>CM055268.1:101764600-102142691 GCA_029237695.1 Conchocele bisecta | reverse complement strand
CGACGTAACCTTCTCTGCCGATTTCATCCATGTCAATATCGTAATCAGCCATATTTATAATTTCTTAAAATTAATTATGTATTAAAGACAAAACCATACGGTTTTATATAGTTTCACTAAATTATGTCTTCGAGTCAATACGGTCGCAAACTCAATCCATACCGCAGACTGCGTGAGCCCCTCGGGCAAAAGGCGTGAGACAAAGTGTCGTTATTACGAACAACCCATCGACGATCGACCAGAACCAGCAGCTCTTGGTCCGCTTCCCCAACCTCGGAGCTAACGACGTCATTGTGCCGGGACTGTTCGCCTCGCTTTCACTATTTCGCTGACGTCGACGGACGAGAACCGAACCGTCGTTCAGAACCTGGGTCGCGCCATAGTCAAGAAGACCATGATAAAGATTTCTGGTAATGAGGTGATGTCGATCGATGACAGCGACGTCTACCATTGTTATCAGGACCTATGGATGACGGCGCAAGAGCGCGAAAACGCTGTCTATCAGGGTATTGACACCAGCAAAAATAAGAACGTAACCAAACTTAGAATCGGGTCTGCTAACAAGGCAGATAACAACGCGAGCGACAATGCGGTCGCGGGCGCTTTGGGCAACCGCTTCTACATCCCGCTCGACTTTGAGTTGCTGGAGAGTCACATGCCCTACTATCAGAGCGCTTTGGCTGACCGCCTCGAATACGAACTAACGTTCAACGACTACGGCCGAGTTCTCATAGCCAGCGACATGTTATCGACGTATACGATCGATAATGTTTCGCTGGAGTACGACATGGTCACGATGCCCGAACTCGCGCGATTGATCAGAACCCAGTACGCCGGGCGCGTTGCCATACATTACGACCGAGTTCTTCGCCATCGCAAGATGACGAAAGACAAAGGCGACACATTGTGGAATATTAATGTCAACGTACCCGCCCGCTCGATGAAAGGTATACTGATGTTGTTCGAGAATGCTCGGTTCGCGTTCGGTGCTCGAAAAACCGACAAATTCTATAACCCCAAAATCACGAAGGTAGAGGTGACGATTGAGGGAGTTCCCAATCAACTCTACAGCGCGGGTCTTCGCGCGCACCAGCAGTGGGACGAAGTAAGAAAGCAGTTTGCTGCCGGCTCTAAGCGCTCTCCGGAGGTTGCAGCAGTTGCCAAAGACCTGCATCTCTCGGCCGTCTCCCTCGCGGAGTTCCTGAATACCAAATACGCGTTATGGCTAGACATGCGAGCCAGCGACGACGACCAAATACACGGCAGCGGACGCCAAGTTGAGAACGCTAGCGAGGGTGTGACGATCCAGATAACCAAAGAGGCGGACGGAGCCGGGCATTGAACGTGTACTTATATATAATTACAGACGCACAACTCAACATCGAAGATGGTCGATACGTCTCAGCACTCTACTGATTTAATTAATTTTAAGAAAATTAGCAATCATTCTAACGATTTATTAATTAATAAATTTGATTGGAGATGCCCACTCTGCCATAATATGTGGGCAGACAGGATGTGGGAAAACGGTTTTCATCCTAGACTTGCTCGAGGGCTCCTACCGCGATGCCTTTCGTCATATTGTGATCCTGTGTCCCACTGTGTGGCACAACGATACTTATCAGAGGCGCCCGTGGATATGGACCGACCCTGAGGTATACGTTATTGACCCCGGTGATAGGCTTCACGATTGGCTGCGTGGTTTATACCAAAAATTCCAGGGTGAGCCCACCCTATACGTGATTGATGATTGCTCAGCCAAGGCGGCGATGACCAAAAAGAAGGACATGCTCTCCGAGCTCGCATTTTCTGGCCGCCATGCTAGGCAAAGCGTATGGATATCCACTCAAAAGTACAACGCCGTCCCCAAGGATCTGCGCGAGCAAACGAAATGGGTCGCCCTCTTTCACTGCAAGGACCGAGACTCATTCGATGACTGTCTTCGAGGGAATGACGTTATCCCAACGCGCGAGGAGCGCCTGGAGGTTCGACAGATGCTTTCGGAAACTAAGCACGCCAAGCTTTTGCTAAAGACTGATCAACCAACTGCTTACGAAGTTATCAATTAATTTTATAATTAATTAGCAATTACTTAACGCTCGTTAGTAATTGCCGAGTAAATGCTTAACAATTAATTTAAGAAAATTAGTAATTACTGAACAATGCTGAACAAATGCTGAACAATGCTGAACAAATGCTTAACAAATGTTGAACAAATGCTGAACAGTGGTTAACAATGTTAACAATTTGGTGCTCCGCTGCGAGCTTTGTTGCGAGCATAATGGTGATCATAAGTATCGGGTGGTGCGCTTGGCAATATGTTAAAGTGATGAGACTTGTTAGAATAATTAAATTAATTTTAAGAAAAATGAACTGCGACGAACTTCTCGATCAGCTAATAGAAGAAACCTCAACTCCGACTGCCAACATAGATAATGATCCGACAGAGCAATCGGAATCAACTCCAACGGCAGTTGGTATTGGGTTGAGTGCAACGACTCCGAATGAAAATGAAAATGCGGCGCGACGAGAGCGGCTTGCTGCGCTGGTTGCTGGGGGACAATCGGAGCATTATCTCGGTAGGCGTCTCTCAGTTTTTCAGGTGGATAAGATGTCAGATGCGGAGATCGATAAAATGTATGCGCGATACGAATCTAGGTTAGGTGCGGAGATGACAAAAACTCTCGGATCGGCGGCTATTCATTTGTACGCAACCGCCGTTAGTATACTACTCCCTATAACCAAACACCGCGGGATTGATTGACGATCTAGAGACTGACCCTTTTATAGGTCACACTCTTAGAACAGCCTGCTGCTCAATTTATCACAAGTTTGGAGTGTACTTAGCTCCGCTGACAACCGCGTTGACCAAGGGTAAACACTGTCAATTTGGACATATATGCCCACGAACTATAAGCCCTAATATTAATATCTAAATGATGACACAAGACACACCCGCGAGAGTGACGGAGTTGAACCCGATTGCTCCAACACAATCGAACCCAAGTGTTACTCCGCCACTGGATGACATACCGCATATAAAAAATCCCAAAAGACAGGCAGCTGGGCGGGCGGCGGCTGCCACCGAAAAGTTAAACAAGATAAAAATACTCGCCGAGCTTCGAGAGGCTAAACAGTCGTTGCAATCGGGACGGAGACAGCAAAACATCTGAAGACAAAGTTGAGTACAACAACACCCCCAATTCACGAATTGGAAGCACACTCAACACCCAATCGAGGTTGGGTGAATCCGATTGAACCCAAATTCGTGAATTGGAGTTGGGTTGTTGGTGGTGGTCTGGCAGTTGTTGGTGCCCTGTGCGTGTGGAAATACCCCATATTATCGAAAAAAACAACCAGCCAGTGTTCAGAAGAAAGTTACGAAACACCAATCGCGATTGGATGCACCCCATTTAAACATTGATCGCAACCCCTTTTATATGCAATAATTATAATGGCTGAACAAGATGGTAAAATGTTAGTGAATGCGCTTTATCACGCCGTGGTGATATCGGGTTTCAGTAGTCGGGTATGCTCGACTATTCAAAGATGGCCCTAGGAGGATCCGCTCCCAAATTGGACTTTACTGTGAGAGACGTAGGGCTCGCGACCTTAGATGTAGCGGCCGCAGTTTGGACCCGAGATTATCTAGTTAAAGCTGGAATTCTACCAGTTAATATATGGAAATAAATGGCTTCAATCGCAGTAATAGTAGGTGGTGCGCTCGTAAACGCTTTGGCGTTCAGCGGTAGCAACTTTATATTCCCTAAAATGAAAAGCTCGAACGTGGATGAGGAGCGTAAGCGTCACGATTTAGCTGTAGAACAACTCAATAGCGCAAAGGAAGCGTGGTTGAAAAAACGAACCGCCCATCTGGACTGGGTCAATGAAGAGCTTCGCCGTGAAAATCACGCCGCGCAAACTTTTCAGAACGTTGAAGAAGCCAACCGCGAGTACGCGCTGGCATATCCGCAGAAAAGTCTCGTGCCGCTGGATCGCGAGCCCCAACTTTCAGATTTCTATGTACCGTCAGAGCCCCAAAAAGACCGCGAGATCGCGTTCATCGTCGTGGGAATGGGTGTGGTGGGTCTCGTCGGCTACTATATTCAATCGAGATTTTAAATTAATTATTTTAAAAAAAAAATTTTATAAATATATATATATAGAACGATGTCAGTTGACGAACTTTATTTTGCTATGATTGATGTAGGCTACACTGCCCTTAAACACCGCATAGCTGGTGCAAAGGGTATGATTCGTCTGGCCCGAGATTCTCTCGAGACGTGGCGGGAGGACGAAAAAGCGGCCACCCTTTTCGCAAAGCGGATGTTAGATTCCTCCACCAATCCTGGGGGATTAGTTTTATTTTCCCAAGTTCCTTCAGAACTTAACCCCCAATCGCGATTGTACTTCCAACAAAGGCTTATTATTATCGACGCAGTTACCGGACGATCTGGCGAGGGCATGTTGGAGATTGTCCGATATATTAGAATACATCGCATACGATGAACACGCTCAAACTTAATACAAAACTATCGGTTCGCCTAACGCGCAAGCTAGCGAACGCGTACTATAGCCCCCGTGGCTACTGGAAGGGACTCGCTGCCATCAAGAACCTCGCGGCGGCGACCAAGGTTTCAGAAAACGCTGTCAAGGAATGGCTCAAGAAGCAGGCCATCTGGCAGATCTATTTACCCGCGCCTCACAATATTCCGCGCCCGAAATTCGACGTGCCGGTACCGAACCAAGTTCACCAAGCGGATCTCCTGTTTCTCCCTCACGATCGCGTCGGTCGTAAGACGTACAAGTACGCACTGACAATCGTTGACGTAGCGAGTCGTTATAAGGGGGCTGAGCCGTTGGCCACTAAAGAGTCTAAGGAGGTGGCCGAGGCTCTCTCCCGAATATATAAGAGGAGTCCTCTCAAATGGCCGAATCTTCTCCAGGTCGATCCCGGCCGCGAGTTCATGGGCGCGGTCTCTCATCTATTGTCTAAGCACGACGTTTCTGTCAGACGCGGCCGCGTCAACATCCACCGGGACCAGGGGATCGTGGAGCGCTTCAATCGAACCCTGGCTGAGAGACTGTTCGGACACCAATACGCCAAAGAACTTGTAGAACCTCATTCGCGATCGACCGAGTGGGTGGCCAGACTGCCCGCCGTGGTCTCCGCACTGAACGGAGAGGTGACCAGATTTATAGGTAAGAAGCCTGTAGATGCTATCAAGTTTAAAAGGGTGACGAGCGAGCCCTCTGCCGTCTCGCGCGGGCGACCCGTTGGTTTAGAGGAGCAACGCCTTCCATCAGATATTGACGTCCGTTAACTCTATCAACCGGGAGAGCTCGAATGTGGCAGCCGCCGCGCGACTGATCCCGTGTGGTCTCTCAATGTATATCATCTAGATCGATATATTACCAAGCCCGATGAGCCCGTGCTCTACTATTTGGATGATGGGCCATCTCGAGGGTTTGTTCGCGAAGAACTTCTTATGGTGCCTTCTGACACCCAGCTACCCCCGGATCGTCAGAGTCTTTAGATTGCTAATTTTCTTAATTTTTTCAAAATTATTAAATAAATCATTAGAGAGGTTCTGTATGTATTCCGTCTGGTAACACACGTCTTTTATCGTAGTATGCGAGAGTCCTAATTTTTGTTGACAGTACGTTTTCATAACGCCGTCTTTCATTTTTAAATCCCCTATTTTGTGCTACATCTATAATGTGTTTTCCATCTTCTGTAGTTTCACTTAGTACTCGTTTATATCTATCCCAATTTAAATTGTTAGTTCTCTTGGACATTCCTTTCGCAGAGTTTTTATTAATATAATTATTTTTTTCTACAAAATAACACTTACTAGATAACGCTATCGCCCTATCTCCGCTAAATTCCATTTTGAAAAGTCCGGGCTCTCTTTCGCTCCATTTATCCCAAGCCAACCATTTCTTTTTTTCTTTTTCAAACCCGTCTAGTAAGTTAGGTCTAATCAATTCCTCTATCGTTTTTCCACTAACTCCTATATACATACTATCCGTATCCATCTGTATTAATTCAAAGTCTTCTCTTTTTACGTATTTTTCTAGAAATTCGTAGTAAAATTCCAACATTCTCAATTTAGCTAGTTGATAAACCGCTATTCCACAATGGAATGGTCTCTTTACCGCACACCTGGGTTTTCTTGAAGATATTTCGTACGCATCTCCTATCTCTTCCAAATCGTCAAAGAATGCAGATCTTAATGCTTTGTCAACACAGGTTTCGTTTTGTGTATATGTCGTATTTAAATGTCTCTCCGTTGCCTCTATCATTTTTCCACAACACGAGTTTCCTAATAATTTCATTATGTCGGCTACTGGTTTCTTATTTGGTTCTACATCACCCGTTCGTCTTGTGGCTGTAACTTCTTTTGCGAACCATTCGAATGGTTTTCCGCTAATATAATCTATAACACGATGAACTCCAGTTATTTCTAGGCCGTGTTTTAAATACCATTTCAACAATGGCGCGTACAGCAATACTTTAGTGGCGGTCATAGATCCCACCAATTTTTTTCCATCTCCTCTTGTTCGGCCAGTATCTTTTAAATATTTTAACATGTGTGTGGGAACTTCATCAACCTCTACTTCTCTGTTTATAAATATTGGGGACATGTCAGAAAACTTATCTTTTAAGTTGTGTGGAACTTCTATATCCACCTCCGCAAACCCAAACCAGTCTCCAGATAAGACTCTTTTACAAAACTTTTTAATAAATTTAGGGTTATGTGGGGTATCTATATGGTGTATAGTTTCTCTCCCACACGGCATCTCTTTATTTAACGTAGATAAATATAACGCGTTTGCGTCGTACCCCAAAACAGCCTTGCAAGGTTTGGAACCAACTCTAATATTTGAAACACTAGCTTCTGCATATCGTGTAAATACTATTGATGGACCGCCAACTAGAGCGTCCTTCATCATTTCGTATGTTTCTTCTTTTGGTGCATATAGAGCATCCTCCGGTATAATCGTCTTTGAACAATAAATATTGTATAGCTACTCCAGGTAGTGTTACCGCATCTTTGAAAATATCCACACCTCTGTGTTTATAAAATTCACACATTTTTTCCACCGCTTCTAGGAACGGTGCTACATCTAAATCGTTATAATATTTCAACCAATCTCTGAAAGTTTTCATATTATTTTCTTCGAAAATTCTACGACATTTACTTAATTCTGTTTCATCTATTAACATTTTCCCAGATAGTTTGGAATACCAATTCTCTATATCCGGTAGTCCTGGGTAATCCAGTTTGTCTGGAGAATCGAACCACTCATAAGGAAAGAAAGATTTCTGTCCTTTGCATACGTAGGCTTTTATCCAACTATCGTAACTTACACCAGGTCCTAGATAAAGTATTACATCAAGAAATCAAATAGAGTAAATAGAAATATTGTTGCGTTTGCACGTTTTCCGACCATTAATTTCTTTGTTGTTGATGCCAGTTCGCCTACTAGGTATTTCTTTATTAAGTTTATATCGTACTTACTGCTGTTAAAACCTATAACCGGTACTTGCTCTATCCACTGTTCGATCTTTGCGATTTGGTTTTTACGTAAATGTTCTGTATTAAACCCATATCTTGACTACACTTCTTCTCTTATAGCTTTTCCCCTGACTTTCAAATCTTCTACGAATTTTTCTATAAGTTTTGCGGGATCTTTATCACAAATATGAGTTACTGTTCCTGAGAAATTATCTTCCTATACTAACGCTTACCGGAACGTGCTCGGCTTCGTACTCTAGATTATTACCGAGAGTTTCAAATTCTGGGTTGAGATATGCCTCAAAATCGTATACTATCTGATATGGATAAAGAGTAATGTCGCAACCGATCTTTATGTCTTTACCAGTTCTTTGAAATTCGCATTCCCACATAGCTACTAGGTTCAATTCTTTGCTTCTTCTAATAAATGTATCTCTTCTCATAGTGGATGCGCGTTCTTCTTTTCTATGCTTTGCATGAATCTCACACCCGTGCCAGTAACAGCCGTGATATTGATATACGGTATTGGTTTCCGTACAGTATCCATCTACTGGAGCTCCTAAAACCCATCTTTCACCCCCGTGTCCACACTGTTCGTGGTGAATGTGAATTCCCTCGCGCTTTTCCACAGAGTACATCCAATCGATCGTCCCATAACTGTTAGAACTTTTTGGGTAGAACGCTTTCTCGAACGACGAACGCGGGCGCTCTAAATAATTACAATCACATACTACTTTTGTCTCACCTTTCATACATTTTGGTCCGTTTCTCTTCATATTACTCGCTTTCGTGAATTTCTGCTTGCAATTATCGCAGGCGTAAATTTTATAGTAGTTTTTTTAAGGTCAGAAATGCGTGATTATTAAACAGTCCTATTGTCATTGGTTTATTACTATTGCCCTATAGTGCGCTGGTACCTTTTTCAACCACCATACATTACATTCGGTGGGTTGATATACTTCTATACCGATTTTAAAAAACTCTTCAACCTTTTTCAGATCTGAAAAAGGAATTGGTGAAACCACATTACTACCGAAATATTGCTTACTAAGTTCTTTCGCTTTTTCTGTACATCTGTCGGGTCTTTTTATCGTCATATGCATAGCTAGACACCTGAACAGACAAAGGTCGTCATTATACTTATCTAAAGAATACATACCTTTTTTATTCTTCAGCCATTCTGGAAGTTCTCCTCCTGCCGCTTCTTTGGATTGTAGTCCCAAATCTATTCCCCTGCTACCCTGTATTAGCTTTACGAAAACCTCTACCCATCTTACAAACTTCCACTTTGTATTCGGTCTGTCTATTTTATCGGACATTATTCGTGTTTGCTCCTTATCTGACAGCCATTTTTTAACGGTTTTCATTGATGATAGTGGTTCGCTACCACCGATATTTTTGTGCATTATTATAGTTACAGGTTTTCCATTTTTAGTTTCCTCCATATGTTCTAGCTTGTAAGAATATGAATATCTCAAATAAAAATTTGTTGTTAGATACTGAGCGAGTTTATCGGACATGCGTTCAGACTCGTTAATGTCAATGTTTTTACGAAAGGAAAATGTAACTACCCATCTTCCCTTTTCTTCCTTTTCCAATGTTTCATCGTGATCCCTAAATATTTCTTCACCTTTTTCCACTATCGCGCTAACGAGAGAAGATTTTACCCAGGCTCTCTTTTTTGGTGCTATAACACTAGCCCTTAGCTCCGCAATACTTTCTTTTTGAATTATGTTACCAACTTCCTCTGCTAGTGAGAGGTCTTTAAATGCCCCTCTTTTATAGGCGCGGGTAAACCGCTTCATAAACGCCTCATTCTTTGTGGCATTTATCAGCTTTGTCAACCCCCTAACTCTCAACCGTGTACTATAAGTAATCCCTAGAGATTCGGCTTCTCTTCTCAAACTTTTTATTTCTGCTCTAGTTTCTGGCGTTATCATATTTTCTGTATATACTTTTGTATATATACTTTTGTATAACCTATAAAATTTATCTGTTCAATTGGACGTCAAAAATTTACATAATGTTTTTTTCACGTCCAATTGAACATATAAATTTCATAGGTTATATACATATATAATTTATCTGTTCAATTGGACTTCAAAAATGTACATAATGTTTTTTTCACATCCAATTGAACAGATACATTTCATAGGTTATATACATATATAATTTATCTGTTCAATTGGACGTCAAAAATTTACATAATATTTTTTTCACGTTCAATTGAACAGATAAATATACATATATATATATAAAAATACATATATAATGGAGTGTGTGACTTGTTGTAAGACGTTTACGTGTAAAGACTTATCCTCGAAGGCTCTTAGCGAGACGTAGAAAGTTTTCCTTCTTGTGTCCCCCCACAATTTCAATGCCCCAGATGCCCTTGTAAATTCGTTAGTGCCCAAACTCTTTGTAGACATAAGCAACTACGCCGTCAGGTGGCTAAAGGTGAACGTGGTAGACTAGAGCTGGTAGAATTAGTTGCTGATCTGAGAAATAAATTAGCTATATCGGAGGAGAAAAATGAGGTGTTGGAATATAAACTATTGTACTTGCATGAATGATTTCGACTTTTTTCAAAAGTCAATTACCAATATAATTGGGACTCCCTCTTTTCAAAATTATTTTCTCCAATAATTCATAAATTTGCTGTCGGGAGACAATTTTCCTCGTTAACCAATTTTTGATTTTTCGGGGGTGGTGGAGGTATTATAGAGGGTTATAAATGATATCACGGTAGGTGGTATCATTTTGACTCCCTTTCTACTACTCATGCATTCATCTGATGATACTCTGTCGTGCTATAGCAAATCCATGACCCACCGCCCACCCCTTATCCCTAGGTCACAAATTTAGCACATTCATAAACTTAACGTTATGGTAAATGTCTTATGACATCTGTTTCCTTTCATGGAACGCCTTGATATTGTATACATGCATTCCACAGATGTCTCTCTATCATGCTGAAGCAAATCCACGACCAACCACGGTCAAGGTCACAAACTTAGCATGTTCATAAACTTAAAGTTGGGGTAAATGTCTTATAACATATGTTTCCTTTCATGGAACGCCTTGATATTTCAAACATATATTCAACTGATGTTACTGTATCGTGATGTTCATAAACTTAAAGTTGGGGTAAATGTCTTATAACATCTGTTTCCTTTCATGGAACGCCTTGATATTTCAAACATATATTCATCTGATGATACTCTATCGTGCATTAGCAAATACATGACACACCGCCCACCCCTTACCCCTAGGTCAAGGTCACAAACTTAACACATTCATAAACTTAACGTTGGGGTAAATGTCTTATAACATATGTTTCCTTTCATGCAACGCCTTGATATTTCATACATGCATTCCTCAGATGACCCTCTATCGTGCTGTAGCAAAAGGTCACAAACTTAACACATTCATAAACTTAACGTTGGGGTAAATGTCTTATAACATATGTTTCCTTTCATGCAACACTTTGATATTTCATACATGCATTCATCTGATGATCTTCTATTGTGATACAGCAAATCCATGACCTCCCCTTTCCCCAAGATCACCATCTTAAACTTAACGTTGGAGTAAATGTCTTTTTATAACTTCTGTTTCTTTACAGGGAACGCCTTCATATTTCATACATGCATTCATCTGATGATCCTCTATTGTGCTACATCAAATACATGACCCAACCCCACCCCTTTCCCCAAGATCAAGGTCACAAACTTAGCACATTCATACATGCATTCCTCATGTAAATAGCTATCATGCTGTAGAATATCACCAACTTAGTGCGTTCATAAACTTAACGTTGGGTTAAATTTTGTATAACTTCTATTTTCAGGGAGCGCATGCATACATTCATCTTAATATGCCATATCATGCTATAGCAAATCCACGACCCACCTTCCACCACTGACCCCAATGTCAAGGTCCACCGCACACCCCTTAACCCAAGGTCAAGTCATATAATATTCATGTTTTTCATACAACTGTGCCAAGTTTGAGTGAAGGCTGCCAACAGGCGAGCTTTGTTGTCTTCTGACGACTCTTGTTGTCATTGCTATTACAGCACATGGCTGCATTCTGATCTCTTCTATAACAATCAGCAGTATTCCTTTTTATCTGATCATTTTTATTGATTGCGGATACATTTCTTTTTGTGTGATTGTAACATTGTGCGTGACTGCATTCTGATGCTTTGTCTGATCGGTGTTATAATAAGTGGCTATGTGAGACAAATGAAATTTTGAAAATTCTAACATCATTTATGCTGCAGAAGTTGATTTAAAGGAAATTACTGATGAAATGTGTAAACCTATTTTTAGATGTGACTGGAGAGTTTGCAACCAGTGCAGATCTGTATTATGTCATGTCTGTGCAGATCAGCCTGTGCATCCGCAGTCTGGTCAGGAGCTGCACTGTTTTGCAATTCCATCACTGAAGCACCTTTCATTATTCTAACAAGCAATATATATTGCTATCAGGCTACATGAGTATGCTATTTGATCGGGATAAATCACATAAACCCAATGAGTTCGTGAAATATGTTTACAAAATTTACAATAATGTCCGAAGGTACAAAATTGCATGGCATGTCTCATTTATGCATACACATAATACTGGTCTATATTATATCTATTCAGGCTATGACTTGGATATGTCGGCCCCTCAAGAAACGGAAGCTACCAGTGGCGTTTTTACGGCGGTCATGCAGTCTGTGACCATCTCATTCTGGGTAAAGCCACTGACCCACTCCATAGGGGATGCAGATATGACGTTAAACACCAACACAGCTGTCAACATGAGTATCCAGCTTACATCCACAATTCAAGTGCAGATAGGGTATATATTTATTATACAACAGACCTCCAGATAAGTTTTTTATCTAAAGAGTATTATACCCCCATATTTCAAATTCAAAGCGTATTTTACTTTTACAAATGTATTATTGATTTTCTTCCTTATTAAATAGGGAATAAATGATAAAAAAAAATCACTTATTTATAAGTAAGTTTACAACTGTATTACATTATTTTCACTACTCAGTTTGAAAATAAATGCGTATTTTCACATTGCTGTTAGTATTTTGTACTTTTGATAATCAATGCGTATTCTGCTAAAATAAGTGCGTAAAATACGCCAATAAGCACCTTATCAGGAGCTCTGATACAACCTGTAAATAAACTCAACCTCGTTGGTTCATTCACACGTTTCGGCTGGTTCATAAAAACTGATAAACACCAGAAGCATGGAAATATACACGGAATATACACGGGAAATATACACAGGATCTTACGGAAACCTGTTCTAAAAATAGATTATTGGAAAACCATCGCCTGAGACTGCCGAAGTGTAGGATTGGATGTTTTTAGATGCACAGACGATAAATCTTATATTGCATCTATTATCCAACCGCCTATGTTTCATTCAGCAGTAATGTCACATTAATCATTATGCGGTTATAGAATAATTCCAACACTTCAAATGTCGGTGTGGTATGGAGCTGGCACCAGGTTAGGTTATTCTAATTTCAGGGTTGAATATATATTTATTTTGATGTAAATAGTCAATTCTGATTTTGGGATTTTCTCCCCAATGCAGCAGGTTAGATGCGGGATCGAACCCGTTGGCCCGGTTTTAAATGACCTTAGCTGTTGATACGCCGTTAAACACCAATAAATCAAATCCAACTTCAAATGATGTAGTCCACAATTCCGAGCATTTTCAGTAGCAGTGAGTAGCCCCATCCGGGCATAAATAAGATCACAGGTGTTTTCATTGTGTCTGGTTTAGAGAGGTTCCACTGTATAAGGAATAAACAAAATTTATGGAGACTTTGTCCGGGAGATACACTTTTAAAAGTCAAACAATATTGGTTGGACCTTTACAAGTTTATACCTAAATAAATTATCCATGCCGGTAATTTCATCAAATAAAAAAAATGCAACGGTGACTTTTTTGTTATTGATGAAAAAGCACTTACATTTAAATATTGTTTAGATTTAGTATGTTTAATAGCCAAAAATTTGTCGGCAGCAACACGTGGAACAGACCGTAGTGTTGTACTCCACACCAGCATAAAATGTTTCACGTCAAAATTATCGCCGGATTCCTTACGAATTCCCATTGAGCTACATGCAGAAGATACTGGATAAACACATTTGTAACCGGCGCAATACAAGAATTTTGCGCCGGTTACTAGATGAATGTGTTTATGCGTTAGGTCTAAGTAGAGCTACTTTAGCATCTCATGAGGAAACCGGTGCATTTGTCGACGAGAAACATTTAACACAATGTACTTCCTTCTTTCAGTACATCTGTGTACGATACAGGGCTACCCCTGTTACAAGGACAGTGGACACATGTATGTGTCACATGGGATACGGCAGCGGACACGTTGGTCGTCTTTATAAATGGCATTGTAGCTGTTGAAGATAATGGCGTGGCCAGTGTAACGCCGATTATCAACGGAGGCTCTGTTAGTATCGTCTCATCAGGTATGTTATAGTGACCATCAATACACTTACACCCCTTTATAACACTATGTTTAGGGTCCATTGGAAACCAGCCTGTTGTAGTGAAATCGTGTTATATCCCTGTTATCAGTGGAATCGTGTTATATCCATTTCAAGGCCATTTATAACAAAAAACGATTACGGTTCTCTGTAAAATGGGATTCGGCAGTGGACACGTTGGTCGTCTTTATAAATGGCATTGTAGCTGTTGAAGACAATGTCGTGGCCAGTGTATGTATGGTCCCTAGTTATAGTGACCATCCATACTCTTAAACCCCTTTATAACACTATGATTGCCTATCAAATCCCTACAACGTCAGTTGACTATCATAACTACTCTTTCTTCCCACGAATCGTCATCGTGTGGAACACACTCCCTGCCAATATAGTCAGTGCTGACACGATCTTTGGATTTAAGTCAGCACTGGCTGCACTGTCACTTTTATCTTTTTAACCATGTTTAACATCATATCTTCTCACTGTACAATGTGTACGTGTACATCCTTGGCTTTATCCTGCAGCATCTTACCATGGTTACCAAGCTGGATTGAGTAGCTTTGGTGCATTGGCATTCACTGTACTAACCCCCACGCATGGCCATAATAGTTAGTAAATGAGTGCTAGCCATTTATATAAAAGAAGAAAAAGAAGAAGAATGGGATCCATTGGAAACCAGCATGTTATAAGTGAAATCGTGTTATATCCATGACAAGGCCATAACAAACAAGTACTTTGGTTCTGTATCGCCGCTTCAGAAGAATCCCTGCGTGTAGTGCATTTTATCGTCCTGGAGAAATAAAATCATACTGTAAATTTGCCACATGATCAATAAAAAACACTACCATGCAAAAATATGTTAAATTAAATCATGTCTTGTGTAAATTTATGACGTCTAAAGAGGTTATGGTAACACATATGCATCTGGCGACTTGAAAAAAATCTAAATCGAACATCTCAAACAAACAAAATATATTAAAAACATCCTCCCTCCAGAAACACATTCCTCAAACTCCGTGTCTGAGAACCAAATTACTGTTTTATGGCCTAAATGTGTGGAAAATGTAGTAAGACTGAACATTTGGGAATCACGAGTTCATAGTGTTATATCCAAAGTTGTGTTATAACGAGCAAACGGTCCCACTGTTTCCTTATTCCTACTGTGTTGTCTATTACTGCTTTTTTCCTAGTTTTTCTTCATCCTACCGTTTCCTACTTTTTCAGTTGAAAATTAAAAATCTAAAATATTGTACGCTTTATTTGCAAACGGAAGCATTGCTTGCAGACACTGTTGTTTTCTTTGTGTGACCTTGGAGACCATGGTATCCAGGCACGTCGCCAGGCACGTCGCCAGGCGGATGCCTGGTAGCCCTGGGCTTCCAGCCAATTTTGTCTTCTTTTAAATATGTTGATCTATTGGATATCATAATTATATTATACTTATTGTTGTTTTTGTTATACAATCACATATTAACCTTTTGTTGCGAACGGTAACTCTTGCAATATACTTCCGTACCGTCCGTGGCCTCTGGGTTTGGACGATACGGGAGTATATTGCAAGAGTTACCATTCGCAACTACTTAAATTTGATAAATATTTGCCTGATAAAACACGTAGAAAGCAAGATATTGCATCTAAGTTTTGTAAACTCTAAGTTGTGAAGACTCTCCTAGCCTCCTTGTGCTCACTTAATTGGATCCCACACACAACTGGGCTTCCACATCAGCCAGGCCTGGCGTCAAAACTATTTCACCCCGGAAAATCATGACATCATGAAGATTATGTCAGAAACTTCAACGTAATTTAGATTTGTCATTCGATGCGCCCCATGCCAAATTTACGTTCATTGCATGGCCATTCGGGGAACAGTCTGTGCAATAGTGCTTCGGGTCGTCCACAGCACCGAGGGCTATAGTTTTGACTGTTCCCCGAATGACCATGAAATAACTGTATAATATTCAATGGGAAGCCTTTTTCAGTATCACTCATACACCATACTGTGCATAACTGTGAGTAACCAAACTACTGTGGTACTGAAACTATGCTAGCCAGAAAAATGTAAAAAGTAGATGAAATATTGGATTTGACCCTGTTAACCCGACCTAAAATGACCTTAGCTGTTGACAGGCTGTTAAATTTTCAAATAAATAAAAGCAACCATAACTTCATACATAAGAATACTGGCAAGGGATATTGCGTTGCTCTGAGGTTCCGTACGTCCACACCGTTTGTCCGTCCGTGTACATTTACGTCAAAAAGTCGAATAGGTTGTAGGAGTTTGCAGTCCAGTATGCTGGGGGGGGGGTGGGGGCATATCCATGTTTTACAAACATAATGTCTAGTTTTATTTACTTAGGGACTTAGGTCATAGAAAGATACATTTGGCTTCAATGATAATTGCTTCGTAAGGGTGGTGTAATATATGACTATAACATATGTGAATAGTCTCTTGTTACTGTATACTGTATGGTACATTGAGTTGCCATCTCCACCATCTTTGTATGTACAAGTCATCGTTACGAGTAGCGTTCCAGTGGGGTTGAAGGGTATGTACCATGCAAACGTCGATTTTAGTTTTTGCCACAATAAATTCTTTTAAAAACATATTATTTATTCCAATAACATGTTTGTGGCTGTGATGGGAGAAATTGTGCTTACGATAGTTGTGACTAGTTTAGGTCAAATAGAACACTCCTGTAGTCTGATAACAAGCTATAATGCTGGTTAGAAATGTGATGCACAGGCTGATCTGGATCTACACTGGTTGCATTGTAAAAGTAGTAAACATAGTACTAATCTTATAACCTTTAGGGATTGGGACTAAGTTACTTGGGTGCAGTGACGACCTGGCAGCAGATCAGATTATGCTAATGTCGGGGCTAAATATCTTTTTTTCTGTAAATATTCAGTTCTAATTTTAGGATTTTCCCTCATTCATACAAGGGAAATATAACTGGGAGTTGAACTGGGTTATTGCCCATTATAAAAGTAGTAAGATTAGTACTGATCCTACTGCTTTTGGGAGGGGGTCAAGTGATTCTGGTGTGACGAAGACCTGACATCAAATCTGGATTATTCTGATTTCAGGGCTGAATATATAGTTTTTTAATTGTAAATATTCAGTTCTGATTTTGGGATTCCCCCCCCCCCCATTTGTACTTGAACATGTACTTGTACTTGTACAGATAATATATGGGATTTAGTACTAAACCCATTGACTCGGTCTTAAATGACCTTAGCTGTTGATAGGCCGTTAAACCCCAACAAACAAAGGGAAAAAAAAACAAGTGAAATGTGGGATTCCACCCTGTTACCCTGGCCTACAATAACCATCGCTGTTGACAGGCCATTAAGCACCATTAAATAAATAAATAAATTGATATTTAGCTCTACGATGGAAGTGCTGCTTGTTGCTGCGATGTACACAATGTATACTGAGGTTTCATCGCGTTTATCAGCGCTCCAGATAAGTTTTGTATCTAAAGAGTATTATATCCCCAGATTTCCAATTCAATGCGTATTTTAATTGTACAAATGTATTATTGATTTTCGTCCTTATTAAATAGGAAACAAATGATACAAACTATAGAAATCACATTTAAAAATACACTTATTTGAGCTGCAAAAAGCTTTTTGCAGCTCAACTAAGTAAATTTAAACTTTATTACACTATTTTACTACTCAATTTGAAAATCAATGCGTATTTTCACATTGCTGTAAGTATTTGTACTCGACCTTTTGATAATCAATGCGTATTATTCTGCTAAAATAAGTGTGAAAAATACGTCAATACGCATCCTATTTGGAGCTATGGTTTATCTATCAACATAGAATATTCGAACCATCTTTTTCAGGAGGACTGTACGTGTCCGGCTTTGCAATCTATGATCGACCATTAGCTGTAGAAGAAATACTCCAGCTGCAAAATCTATGCACAAGTACAATGCCTGACGTTCTGGTTGCTATGGAAATATTCAAGAAGAGTAACGGAGCTGCCGCTAAACTTGTGACACCATCAGGCTGTGATGGTAAGTAGTATAGTTGCGTCCCGTATAGCCGTGGGTTCCATTTATTCGCGGTAAACACTATTTCCGGTATAAACAAACAACTGTGTCACATAATGATTTTTTACATATGCAAATGTGTTACTAGGACAACGATTGTGCACTGAATCAAGAAATAATTTAAAATGTAATATTTTCTGGTAAGTTTAGCTTAGAAAATTTCAGCTCTACGGATGTGTTTTACTATTTCATCTGTCTTTTATATTTTCTGTATCCGTGAGAGCTGTGACCCTGAAAGTGTAAAATTTAGTCACAATAACAGCCCAATCTGTCATATGAAAGTATACATACTTTGACATTGGTTATCTTTTTATTCCCATTTTTGTAAACCAACTGTAAAATCATCCTGTCAAGGTATTGGCCTCTGAATGTTTATAACATTACTGTGAAGTGTTTAACCTCTCACTCGTCAGACTGTGTAGCAACACGTCAGGAAAGATTGGGCTGTGATTGTGACTAAATTTTACACTATGAGGGTCTCAGCTCTCACAGATACAGAAAATATAAAAGACAGATTAAATAGTAAAACACATCCGTAGAGCTGAGATCTTCTAAGCTATGGTAAGCTCTGAATGATTATGTTACAAAGAAAATAACATATATATAACTTACCAATGTACCCCACCCACATAAAGTGATGATCTCTTTGAAACTATTGATACTTTTTCATAGTTTGAAATTTTCAGATCAGTGTCTGCGTTGCAAGATATCGTCCGACATCATTTTTATCACGTGAACAATAAAATAAAACATAAAATCATTGCAAGTTTAAAATTATATATTTTTAGTAACATTTTATCTATTTTCACTTCAAGCAATGTGTCATGTTGTTGTATGACGTTTATGTTTTCCTTCTGAATTCTCTGAAAATCAGACCTGTGGTTTCCTAGAATATCTAGTTCAGAAACCTATGGTGGGCTGTTGCTTGTCATAAAATAAGTTTTCTGATGTGGGATTATATAGCACACATTTTTATGATTTCAAACAATTTAACTGATATGTTTCAGTTGTCAAAAATAATTAAAGTGTACATCACTTGATTTGTTCCAGGTTTCAAGATATTTACCACTGTTGACATGTTTCTTTTTCAAGTTGTGTTACCCTGAACACATTTAGCACACGTGTAGCCCACCATAGTACGTCATAAACTCTTTTATGAGATTGTCTGGACTATATGGGACCATATGCAAGAGGATGTCAGATGGCAGGCATGTCACTTCCTCTACGAATGTTCCAGCCACAGGTGGAAGACTCGGACCTATGACACCAAAAAAATGCCTATTAAAAAAAATCCCATTACCCCACCCACTTGGTCTCGTACAGTACTGTACGTTAATTCAAGGTGACTATAAATAGCGCTATTATAGAAAGAGCCCTCTTTTTTCCGGCTCGCACAAACACAATAAACATCGATTAAATGTATGAAATATGTCTCTGGCAATCGATAAAGGTATTAGGTGTGTGAATATACTCACTTCAAATCGCTGTTTCAAGTATTTATTGAGTTATTCGCGTTTTGATTACCCCATCCAAAGCGAAAGTTGCGTGTACGAAAGAATCTCACACAGAATCGAAGGCCGTCCGGCGTGGATTATCGGTCATATTTGACCAATAACTGATCGACAGCTCAAACTAAAGTGGTGCACCATGTCCATATACATTAGCAACTCCAACCATACAAAGTTCGTCCAATTGTGATCATTCACCGATCTAAAAAACACCTTTTTTCCACTTTCATTCATGATTCACGTACTATCAGATTATGTCTTCCGCAATCCCGAAATAGGTTGAATGACGTCATACAGTTTAGATTTAGCCAATCAGAGATGTTCTTTACATAGACGCTTCCGGTTGTATTATGGAAGATGGTGCATTGACGAAATAAGACAAAAAAGTGTTTTTTAGATCGGCGAACGATCACAATTGGACGAACTTTGTATGGTTGGAGTCTCTAATGTATATGATCATGGTGTACGACTTTAGTTTGAGCTGGCGATCAGCTATCGGCCAAATATGACCGATAATCCAGCCGGACGGCCTCCGATTCTGTGTGAGATTCTTTCGTACACGCAACTTTCGCTTTGGATGGGGTAATCAAAACGCGAATAACTCAATAAATACTTGAAACAGCGATTTGAAGTGAGTATATTCACACACCTAATACCTTTATCGATTGCCAGAGACATATGTCATACATTTAATCGATGTTTATTGTGTTTGTGCGAGCCGGAAAAAAGAGGGCTCTTTCTATAATAGCGCTATTTATAGTCACCTTGAATTAACGTATAGTACTGTACGAGACCAAGTGGGTGGGGTAATGGGATTTTTTTTAATAGGCATTTTTTTGGTGTCATAGGTCCGAGTCTTCCACCTGTGGTTCCAGCCAGTTTTGTGCAATGTATTCAACATTTTTTTGTAATATTTTCGGAAAATGATAGCGGAAATTTTGTTCTACTTCCGAAATTCCGTATTTAATATAATTATTATATGATATAAAGTTGGACAAAATCTTTTAACAATGTCTTCTCATTATAATCACCAGACTGGTTTCGACAAACTTTGAAGTGGGTGGTTGGTCGAGTGCATGTGACGGGTAATTCTACGATCGGTGTTCATCCTTTACCGGAATTCCGACTGGAGACCTGGTTTGGTCGTCACATGTGGCATTTTGTATGTGACAGTTGAATCTGATTATACCCCTTATGTGAGTATTACGATTATTCGTAATCCTATTTTAGGCGAAGGAGCCAAATGACTTTGGTGTGGTATGGACCTGGCACCAGGTCAGGTTATTCTAAGTTCAGGGCTGAATATATATGTCTCGATGTAAATATTCCGTTCTGATTTTGGGATTCCCCCCCCCCCAATGCAACAGGTTAAACTGGGATCAAACCCATTGGCCCGGCCTTACATGACCTTGGCTGTTGATATGCCTTTAAACACCAATAAACTAACACACAAATGGACAAACTTTGTAGGAATTATGAATGTATAGAGCTCTCTCATATTTACTTGCATATATATATAATAACCCCAGGTGAGCGTTACATGGCCATAATGGCCCTCTTGTTAAGGTCCTAGGGGCCGTTTCACTAAACTTTGTATGACTGAAATGTTCCTAAGTGCAACATTGTGATAGTTTGTAAATTACACATTTACAATGTTTTCTTGTAAATAATTATTGGATTGACATTTATTGAGAATAGGCTGCATAGGCAGCCTATGCTCAATAAATGTAAATCCTTCAATTGAAATTTCCAGACGATCCTAAATTTGCACTTACGAACATCTTACATGTAGTCGTACGATGTTTAGTGAAACGGGCCCCTGTATGCCGGTGGGCATACCCATATTCTACAAACATAATCTCTGGTTACCCTGTTGCAGCACTATGCGCTGGCGATCCATGTCACGGACATTTATGTATAAATGAAATAAACAACTTCTGGTGCGAGTGTTACAACGGATGGACGGGAGAAACGTGCGAAATAGCGCCGGATCACTGTGTCGACCATGAGTGCGAACATGGGAGCCAGTGTGTCAACAATGGAGAGAGCTACTCATGCTCATGTGCTCCGGGATATAGCGGATTCTTCTGTGAAAATGCACCAGGTATGATGATATGGGGATTTGGACCTTATGCTATAGATCAGACCTATAAATAAGTTACTGAACTTGGAAGATCACAAGTAAATTCACTAAGAACGAATTTGGAAAATCGTGAGTAAATTCCCTTATAACAAATTTGGAAAATTATGAGTAACTTCCATTAGAACAAACTTGGAAAATCACGAGTAAATTCCATTAGAACAAACTTGGAAAATTATGAGCAACATCCCTTAGCAACTTGGACAATCGTGAGTAACTTCCCTTATAACAAACTTGGAAAATCATGAGTAACTATCCTTAGAACAAACTTGGAAAATCACAAGTAAATTCCCTGATAACAAATTTGGAAAATCATGAGTAACGTCCCTTAGAACAAACTTGGAAAATCACGAGTAAATTCCCTTAGAACAAACTTAAAAAATTATGAGTAACTTCCCTTAGAACAAACTTGGAAAATCGTGAGTAACTTCCCTTATAACAAAGTTGGAAAATTATGAGTAACTTCCCTTAGAACAAACTTGGAAAATCACAAGTAAATTCCCTTATAACAAATTTGGAAAATTATGTAACTTCCCTTAGAACAAACTTGGAAAATCACAAGTAAATTCCCTTATAACAAATTTGGAAAATCATAAGTAACTTCCCTTAGAACAAACTTGGAAAATCACGAGTAACTTCCCTTAGAACAAACTTGGAAAATCGTGAGTAACTTCCCTTAATAACAAACTTGGAAAATCACGTTTCCAAGCCTTGCCTGAAAAACTTGATATCAAAAGACACTAGCCTGGTGTTTTCTCTATATATTGGCTCCATCTGTAGCATAAACTTTTACCGATAAATTTAATAACATGCAAGTGTCTATTGATATCACGTTTATCAAGCGCAGCCCAGAAGTGGTAGAAATATCTCGGCTTGTGTTTGTCTGTACAAGCCTTGCCTGATAAACGTGATATCAAACGACACGAGCCTGGTATTTTCTATTACTCTTGGTAGATTTATATATATGTCTGTCCAAGCCTTGCCTGATGAATGTGATATCAAAAGACACGAGCCTGGTATTCTCTATTACTCTTGGTACATTCATATGTATGTTTGTCTTAGCCTGGCCTGATAAACTTGATATCAAACAACACGAGCCTGGTATGCCCTGTTACTCTTGGTACATTCCTATGTATGTTTGTCATAGCCTTACGTGATAACTTGATAACAAAATACACTAGCCTGGTATTCTCTATTACTCTCGGTATATTCCTATGTATGGTTGTCCGAGCCTTGCCTGATAAACTTGATAACAAAAGACACGAGCCTGGTATTCTCTATTACTCTTGGAACATTCCTATGTTTGTTTGTCCTAGCCTGGTCTGATGAACGTGATAACAAAATACACTAGCCTGGTATTCTCTATTACTCTTGGTACATTCCTATGTTTGTTTGTCCTAGCCTTGCTTAAGAAACGTGATAACAAAAGATACTAGCCTGGAGTGAGTGGTTGGTCGGGCGAACGCGATGGTGTACATTAACGGTGGGGTTCCTCCTTATAGGAATCACGATTTGCCTAGCTTGGCCCTCAGGTACGTTTTTATCTGTGGCTCTTGTTGTTACCTGGGAGTTGAATTGGGTTATTGCCCATTATTAAAGTATTAAGATTATTACTCATCCTACGGCTTTTGGGATGGGTGCAAAGTTATTCTGGTGTGGCGAGGACCTGACATCAGATCAGGATCATTCTGATTTCAGGGCTGAATATATATTGTTTTCATTGTAAATAATCAGTTCTTATTTTGGGATTTTCTCCCCATTTTTACATGTACTTGAACATGTACATGTCCTTGTACAGGTAATATATGGGATTTAGTACTAAACCCATTGACCCGGCTTTAAATGACCATAGCTGTTGATAGGTCGTTAATCACCAACAAAAAAAAACAACAAACAAACAAACAAACACTAGCCTGGTATTCTCTATTACGCTTGGTACATTCCTATGTGTATGTTTGTCCTAGCCTTGCCTGATAAACGTGATATAAAAATACACTAGTCTGGTATTCTCTATTACTCTTGGTACATTCCTATGTATGTTTGTCATAGCCTTGCCTGATAGACTTGATTACAAAAGACACGAGCCTGGTATTCTCTATTACTCTTGGTACATACCTATGTATGTTTGTCCTAGCCTTGCACACGTGATATCAAAAGACACTAGCCTGGTATTCTCTGTTACTCTTGGTACATTCCTATGTATGTTTGTCCTAGCCTTGCAAACGTGATATCAAAAATCACTAGCCTGGTATTCTTTATTACTCTTGGTACATTCCTATGCATGTTTGTCCTAGCATTGCGTGATAAACTTGATAACAAAAGACACTAGCCTGGTATTCTCTATTACTCTTGGTACATTCCTATGTATGTTTGTCCGAGCCTGGCCTGATGAACTTGATATCAAAAGACACGAGCCTGGTGTTCTCTATAATTCTTGTTACATTCCTATGTATGTTTGTCCTAGCCTTGCCTGATAAACTTGATAACAAAATACACCAGCCTGGTATTCTCTATTACTCTTGGAACATTCCTATGTTTGTTTGTCCTAGCCTGGCCTAATAAACGTGATAACAAAAGACACTGGCCTGGTATTCTCTATTACCCTTGGTACATTCCTATGTTTGTTTGTCATAGCCTTGCTTGATAAACGTAATAACAAAAGACACTAGCCTGGTGTGGGTGGTTGGTCGGGCGAACATGATGGTGTAAATTAACGGTGGGTTCTTCCTTATAGAAATCAAGATTTGCCTGGTTTGGCCCTCATGTACGTTTTTATCTTTGGTTGTTTTTGTTACCTGGGAGTTGAATTGGGTTATTGCCCATTATAAAAGTAGTAAGATTATTACTCATCCTACTGCTTTTGGGAGGGGTGCAAAGTTATTCTGGTGTGGAGAGGACCTGACATCAGATCAAACAAACAAAGAAACAAAGAAACAAACAAAGAAACAAACAAAGAAACAAACAAACACACAAACAAACAAACAAACAAACAAACAAACAAACAAACAAACAAACAAACAAACAAACAAACAAACACTAGCCTGATATTCTCTATTACGCTTGGTACATTCCTACATGTATGTATGTTTGTCCCAGCCTTGCCTGATAAACGTGATATCAAAAGACACTAGTCCGGTATTCTCTATTACTCTTGGTATATTCCTATGTATGTTTGTCCTAGCCTTGCCTGATAAACTTGATTACAAAAGATACGAGCCTGGTAGTCTCTATTACTTTTGGTACATTCCTATGTATGTTTGTCCAAGCCTTACAAACGTGATATCAAAAGTCAGTAGCCTGGTATTCTCTATTACTCTTGGTACATTCCTATGTATGTTTTCCTAGCCTTGCAAACATGATATCAAAAAAACACTAGCCTGGTATTCTCTATTACTCTTGGTGCATTCCTATGTATGTTTGTCCTAGCCTTGCCTGATAAACTTGATATCAAAAGACACTAGCCTGGTATTTTCTATTACTCTTGGTACATTCCTATGTATGTTTGTCCTAGCCTTGCCTGATAAACTTGATTACAAAAGACACGAGCCTGGTATTCTCTATTACTTTTGATACATTCATATGTATGTTTGTCCTAGCCTTGCAAACGTGATAACAAAAGACACTAGCCTGGTATTCTTTGTTACTCTTGGTACATTCCTATGTATGTTTGTCCTTGTCCTAGCGTTGCCTGATAAACTTGATATTTTCTATGTAATTTTCAAGTTGATGGGGGCTGGTCGGATTGGCATGACTGGACTCTTTGTGACGTCCCTTGCGACGGAGGCACGCAGTACAGAACCCGGATGTGTAACAACCCAGTCAATACCCCGTATGGAGCCGACTGTGTGGGCTATTCGACCGAAACCAGAGCTTGTAATGAGGATATTTGCAGGGGTATGTACCAATTCAATAGTCTAGTATTAGTATAAACATATTTTATTAACTAATAATTAACATCAGTTTTATGTATACAAGCAGTTTGAAGAGGTTTGGAATGAAATATTGCTATCTTATACAGTTCCTCTCTAGTAGGTTGTAAATGCTACTTAACCATTTCACTCCTAAGTAACTGGAATGGATTTTGATAACCAATTCAATCGTCACAAAATGATTTTCAGACTAGTACATTGTACTTGCAAAAAGTACAGATCGTGATGAGCCGGCCCATCTGAATCTACACTGTTTGGCAATACCACTATACAGGCATGTCGGGTTGAAAAGGTTAACATCTTATGTGACTGTTATGAAAATACATGTATATACTTTAAGCATTTGCGCCACTTTTGGGCTGGTACCCGTAATCATAAGGGGCTCCGTTTTCATGTTAATACCTAATAAAGTAATTGCAGAAGGTCGTAATTGGTAGTTATGACCTTCTGTTACTGATGTATTGGTGTTTAACGGCCCATCAGCAGCTAAGGTCATTTAAAGCCTGACCAAAGGGTTCGATCCCGCATGTAACCTGCTGCATTGGGGAGAAAGTCCCAAAATAAGAACGGAATATTCACATCGAAATAAATAGAAATTCAACCCTGATATTAGAATAACCTGACCTGATGCCAGATCCATACCACACCAAAGTCGATTTGCCCCTTCCCCGAAAAGTAATAGGATTAGGAATAATCGTATTACTCCTACAAGATTAAACCCTCACATGCTAGAATGCCAAAGACGTACCTAAGGGCCAAACCAAGTCTCCAATCTCCGATGCAAATTACCGGTACCTTATTACAAAGTCAAACATAAATATTTTGAACATATAAAATAGTGTATAATAATTTAAAGATGTACTGATTAATATGTGTATAACTTATTTCCATAAATATTCGGGCCCGGGCGGGCGGGCGCATTCAATGTTATGTTTTCGTGTTTCAGTCCATTTCTTTGTTACTGTAACACATAGGACGAACAAACTTTCACAGTTTCATAACCAAGGGGTGCCCACCACATATCACTATCCAACATGTTACCTTGTTTTGAACTTGACCCATTTTGCCGCGCAGTCAATGTTAACTTTTCGCGCTCACAATTTTAAGTTTTCGTGCTTAAGTCCATTTCTTTGGTACTGTACCACCTAGGACCACCAAACTTTCACAGCTTCATAACCAAGGGGTGCCCACCACATACAACTATCCAACATGTGACCATTTTGTTTACCTTGACCTATTATTTCTAAGTAATTTACTTCGCCATTTTCAACGTTAACTTTTTAACGTACGTCTGGTTAAAGTTTTTTGGTTAAAGTTTTTCGTTATACTATATCTCTGCAACTGCTTCGCCCATTATCTTGAAACTTTACATGGGTGTTTATCATCATCCATATTTTCATTCTACCCCCCAACCGTGCGGCCCCTGTGCCCAATGTCAAGATCAAATTACTTTGAATTGTTTGTGTACTATATCTCTGCAACTTCTTCACCCATTACCTTGATACTTCACATGGGTGTTTATCATCATTGTCGCGCCCGCTTGCGGAAAGCGCGATATAGTCGGCATTTTGGCATACGTCCGTCCGTCCGTCCGTCCGTCCGTCCGTCCGTCCAGAGTTTGTGTACATTCGGTGTGAAACCGTTCAGTCAATCGATCTGAAACTGTACACACATCTACTACACATATTGAAGATGTGCACCTTAACCATTTGTTCTACATGTTTGTATACAATTCTATATAGGGTTCAGAGTTTGCATACACAACTCCTCTGAAACCGTCCAGTCAATCGATCTAAAACTATACACACATCTTCTATACATATGGAAGATGTGCACCTTGGTGTTTTTATGCAGAAACAAATATTTTTTAACAAAAATATCAACTTTTTAACTTTTAACATTTTTGTATACAATTCTATATAGGGTACAGAGTTTGTGTACACAACTCTGAAATTATTCCGTCATTCGATCTGAAGCTATACACATGTCTTCTACACATATTGAAGATGTGCACCTTGATGTTTTTATGCCGAAAAAATATTTTTTAACAAAAATATCACCTTCTTAACTTAGCCATTTTTTCTACATTTTTGTATCCAATTCTATATAATTTCTACTTTACACATCCCTAACAAAATTAGTATACCTGTTTATCACAACAAGAGGAAGAAACAATTCTATGGGTATTCAAATTCTCATTAATGTGTCTTGCCTTGGTGACAGCTTCACATTTCTGCATCTTCGCTGTCTGGCCCATATTCGACGGGCGTATTTTGTGACTTACGGCACTCTTGTTTTCTCTGTCGTCTCATTGGTGGAACGTCACAGGTAGGAGAGCTCCAGATAACCTGCGTATTTGCTTAAAAACCCAATTAAAATTGCCAAAAACCCAATTGAAATCAGAAGTAGTGAGTATCAAAAAGCAATAACAAAATTTGTTGTACCATTATCATGCTGCAGAAAACAATAAACAGACCACAAATATAACATACTTATACATTTTGGTATGTCATTAGAATTGTCTCCAAGGAGTCAATTCTAATGAAATTCCAAGACATGTTTTCATGTAGAAGCAAACTAATTCAGTAATTACTGTCTGCTGATGTGTAAACAGTAGTGTGATTTTATTTTACCCAAATCAAATTTTTGAAGTACCCAATTGGTTCAGTAATGACGGAGTGACAATACTCAATTACTAATTCCTTATCTGGAGCCCTGAGGTGGTTTCCAGTTACATCAAGTCTCCGTGACAAAAATGGACATGTGCAATCCCAATCATTGGTGGTCCTTGGAAACATTTGTCATTTCGACATTTGTGCTCATACTGCCATTTATTTAACCCTTTCAACACTACATACCTGTATAGTGGTATTGGCAAATAGTGTAGATCCAGATGAGCCGGCTCGTGACATTAGTATTTTTCATATTTTTGAGAAGAAAAACACCCCTTTACATAAATGGTCTAGTCTGAAAATGATTTTGGGACGGTTGAATCCGTTACAAAATTAGCATATCAACATCCATTCCAGTTACTTCGGGGTGAAAGGATCAATTGGGTTCCCTTTAAGCCGGTGCTAGGAATGTTTGTGTAGTGGTCAGTGTGTAGCGTCATTTCTTATTATGTCTGTCAAAGAGTTTAATAAATGTGGCTTTACCATGGGCGGATCTGGAGGGGGTGTTCATGGGTTGCAACCCCCCCCCCACCCCACCCCTCTTTCAGCCACGGAGTTTACATAGATCACAGATTACCACCAGCTGGAGTCTGAATTTAAATGCCGTAAAACACAGGAAAGTGCATTTCCTGACATCTAGATATCCCCCCATTCCCCAAATGCTGGGGATCCGCACCTGTTTACTGACAAGTAGGGCTTATGGGATTTGTGACCAGTGTAGCTAAACCCATTAGCCCAATTTCTCCAGTCACAGCCACATTTCAGCTTGTGCCGACCGAGAACGGGCGTACGGTACAATCGAGTCGGGATGCGAGGACACAACACACGGTATGAAGATTTGCAACTATACCTGCAGACCAGGATTGTACGTCCCGCGGGGAGTCCGGTCCACCTTCCAGTACGAATGTGGGCCATCTACCGACTACAAATGGTCCCCGATTACAGAGGAAATGCCAAAGTGCCAACGTACGTCATCTTGTTACAGTCGAACTTGACCCTTACAATGCTGTCGTCTGCTGTTTATTTTTATTTTCCATTTTTCTCGTCAAAATCATGATTTGGCAGCAATTTAGAATACTTTCCATTAGAAGTGATTCTAAAATGCTGCCAAACTGAGAGAAAAGTCAAAATATGGAACAACAGCGGACGACACTTTTCGGTTCCCGCATTCTTAGGGCTAAGGTGCTAAAGGTCACCTCCGAATAGTTTTTGCAGTCTACACTCATTTACTCAAAGTTCAAGGGACTAAGGAAAATTCTTTGAGCCAGCGAACAATTTATTTAACACTTAGATTCCTGAATTAAATGTTTTCGTCTGATGTTTATTATCTTTTTTTCTCATCAAAAAACATGCTTTGACAGCACTTTAGAATCATTTCCAATGAAAATGATTCTAAAGTGCTGTCAAACCATGTTGTTATTGAAAAAAGGTATAATATAGCTTAACAGCAGACAACAATGAGAGTTAATGAGAGTTGCTACATATATCAAACATGGGTTCCGAACACGATTTTCCGACTTGACGTAATCTTTAACGTAATTTTTACAGTAGATTTTCTTTAATTCTTCTTAGCAAACGGATGGATTGTTATGATATATAGCGCACCAAATGCGATGACATACCGGTATGTGTTTTATGCGTGCTGTGAAAGTTATATACAATAACTTTCACAAAGAATGGAGTACCCTTTATTTCTTACATTCACATGTTCTAGTTTTTATTTGCATTTACGGTAACCGATTCTTCGTCAAAACGACAGAATTATGAGATTAAAGCCACCTATACAATAAAGGGCAATGTGTACCACATTTGCTGAGGTATAATCATAAATATATGTTATTCCATTAGAAAGATATTAAAGGAAATATACTGTAAACACATCTAAAAAAACATCCTGTATATTGCATATAGGAAAACATGTAATTGGGACCTAGAATTTGACTTTGAATTATCAGTATATATCAGTAGAATATTTTAGGCGAAAATTGTCACCTGCTGTTGTTTCATACTTTGTCTTTATTTTGCCACTGCCATCGAATGGCGAGGGGGCATAATTATAGTGATACCGGTGTGCATACGTCGCATCCATATGGCCGTCCGTATGTCCTGTATGTCCATACTTCTGTACGTCCCGCTTGAGTAAATTTCATATAATTTCTGATTCCTTTTCACGTAGCTGCTTTATAGTTCACACATGCATTCCTTTCACAGTCATCTAGCATGCTGTGACAAATCCACGATCATCAGGCCGCTGTTAAACCCATGATTAAGGTCACATACTTAGTACATTCGTAACTTTAATGCTCGGGTAAATTTCTTATAATTCTGTATGCTTTCGCATAACTGCTTCATATTTCACACATACATTCGTCTGATGGTCCTTTATCATGCTGTATCAAATCCACAATCATTGGGTCCCCGTTAAGCCCAAGGTTAAGGTCGCATACTTAGTGCATTCAAGACCTTAACGTTCGGATACTTATAATTTCTGTTTCTTTTCATGTAATTACTTCATATTTCAAACATTCAATCCTCTATCATGCTGTGACAAATTCATGATCCTCGGGTTGCCACGAAACTCAAGGACATGGCTACTTAATTAGCGTGCTCACAGCCTTAACTCTCGGGTAAATGTCTTATAATTTATTTCAGTAGCTGCTTCAAATCCACTATCCTACGGCCTTTTGTTTTTTCAAATGTGCCGTCGTTTTCTTTGGCTGCCAGTGGGGGCATTCATGTGCCAACAGGCCACACTCCTAGTTCTCAAAACAACCTGGTCTGGCAGCACTTTTGAAACATTTCCACTGGAAAGGATTCTAAAGTGCAACCAAACAATATTGTTGTTACTAAAAATGGAAATTAGAAAATAAACAGCAGACAACAAAATATAATTCAGCATTGTAAGGGTTAAATGGAGAAACAGGTGGTATATTGTCAAAATGAATATGGTTATGAAATGATTTACACTTTACTTTTTATAATCGTAAATGCAATCTTAGTTTATGCATTGTCCATAAACGTAACGTTGGGGTAAAATAATGTATTAATATTTCACACATGCATTTTCACAAAATTAATGTTTCTTTGATGATCCTCTAGCATGATGTGGGATGGGTTGTGGCTTACGGGTTAGAACACATGACATCCAATCCGGATGGGGCATCAAAAGTACTTTAATATTATTTCCATCCCACTGATCTGTCGGATGAGACTTTAAACTGTGGTCCCGTCGCTATATGACCTTAGCTGTTGCTGGGATGTTAAACCCATTGACATTCACTTTCTAGCATGATGTAACAAATCCATGACCCTCCAACCGCCAGTATTCCCACGGTGAAGGCCACAGACACTCAGAAACTTAATCATGGGGTAAATTTCTTATAACTTCTGTTTCCTTCGATATAATGTATTAATAGTTCATACATTCATTCCTCTGATGGTCCTCTAGTAACCTGTAACAAACCCATGACCCTCCGACCACCAGTAATCCCAAGATCACAGACAGAAAATTAACGTTGGGGGTAAATTTCTTATAACTTCTGATTCCTTTGATAGAAGTTAATAACATTTCATACATGCATTTCTCTACTGGTTCTCTTCCCCCACCCCCTCACTCCCAGCTCTCAACAGATTTAGAACATTTGGTGTCCGGGACTACCCAGGGGGTATTGAAAGTTCTTGCTTACTGACAAATCTAGTTGACTGATGTCGTTGTAACATCAACCCCACATATGACTATTGGCTGCCAAAAGGCAAACGTTGTTGTCTTCTGACAAATATTGTTTGATGTGCAATGATCATTGTTTATGACATGTGGATACAATTTTAGTCAGGTGACGTATTTAGTTGATATAAATAATTTAAAATACCTGATACCACCGTGAGTCTCTATCAATAAATTAACGATTACTAAATGATTATATCTGTGTAGCGAGCACTAATAATTTTTAAAACTGGTGGAATAGTTACACAATTATACACTTATTTAATTTCCATAAAGAAAATTGTGTACCTACTAGATGTGACTCCGACTTTGGTGTCACGGGACAGTGCAGGTCTAGGGGTAAAAAGGGTGTGGACGATTTTTGTTGCGCCCGCTTGCGGACAGCGCGATATAGTCGGCACATTGGCGTACATACGTACGTACATGCGTCCGGATAAAATTGAACTTAGGTTAATCTTTTTCACAACACTATATCTCTGAAACCGCTTTGCCAATTCACTTGAAACATCACATGGGTGTGTATCATGATCCATTTTCATTCTACGGCCCACCCGTGCGGCCCCTGTGCCCAGTGTCAATGCGAAATTACTTTTAAATTTACTTTAAAGGTTTATTTGAAAATTTGGTTAAAGTTTTTACACATACTATATCTCTGCTACCACTTCATCGATTAACTTCAAGCTTCACATGGGTAGTATGCGTACAGGTTAACGCTTTCTTTGCATTACAAGTTTTTTATTACTATCTAATGCCTCGGCGGGCGCGACATGCGGGCCGCGGCCATCTAATCTATATATTTCAGTACCGACCCCGCAAGTACACCAGTATCTCTAACAAAAATAGCTTTATGAATATCTCTTGACTTTGTGAGGCTTGACTACTCACTAGGTGTATTTCTTATAGAGTATGTCTTTATTCCACGAAACTCAATGTTAGCTCGGGCTGAAAATATATTGTTCGGGCATTTGAAACAAAAAAGTTAGGTGCTTATGACCCCGCTTTGGAATAATTTGAAGGAAATGGTGTGGTGTTACAAGTGATAGAACATGTCATAACAAAGTCTCTGTGCCTCACATTTTCATGAAAACAATCCCAATAATTTCAGTCGTGTTTTCATTTCTTGCCAAAAAAAAGGTTAATGTGGTAAGTTTGTAAACAATTCAAAATACACACCTGATGCGGTTACTGCATTTTAATTGTGGGGGCGCGATTTGTACTTCATTTGCGAGTGTTTTTCAATATTTGTCACAAGAGCATCCTTAAATGATTGCGCAAGGCAGTGATTTTTTAAGCCCCACGCCGCCGTCAGAAAAGCGGTCAATTTTGGCTATTTTCAACCGTCCCGTGATGCCTTTAAACACATTCACTTTTCGTTTAGCAGCCCACTCGTGCATTATTTCATGATAATCATCTTGTTGAATAAATAATATATTTTTGGCGATGACTGGAGAAATGGGGCGTATGGGTTTTGCGACCAGTGTGAATCCAGATCAGCCTGATCATCTGCACAGTCTGATCAGGATCTGCACTGTTCTCCATTCAATCAATTAAACACTCGTCATGCTTCTAACAAGTAAAATACACTACTGGCATGCGCTACTTGCTCCGAACCTACACTGTTACAAATATCATCCGCGCGATTTCTCGAGTCATAGCCATAATTACAGTGAAGCTTCTCGAAACTGGACACCCTGGGAGGCCCCCAGGGTGTCAGTTTTAGATATGTTTTGCTGTAAATCAGGCATGCGACCATTCTGAGATATGTGTGATAATGACCAAGAAGCCTTACAAATAAGATGACAGATGTTTTCTTGGTGTCCGGTTTAGCGAGGTATTTTACCACTACCAAACAGGTGTCCAGGCAGCGCAGAATCTGGGTATAATACTGCAGGCGGGCTATAACGACAATATCCCAGAAAGTGACCAAGACGAACTTGGCGACTCGATTGGCAACAACATGAAAGGTATCGGGTGTACGGCAGCCAACCGATGCGAAGTAACCACAAAGAGGGATGAGCAGTCCCGACGCAAGCGCGCCACAGGAACCGCCGTGGTTGTTCAGTTCATGTTCAACCTAACGGCATCCGGCGATTTAAATACCGACGCCTACTTCGAAAATAACACAGGTATAGACACGTCTGATAAATAGGTTACCGAAGTTGGAAAATCACAAGTAAATTTTGTTAACCCATTCAACACCACAGGCCTGTATAGTGGTATTCGCAAAACGTGTACATCCAGATGAGGATCTGCACTTTTGCAAGTAATTTTTACATTGTTGAGAACATCAGCATCATCAGCGTTAGAATCTGTCGTTTTGACATCATGTTAATTACTGTCTGTTCCAGGGCTTCTAAAATGTCAGATTGTCAATCGGTCGAGACCTAACTGTCGGTCTAGACGTAACTGTCTGTCCAGACGTAACTGTCGGTACGATTAGTGCCCCAACACCCCCCTCCCCCGTTTTAGGAGCCGATTCTCATGATTTGTCAAAATATTTACTTTCTAATAAACATTCTCATGTTTTTTCAAAATATTTTTTTTTTAATAAACATGTTTTGGCAGCATATGAGAATCGTCTCCTAATACAATTCAAAATCGGTACATTTGCACGGTTAATACCGAAATAGCTATTAAGCACATTATATCGTAAAGATATATAAATGTAAGTAGTTTTTCATAAATAACAAAAAACTCGCTCTCCCCAAAAAATATTTCAAGAAATTCCACCAAATATTGATTTTATTGCGAAAAAACTATTTTCCCATGTGAATTTAACATGCGGGCTAAACATAGATATTTGTATCCCCCGGACTCCGTCGGGGGATACTATGGATTTGACAGCACGCCGCGTCTGCGTCCGCGTCCGCGTCCGCGCCCGCGTCCGCGTCCGCCGCAGACACTTCTTGTCCGGAGCATAACTCGAACACCCTTTGGAATATTTTCATGAAACTTCACACATGCATAGACCACATAACACATTCAATTAGACCACGAACCGAAGGTGTGTCGTGCACAAGAATGACAACTCTTGCATAGCTAATTTTTTAGTTATCTCCCTTTTTTGTTTTCGCCCACTGATTTCCTGTCCGGAGCATAACTCGACCACCCTTTGGAATATTTTCATGAAACTTCACACATGCATAGACCACGACCCGGAGGTGTGTCGCGCACAACTCTTGCGTAGCTAATTTTTGAGTTATCGCCCTTTTTTGTTTTGCGCACTCTACAAACTGGACAATAATGCATGAAGACCCGTTTTCTCGTCTGCTCTGTACACCTTTTCTCGTGTGCTCTGTACACCTTACCTGTAGAGAGAACAATAGAGACTGGGAGAACCATGTGCTAGCATGGGCTTGCATGTGCAAATGTCCAGTGCTTGACCACTGCTGACCACAGGTAATTTATACAGGTACTGTGTTGAAAATATTGTGGCATTATGTGGACCTATGCAGATATATGTAGATAAATATAGGACTATTAAAAAAAATCTGGGCTCCAGTAGCAAGCATTATTATTTTTAAACTTTTTTTTTCCATTTTTTTTTTTTCATTTTTCATTTTTTTTTTTCATTTTTTTTTTCATTCCTTTTTTTCCATTTATTTTTTCATTTTTTTTTTCATTTTTTTTTTTTAAATTATTTTTCAATTTTTGTCTAGTAGCATAATGTCGTAAGTGCTATATACAGACTATTCACCTGTGCATGTGCTAGCATGTGCAACTGACCACTGACCACTTACAGGTAATTTATACAGGTAAATGATTATATTACATTTCCGTAAACTGTGTTGAAAATATTGTGGCAATATGTGGACCTGTATATATATGATATGTAGATAAATATAGGACTATTAAAAAACATTCTGGGCTCCAGTAGGGAGCATTATTCTTTTATTTTTTTTAAATTTAATTTTTTTTTTCCATTTTTTTTTTTACATTCTTTTTCAATTTTTTAACTGACCACTAACTTATTACAGGTAATTTATACAGGTACATTATTACATTTCCGTTACTATTAACAAAAATTCTGGGCTCCAGTAACGAGCATTATTTTTTTTTTTTTTTTGTATATTACATTTCCGTAAACTGTGTTGAAAATATTGTGGCATTATGTGGACCTGTGCAGATATATGTAGATAAATATAGGACTATATAAACAAATTCTGGGCTCCAGTAGCAAGCATTATTATTTTTAATTTTTAAAAAAGAAAATTTCATTTTTTTTTTTTAAATTCTTTTTCAATTTTTGTCTAGTAGCATAAAGTCGTAAGTGCTATATACAGACTATTATCATATAATAAAACAATTATTGACTAGTGAGCCATAGAATATAATCTGATATTCTATGGCTCACTAGTCAATAATTGTATAATATGTTCGGGCCAGTGAAAATTGCTTTCGGCCCAGGCTCGAGGTCAAGGCGGGACAAGGCGAGCCATCTGATTCCGCGGAATTCTTGTTTACTTATCTCCCTTTGTTGTTTCGTGCTCTGATTTTGTATCCAGAGCATAACTCGAACACCCTTTGGAATATTTGTATGCCCCACCACGATAGTGGAGGGGGCATTTAGTGTTACCCTCGTCCGTCCGTCCGTCCGTCCGTCCGTCCGCACACACGAATGGGTACTTGTTGTAAGCGTACGGGGATCTTATTTGGTAGGGTTAGGATAGTGTTGGGTACTCTTGTTGGGTATTTTTATACAGTAAAAACCCAACAAGTATTCATTCCTAGGAACGTGCGTTCCGTCATCCCGTCCGTCCGTCCGTCCGTCCGTCCGTCCGTCACAAAACTTTAACACTCGGGTAAATGTCTCATAATTTCTTCATCCTTCGACCGATCTGCTTCATATTTAATATACACATTGCTCTGATGGTTCACTACCGCCCTGTGCCAAATCCACGTTCGTCCTGCCCCCGGCAAGCCCAGGGTCAAGGTCACATACTTGGTGCTTCAAAAACTTTAACGCTCGGGTTAATATCTTATGATTTCTGTTTTCTTTCACGGATCAGCTTCATATTTCATATACACATTGCTCTAATGGTCCTCTACCGCCCTGTGCCAAATCCACGTTTGTCCTGCCCCCGACAAGCCCAGGGTCAAGGTCACATACTTGGTGCTTCAAAAACTTTAACTCTCAGGTAAAAGAAAATTTTGACTTGGAATTTGGCCTCATTTATTATCAAAGCGATATGTGGGACATCCGTGTTCTATGAACACATTTTCTAGTTTATTAAACTTCACACATGCATAGAAGACGACCCAAAGGTGTGTCGCACGTAAGAATGACAACTCTTGCGTCGTTAATTTCTTAGTTATCTCCCTTTGTTGTTATGTGCACTGATTTCGTGTCTGGAGCATAACTCGAACACCCTTTGGAATATTTTCATGAAACTTCACACATGCAAAGACCACAACCATAAAGGTGTGTCACGCAAGAATGACAACTCTTGCGACACTAATATCTTAGTTATCTCCCTTTGTTTTTTCTGTCATTGATTTTGTCTCCGGAGCATAACTCGAACACCCTTTTTTCAAACTACTTGTGTAACTGGGGAGGGGGATACACATGCGCTTGTCGACAAGAGTCAATTTCTAGTCTTTAAGTAATTTTTCATTCAAAATATTTTGTTTTTGTTTTGTTTTTTGAAACCTCCCCTACTGCTTCCACCTCTTTTTCTCCCATGTCAAATTCCCATAGGAAAATCGTTTATTCGCTATAAAATCAATATTTGATGGAATTTCATCAAACAATTTTTTTTGGGGAATGTGACATTTTTGTTACTGGTGAAAAAGTACTTACATTTAAATAGTTTTAGATTCAATGTGTTTAATAACCAAAGGTTCGTCGGCAGAAAAACTTGGAACAGACAGTATTTTACACAAACTAATCCTTCATTTTTCCACCGATTCAATTCATACTTTGCATACTGACCACCAGCACGAGCCGCAGTGTGCAACATGAAAATCACTCCACCTCAAATCCTTACAGAATTATCCCCTCCTTTTAGACTCCGAAATTCCCATTTTTGACTTTCCACCGATCCATTTCATGCTTCGCATACCTGCTATCTTCAAGTGACGAAGTGCATAGCACAACATTTTTCACTTCACAAATGGTGCTTTGCATACACCCCACGTCTAAACACCCAAGGTCAAGGTCACTGAGGACTTATGTTCACCTGGAGCACGTTTCATTAAACTTCGTACGACTAAAATGTTCATAAGTGAACATCGTACCTGAACCTGAATAATAGCAACTCGTATATAACGATAAGCCGCGAAACCACAGTTGCTGGGCCCGAAAACATATTACATTGTACTTTGCGTAGCCCAATATCGATCATTCCCTGTCTGATATGTTTTGCCCTGACCAACCGTCAAATATCATCATCATATATGATAACACTGTTACGGCTGAGTCTCCACATATATCACATCTACTCACACTCAGCCTTTTTCACGGTCTAAAATACCGGCTTCGTTCGATAGGATAATGAACAAGCTAGGTTAAATTGCCTCACTTTTAATGCACATATTTCGACTGTATGGCAGATATTAGTAAATTTGGAAACAAACCAGCCAACGGTCATTGGCCTGCCATTTTTGGGCTCAAATGCTCGGGTTTGGAAGGTCCTCGAGCCAATTCCAACTCTGAAATATAAGATAATAAATAAATAAATAAATGTTCGTAAGTGCAACTTTAAGATCGTCTGGAAATTTCAATTTGATGAATTTACATTTATTGATAAAAGTAAATTCAATAAATGTTTACAAGAAAACAGTGTTAATGTGAAATTTACATACTATCATAATTGTGCACGTATGAACACTTTAGTCGTACGAAGTTTGGTGAAATAGCCCCCTTGTTTGTAAGGCAAATTTGTTATCCCTTAGAATGGGGAAACAAACATTGTCATCTGCTGTTTTTTTTGTAATTTGTCTTCTTTCCCAATAAAAACATAGTTTGACGGCAGTTTAGAATTGGAAATGATTATATAGCACTGTGAAAATAGAACATAAACAGCAGATAACAAAATTTAATTCAGCAGTGTAAGGATTGCACTAAAGTTTGGTTTGTCAGTCCAGGCAGTGTTTATTTTATGTAAATATTCCGTTTTGATTTGGAATTTACCCCCCTGCAGGTTTAATACGGGATCTAACCCGTTGGCCTGGCCTTACTTGACCTTAGCTGTTGATAGACCGTTAAATACCAACAAACAAACAGTCCAGCCTGTGACTGGTGATATCCGTGTGTTGCAGCCACATACAGACATATAATAATTTACTATCGTGTGTACATGATAATAAATATATAAATGTAAAACTAGTTTCTGTTGTTATACTCCTGGCGACCGAACTATGTTGAGGGATATATATTGTTTGTATTTGCAATGCACATAGTTTTAATGCTGAACTAGTATCTTGTGTGATTCATGTTTCCTGTAGCGGAGTTCCCAAAATCGCAAAGTGTATTAACATAGCCAAGTGCACTAATCCAGGTAATTACACTAACCCAGCTAAGTGCACTAAGCCAGCCTTGTGCATTAACCTAGCTAAGTGCACTAACCCAGCTAAGTACACTAACCCAGCTAAGTACACTAACCCAGCTAAATGCACTAACCTAGCTATGTGCACTAACATAGCCAAGTGCACTAACCCAGGTAATTACACTAACCCAGCTAAGTGCACTAACCAAGGTAATTACACTAACCCATGTAATTACACTAACCCAGCTAAGTACACTAACCCAGCTAAGTACACTAACCCAGCTAAATGCACTAACATAGCCAAGTGCACTAACCCAGGTAATTACACTAACCCAGCTAAGTACACTAACCTAGCTATGTGCACTAACCCAGCTATGTGCACTAACGCAGCTAAGAGCATTAACCCAGTATGTGCACTAATCTAGCTAAGTACACTAACCCAGCTATGTGCACTAACCCAGCTATGTGCACTAACCCAGTATGTGCACTAACCCAGCTATGTGCACTAACGCAGCTAAGAGCACTAACCCAGTATGTGCACTAATCTAGCTAAGTACACTAACCTAGCTATGTACACTAACCCAGCTATGTGCACTAACCCAGTATGTGCACTAACCCAATATGTGCACTAATCTAGCTAAGTACACTAACCTTGCTAAGTGCACTAACCTAGCTAAGTGCACTAACCTAGCTAAGTGCACTAACTTAGCTAAGTGCACTAACCTAGCTATGTGCACTGACATAGCTAAGTGCACTAACTCAGCTAAGTGCACTGTATTAACCCACCTAAGTTCATTAACCCACCTAAGTGCACTAACATAGCTAACTGCACTAACATAGCTAACTGCACTAACATAGCTAACTGCACTAACATAGCTATGTGCACTGACATAGCTAACTGCACTAACATAGCTGCGTGTACTGATCCAGATAAGTGTAACAAGGGCATCATTATCACTAAGTTAATCCTCTCGCTTGCAGCCTTGATAATAAACAAAACAAAAACGTTACCGGTATCTACCTTCCGTTATAAAGAAAATACATACCACGTATAAAGCTCCATCTATTACAGTTTAGAAATTATACAATTTATAAGGCAAATATGCAAAGGGACACCTGCGACGAAAACAATATACCCATTTTGATGGTGCGCCCTCGCAATATACCCACTTTTAAAAATTTCAAAAGTCCAAAATGGGGAGATAATCCATGTGACGGGAATAAAAATTTAAATGCAATTTGCGCCTCTACACACCATAAGGAAGCCACATGCTAAATATGAATTCTCCATCTATTACAAACAAAAAGTTTTACTTCTTACAAGGTACAATTGCGTTATTTTAATTCCAAAAGGGGAAGTGACCCAGTGACCCAGTGGTAAAATCAAAAAAATTAATTCACTTTGCGCATCTACAAACCTAGCTACAATAATTCGCCTCCAATATGTTATCTACGGCTACAATTTGACCCATTCACCATGAGCAACTGAAGTGCATACCCAAACCTGTTGTATGTAGATAAATTTTTAGTAAACAGTATATTTTATACATTTAAACAAATAAACTTTGATGTTGAACTAGTAAATTGCCAAAAAATCATAGAACTGGGAAATCATTTTCCTATGGAAGCCATCTGTTACTCAACATTCAACATAACGAAATGAAGCTTTCAAATTTACATGTAAATGTCAGATAAACACCTTAAAATAACCAATTTCAGCATGTGTATGTTCTTTATTAATACTGTATTGATACAGTGTTGACAGTTTTATATCAAACACGCCGGAAAACCGATTGAATAAATCACTCTTCATGTGTTACATTAAAGAGATGGGGTTAAATTGCTACCCTCACTAGAGGTATGGAGCAGGTTAGCAATTTTATTGTATCCCCCAAGAATGACAACTCTTGCATAGCTAATTTTTGAGTTATCTCCCTTTTTTGTTTCGCGCACTGATTGAGCATTAACTCGACCACCCTTTGGAATATTTTCATGAAACTTCACACATGCATAGACCACGACACGAAGGTATGTCGCGCACAATAATGACAACTCTTGCATAGCTAATTTGTTTTACTTATCTCCCTTTTTTGTTTCGCGCACTGATTGAGCATAACTCGAGCACCCTTTGGAATATTTTCACGAAACTTCACACATGCATAGACCACGACCCCGGGGTGTGTCGCGCACAAGAATGACAACTCTTGCGTAGCTAATATTTGAGTTATCTCCCTTTTTTTGCGCACTCTACAAACTGGACAATAATACATGAAGACCCGTTTTCTCGTGTGCTCTGTACACCTTACCTGTAGAGAGAACAATAGCCTTCTCCGGTTGAACAATAGAGACTGGGAGAACCATTCACCTGTGCATGTGCTAGTTATACAATGACGTGTTTTCCCACGTTTTGACGTTACGTTGTGTGACGTCAAATGTGACGTCATGTAAGCTTTTTGAAATCCAAATTACGCAGCTGTTTCTATGAGCCAGATATATTTGAGTGCATGTTTGGAATGTGTTCAATCACATTAACATTCTAGATTAGTCGAAACTCTTTCCAAATGTTCTAATAACTTTATTTTAACTGTAATAAAAAATAAATATTTTGCATGGTAGCTCGTGGTTTCCAAGAAAACAGGCGCGCAATTACGGGTGTTCTCCTCACGGAGTTGATTACGGGTTTTCTCTCACAGCGAAACCCGTGCAAATAATTTGCAAGAGTGTAATAAAATCTGATATTCTATGGCTCACTAGTCAATAATTGTATAATATGTTTCGGGCCCAGGCTCGAGGTTAAGGCGGGACAAGGCGAGGCATTTGATTCCGCGGAATTCTTGTTTACTTATCTCCCTTTGTTGTTTCATGCACTGATTTCGTGTCCGTCCGTCCGTCCGTCCGTCCGTCTGTCCGTCCGAATGGGTACTTGTTGTAAGCGTACCGGGATATTATTGGGTAGGGTTAGGGTAGTGTTGGGTACTCTTGATGGGTATACAAAACTTTAATGCTCGGGTAAATGTCTCATAATTGCTTCATCCTTTGACCGATCTGCTTCATATTTCATATACACATTGCTCTGATGGTCCACTACCGCCCTGTGCCACGTTTGTCCTGCCCGCCAAGCCCAGGGTCAAGGTCACATACTTGGTGCTTCAAACAATTTAACGCTCAGGTAAATATCTTATAATTTTTGTTTTCTTTCACGGATCAGTTTCATATTTCATATATGCATTGCCCTAATGGTCCTCTACCGCCCTGTGCCAAATCTACGTTCGTCCTGCCCCCGCCAAGCCCAGGGTCAAGGTCACATACTTGGTGCTTCAAAAGCTTTAACGCTCAGGTAAAAGAACACATTTTATGAACACATTTTCTAGTTTATTAAACTTCACACATGCATGGAAGACGATCCAAAGGTGTGTCGCACGTAAGAATGACAACTATTGCGTTGTTAATTTCTTAGTCATCTCCCTTTGTTGTTTCGTGCACTGATTTCGTGTCCGGAGCATAACTCGAACACCCTTTGGAATATTTTCATGAAACTTCACACATGCATAGACTACGACCCTATAGGTGTGTCACGCAAGAATGAAAACTCTTGCATCACTAATTCTTTAGTTATCTCCCTTTGTTTTTCCGCGCACTGATTTTGTCTCCGGAGTTATGGAGCATAACTCGGAACACCCTTTTTTTCAAACTACTTGTGTATCTGGGGAGGGGGATACACATGCACTTGTCGACATGCGTCCATTTCTAATTTCTACTACACACCATAAGGAAGCCACATACCAAATAGCAAGTGTCCAGCTATTCTTGTTTCAAAGCTTTACTTCTTACAAGGTAATATTGAGAAATGCTATGTCAAAAAGTGGGAGATAATCCATGACCCGGGGCTCAAATCAAAAATCAAATAAAAAATCGAAGTTCACTTTGCGCATCTGCACACCATAAACATGATAAAGAGTATACATGTACATACCAAATACCAAGTCTTACTTCCTACTTGTCAACATTGAGAAAGTCCAAAGGGGTCAGACGTAGGTGTCAAATCAAACATCGAAACTCATTTGCACATCTGCACACTATAAACAGATGCATACCAAATAATATCAAGTCTCCAGCTTTTACAGTTTAAATGTTTACTTCTTACAAGAAAATGTGATGGATGGATGGACGAATGGACACAATGTACCAATTATTCATTATAAAAGTGGATATAAATAAGGGAGGGTATCTTTAAATAAATGAAAACCTGTGCTGTAGGGTTGAAAGGGTTACACAGTCAATCATTTCACTGATTCGTTATTTCAGTGAGCCCAGCCCTACAGGGACTGGTCGACACAGTGACGCTGATGACCGACATAGCTGAACAGCTTCGGAACAACACAAGTGCTCTACTGGATGTAGAGATAAACGGGGTATCATACGCGGTGGATCTCAGCAGTGTGTCTGGCGTCGGCGCCGTCCAGTGTCCAGAAGGATTCTCGGCCTTAGACGTCGTCTGTGGTAGGTACATGGCACACTTCATCACTTCCAATTGCTACATCTAGGTTTCCATATGAATATCCCAACTTTTTGTCTCGACGTTTTTCCAATAAAAAAATATGGTCAGGGGTGAAACAATATTAACATGAACAATGGAAGCAGACCTTATACATGAGAATCACAGTTATGAAGCCAATTTTACATATTGTTAAATGGCTGCTCACCAGCAGATGCTATGAAGTTCTGGCTTCCCCTTATACGCGAAGAGTATTAGGGTCTAGATCGGAAAAGAAATAAGACAAGCTGAATTTTTCAGAAAATGACCAAAATATAATTAGTAATAACATATCAAAACTCCCCATGAATCCCATTGGAGCTAAATCCAGGAATCAAGATGGTTGCCGAAATGACAAAAATCATAACTAGTGCAAATTTCACTAAACCAATCGGGAAAACAATTTGTCGAAACATACTGAATATAAGTAATTAATCATAATTATCCAAATTGTGATTATAGTAATACAATCAAAATAGCGTCCAAGCCAACATCTCTTGACTGAGCAAACATGTGGAACATTTGGAATAACTATATTCGAATGTAATATCGGGGTTATTAGGAGACACTTCAACTATAAGATCGAGTTAATACATTTTTTATACTAATAATATTCAAGATCGACACCAAATTGAGAGAAATGTCGCAAAATGACGTAAATTTGGAATATAAAACATTTACCTCTGATTACTTTATTGTCGAGCCCGCTTGCGGAAAGCGAGACATAGTGATCACAATGACGTCCGGGTGTCCGTGCGTCAGTGCCTGCGTACGTCCGTAGTCATGATCCATATATTCATGCTGTATCCCACTCGTGCGGCCCCTGTGCCCAAGATCAAGGTCAAATGACTTAGAAGTTTGCGTTCCGAAATAAGTTTTTAAATACCTTTATATCTCTGCAGTCCAAAGTCACATTGACTTGACACTTCATAGGCGTATTAGTCATGATCCATATATTCATTCTATGTCCCACTCATGCAGCCCCTGTGCACATTGCACATACCTACTATCTCTGTAACCGTAAGTCAGATTTGCTTGAAACTTTGTATGCTCATTGGGCATCAAACTTCAAATAAATACACTCCGAGACCATCAAATGCCTCGGCGGGCTCGACATGCGGGCCGAGGCCATCCTCGTTTGAATTTGTTATATGGGTTATTTGGTGACATTTGAACTACGCAATTTATTTAATTTGTACTTTATGTATCATATTATGCAAAATGATATTCAAGATTGTCACCAAATTGTGAGAAATATCTAAATACGTAAATCAGCACAGGGAAATGTACAAAAAATTGTTATGTATGCTTGAAACATGTCTCAAATTGGCAGACTTAATTAGTTCATTGCAGGATTATCACGCAGAGTTATGTTTGTAACTGCATAACTACCGTAACTGGAATAACCTGCAAAGTTAGCAAAATTTTCAGTACGTTTTAAACAAATCACCAGTGGCATTATCGTCACGCAGCACCACATTGACATTATCGATCATAAGTACCTTTGATCTATATCGGTAGTTTAACCCCAAAATGATGGAACCTAGAAATGGAATAATTGTAAATAATTAATTTTTAAATCGATGTGTTTATGGAAGATGGGCAGCATAATAGTAAACTTTTCATACATGAGGTGATAGCAGCACATATATTATATTATCAGTTGGTAGTTCCATTCGGATAAAGATGATTGATCGATCGAGTTTTTACCAAATTAACAATAATTTAACCTACATATATATGCAACATTCATATAGATAGATATATTTATAATCAAGATAGATATATTAACTAATTGTGTCAAACGGGCTGTCAACATCTATGGTCATTTTAGGCACCGAACAACTGGGGTAAATCCTGTATTTCATCTGTAAAAAGGAATCCCAAAATCAGAACTGAATATTTGCATCAAGAAAATATATATTCAGTCCTTGATTTAGAATATCCGGATCCTGTGCCAGCTGTTGAATACACAAGAATCACCTAGTCCCAGCCCGTAAATGTAGTCGGAGTACACTAATCTTACTTTATCCCGTCAACACAGTGCGTATGTGCCGTGAAACATGGTGCCGTGAATCATTTTTGATATCCTGTCAATACGACCTAATCACTGCGTGTTTTTTTTTTTTTTGCGTTCTAAAGCAATGTGTATGTGTTGACGGGATAAATAGAATAGTAGGTTAGTGCCGTGAATGGGGAAAATATCTGGCGCGGCACGGAAACGGGATGTGCTCGGCAGAGCCTCGCCCATCCCGTTTGCTGATCCTTGCCAGATATATTTTCCCATTCACGGCACTAACCTATTATTATATATACACCTAGGGATATCACACTTCCGGTCAGGATGACCCCGCACCGCTATCATACCGTATAAACATTGGACAGGAGACTCTTTAAACGTCGGTTGTCGACATCAAACGTCAGGGCAATAAGGCATGGACAGTGTGTCACGTACTTCCATATACATGAAAGTTCAGGCTTGTATGATTCTAAAAAGTGTGTACATGTCCTTGTGTAGTGTATGCAGTTTGCTTCCAAATGAAAACATGTCTTGGCATTTCATTAGAATTGTCTTCTTGGAGACAATTCTAATGAAATACCAAGATGTGTTTTCATAGAAAATAAGAAAAATATGCTATATTTGTGGTCTGTTTATTGTTTTATGCGCCATGATAAAGGTCCCACCATTTTCTTTATTGCTTTTTGATACTCACTTCTTCTGATTTCAATTGGGGTTTTGGCAAGCCCTGCAATCCATATGCATTACACATAATATATAATTTGCACCATTGTAAACAATATATATATTCCTGGTAACCACGCTACGTAACCTTTGATTAGTAGCATAGGTTATGTATTATAATTTATAAAATATATATATCTTAAAATATAAGATCTGACAATATCATAATATAAACTGATACATTGAAGATGATTTCCTCACAAATAATTATTTATTTCACATGAAAGGTATACGTTATGTCTACAATGTACTCGTATATAAATGTAATTACGGCAAAAGGAAGATACTTCTGAAACATTATACACAGTTTGTTACTGATCAACATACATGTATTATACAAATTAGCAGGGTTTTGTCCGTCATATTGAAGGCCACGTTGAATTAGATGTATCTTACATACTGTATTGCAATACGCTTTATTTTATCAAATTTATAGTTAATGTGAAATAGTTCCAGAAGAAAGACAGATGCTAAAGTAATTGTCTGTCGAGCCTATCGTGGAAAGCGAGACATAGTGATAATGATGACATATGTACGTCAGCCCGAGGCAGAGTCCGTCCGAAATGTACATCAGTTATATTTATCCAGCTATCATCAGATTGCGTTATGACGTTTTCATAAAACTTTCCGTTTTTTAGCTCGACTATTCGAAGAATAGGGAGAGCTTATGTAGTCACCCCGGCGTCGGCGTCGGCGTCACGGGTTGGTTAAGGTTTTTAGTCAAGCTTGTATATGGAATACTCCTGGCCCTACACCCACCATACTTGGACAACTTCATCTCCTAGTGATGTACATCAACAACTCCTGACCTATATTTTACCTTAACCTACATTTAACCTTGAATTACTTACTTAATTCCCCTTGGTTAAGGTTTATAGTCAAGCTTGTAGATGGAATACTATTGTGCATACAGACACCATACTGGGACAACTTTTTCTCATAGGGATGTACATCAATAACCCCTGATCTATATTTGACCTTTACCTACATTTCCTCTTGAATTACTTACTTAATTCCCCTTGATTAAGGTGTTTAGTCAACCTTGTATATGGAATACTCCTGGCCCTGCACCAACCATACTTGGACAACTTCATCTCCTAGGGATGTACATCAATAAACCCTGACTTATATTTGACCTTGAACTACATTTAACCTTGAACTACTTAGTTAATTCCCCTTGGGTAAGGTTTTTAGTCAACCTCGGTTAAGGTTTTTAGTCAAGCTTGTATATGGAATACTCCTGGCCCTACACCCACCATACTTGGACAACTTCATCTCCTAGTGATGTACATCAACAACTCCTGACCTATATTTTACCTTAACCTACATTTAACCTTGAATTACTTACTTAATTCCCCTTGGTTAAGGTTTATAGTCAAGCTTGTAGATGGAATACTATTGTGCATACAGACACCATACTGGGACAACTTTTTCTCATAGGGATGTACATCAATAACCCCTGATCTATATTTGACCTTTACCTACATTTCCTCTTGAATTACTTACTTAATTCCCCTTGATTAAGGTGTTTAGTCAACCTTGTATATGGAATACTCCTGGCCCTGCACCAACCATACTTGGACAACTTCATCTCCTAGGGATGTACATCAAAAAACCCTGACTTATATTTGACCTTGAACTACATTTAACCTTGAACTACTTAGTTAATTCCCCTTGGGTAAGGTTTTTAGTCAACCTTGGTTAAGGTTTTTAGTCAAGCTTGTACTTGGAATACTAGTGTGCATACAGACACCATACTTGGACGACCTTTTCTCATGGGGATGTACATCTATAACCCCTGATCTATATTTGAACTTGACCTACATTCCTCTTGAATTACTTACTTAATTCCCCTTGGTTAAGGTTTTTAGTCAACCTTGGTTAAGGTTTTTACTCAAGCGTGTATATGTAATTCACCTGGCCCTACACCAACCATACTTGTACAACGTCATCTCCTAGTGATGTACATAAACAACCCCTGTCCTATATTTGACCTTGACCTACATTTAACCTTGAATTACTTACTTAATTCCCCTTGTTTAAGGTTTTTAGTCAACCTTGGTTAAGGTTTTTAGTCAAGCTTGTAGATGGAATACTATTGTGCATACAGACATCATACTTAGACAACCTTTTCTCCTAGTGATGTAAATCAACAACCCCTGACCTATATTTGACATTGACTTGACCTATATTTAACCTTTAATTACTTAGTTAATTCCCCTTGGTTAAGGTTTGTAGTCAACCTTGGTTAAGGTTGTATATGGAATACTCCTGGCCCTACACCCACCATACTTGGACAACTTCATCTCGTGATGTACATCAACAACCCCTGACCTATATATGGTCTTGACCTACATAACATATGTGTACATCGACAACCCTCGTAGTCGAGCTATGCTGTTCTCATACAGCTATTGTTTATATACTCTTTTTTATACGTAAATCTGCAACGCTAAGTCGAGGCAACTGGAAACGTCAAACGTTTTTTTTGTTACCATCCATACTGTCATTCCATAGACCACCCATTTGGCCTTCCTACTCAATGTCAATGTCAAATTACATTGCATTAACGGTTTTACGAATTGTGTTGAATTAAAGTTGTATGTACCATATATATGTATATATAACCACATATATACAACCTGATACGATCACTAAACATTGGGACTACCAATACACCCTCGTACTAGAAACAGCCTAGGCGCGTTCAACATGTGGGCTGCCGCCTTCTGTTATGCATATTGGACAACGTTTTCAAGTCTTGGCGGCCATCTTGGATGCCATATTATTTCAAATACAAACTTATTGAAGCTTTAATAATAGTAAATGTAGCTCCAAGACAATTAAAATTCAATTCATATATATATGAAGAAAATGTAACTTTTATATATTTTGTTACCAATCTTGGCGACCATCTTGGATATTTGAAAGGTTAAGTGATTCGTACTCATTTGAAAGGTTAATATTTATATGCATTGTTCAGTAATATGCTGCCACCATATATGTAAAAATGTTCATTATAGTCACCTTTATGTGTTTAATAAATTGATGGCAGCCATCTTGGACGCCATCTTGAATTCTGGATTAAGCTCAGGTGGGATTCATGGGGAGTTTTGATATGTTTCTCCTAATGATATTCCGGAGCTATACTGAAACATTCAGCTTTAGCTTATTTTTTTCCGATCTTATTTTATGTCTGATACTATTCGCCTACCAGTAGATTCTTGACACTTGGGATATTTAAAGTGAAAAAATGTTCATAATACATTCTACAGAAAAATAACTAACACTGAAAACACTAGTTTCTCTGCAATCGATGGTTACTAATTTACCTTTAATTGTATTATTTATATTACTTAAAGATACTGTGTCTCAGATGAGGTTTGAAAGTGGGATATTGAGTTAGGTAAAAATCATTTAACTGAAGATTTGTATTAGTTTCCTGAATATATTTGCCCCTGTGAGTGATCTGAGAAAGTAAAAAAAACTATGAAAAAAAATAACTTTTTATTATAATAAAAAATAGCGTTACTAACGCTAGTTTTGCTAAATATAGAATTCATATTTCTCACTGATGTGCTCACACTTAGTAGCCATGTGCATTGATTTGACTAGACACTATGTCACCAACTACGTCACCGTTCTTTTAACATTCGGTTATCGCATTTTAAGATTTTTTTATGACCATGCACGTACATCGTGTGTTAAGGTATTAGTTTACAGTATTAATATGGTTATTATATAGAAATGTGCCATGCTGACCATATATTGTAATAAAACTTTTGAAGCATTTCAAACAAGTTTATATTTTTGACTTATCTGCAGAGAAGCGGTAGTCAGTGGTAACATGAGGAATCGCCGGTTTTTCAATAGATCAGAGAAAGAATTGTGTCGGTACTAGTGTTTTATTTTCAGATACTGCCAAGTAAAACTGAGCATGCAATTTTCTTGACTTAATATGCAAATGAGATAATTAAGCGACAAACGCATGTTTGTGACCAAGAACAAGTTGCAACTGTATTCATACAATATCCAGAATATATAGTATGGTCATTTTAAAACAAAACAAAAATTATATTGTACAACTTTTCCTTATTGGTATGCGATTATTATCCCATGTTTATCACAGTTTCTGCTAGCATACATATATACTTATTCATGTATTTAATTAACAGTGTTAGTATTTCCATCCCACTGGTCTGTCGGATGAGACTTGAAACTGTCCCATCCCTATATGGACTTAGCTGTTGCTGGGATATTAAACCCATTCACTTTCTCCAGTGGAGACGATTCTCATGTGCTGTCAAAACAGGTTTTTGTCGAGAAATATTGAAAATAAAACATTTCCGGCAGACGACAAAAGTTAATGCAGCGTTGTAAGTATCGTTAAGTTAAGTATCGTTTGTGTTTAGTTGAGTGTCCCGTGGGAACGAGATTCGTCACCGGAGCCTGCACATTCTGTGAGATGGGCACATACCAGGACCAATCGGCCCAATCCACCTGTAAGGCCTGTCCCACAGGGTACACAACCGCAGCGATCGGAGCTAATAACGTCGCAAAATGTTCGGGTAAGTACAACATAGGTGGGAGACTCGGACCTGCAACATAAAATAAATCCCATTACTCCATCCACCTGGATTTGTACTGCACATTACTTTTATAAACGTAAAATCCAATTACCCCACACACCTGGATTTGTAATGTACGGTACGTTTATAAATGTAAAATCCCATTACCACACCCACCTGGATTTGTAATGTACAGTACGTTTATAAATGTAATATCCCATTACCCCACTCACCTGGATTTGTAATGTACGGTACGTTTATAAATGTAAAATCCCATTACCACACCCACCTGGATTTGTAATGTACGGTACGTGTATAAATGTAAAATCCCATTACCACACCCACCTGGATTTGTAATGTACGGTACGTTTATAAATGTAATATCCCATTACCCCACTCACCTGGATTTGTAATGTACGGTACGTTTATAAATGTAAAATCCCATTACCACACCCACCTGGATTTGTAATGTACGGTACGTGTATAAATGTAAAATCCCATTACCACACCCACCTGGATTTGTAATGTACAGTACGTTTATAAATGTAATATCCCATTACCCCACTCACCTGGATTTGTAATGTACGGTACGTTTATAAATGTAATATCCCATTACCCCACTCACCTGGATTTGTAATGTACGGTACGTTTATAAATGTAAAATCCCATTACCACACCCACCTGGATTTGTAATGTACGGTACGTGTATAAATGTAAAATCCCATTACCACACCCACCTGGATTTGTAATGTACGGTACGTTTATAAATGTAATATCCCATTACCCCACTCACCTGGATTTGTAATGTACGGTACGTGTATAAATGTAAAATCCCATTACCACACACCATGGATTTGTAATGTACGGTACGTTTATAAATGTAATATCCCATTACCCCACTCACCTGGATTTGTAATGTACGGTACGTTTATAAATGTGATATCCCATTACCCCACCCACCTGGATTTGTAATGTACGGTAAGTTTATAAATGTAATATCCCATTACCCCACCCACCTGGATTTGTAATGTACGGTACGTTTATAAATGTAATATCCCATTACCCCACTCACCTGGATTTGTAATGTACGGTACGTTTATAAATGTAATATCCCATTACCCCACCCACCTGGATTTGTAATGTACGGTACGTTTATAAATGTAATATCCCATTACCCCACCCACCTGGATTTGTAATGTACGGTACGTTTATAAATGTAAAATCCCATTACCCCACTCACCTGGATTTGTAATGTACGGTACGTTTGTTTATAAGCGTAAAATCCCATTACCCCACCCACCTGGATTTGTAATGTACGGTACGTTTATAAATGTAAAATCCCATTACCCCACCCACCTGGATTTGTAATGCACATTGCGTCTATAAATGTAAAATCCCATTACCCCACCCACCTGGATTTGTAATGTACGGTGCGTTTATAAATGTAAAATCCCATTACTTCACTCACCTGGATTTATAAACGTAATGATACAGTACCAATACAGGTGGGTGGGGTAATGGGATTATTTTTTTTACCCACTTTGTACTGTACATTACGTTTATATTTATACGTTTATAGTCGTAATGTACAGCGCGAATCCAGGTGGGTGTGGTAATGATTTAATACCTCCTGATCCGTTAGTCAGATCCTTTACAAAACTTCATCAATAGCTTCCTCATATTGATGGCTGTCCTAACTTCATCAATAGCTTCCTCATATTGATGGCTATCCATCCAATGTCATTCGAGTGACATTGACCTTCACCTTATTTTGGACATACATGTACAACCAAATGTTCAATATCTCCTGATCCCTTAGCCATACATGTATCATTACCAAACTTCCCTTACATTGATAGCTATCCATCAAGTGTCATTCGGGTGACCTTGATCGTCACATTGATGACATTGACTTGCGTGTCAATAATGTTGGATGTACGACCTAATGTTGAATATCTCCTGATCCGTTAGTCGGATCAGTACCAAACTTCACCGACAGCTTCCTCACATTGATGGCTATCCACCCAGTGCCATTTGTGTGACATTGAACTTGGTAACTGTGACCAGTAATACTTTTAGGGGAAGGGGCCAAGTGACTTTGGTGTGGCATGGACCTGGCATCAGGTCGGATTATTCTAACTATGCCCCCGCAACGAGTTGTGGGGGCATAATGGAGTCAGCTTGTCTGTCTGTCTGTCCGTCCGCCTATGTGTGCGTCCGTCCGTCACTACACTTAGCATCACAGAAATAAGTTATAACTATTTCCTTCATCTAAATTGGTTAATATTTTACACATGCATTCCTGTAAGGCTCTACTACCATGCTTGGTCCAACCCCCACTGATCCCAAGGTCAAGGTCAAATATTTAGTCTCTTTACAAAACATAACCATCAGAGAAATATGTTATAACTTCTATTTCCTTCATCAACAATGCTTAATAGTTCACACATGCATTCATGTAAGGCTCTTCCACCATGCTACATGCACCCCAAATCCACGACGGTCCAACCCAAGCTGATGCCAAGGTCAACTACTTGGTCACTTTACAAAATTTAACATCAGACAAATAAGTTATAACTTCTATTTCCTTCATTGAACATTCTTAATATTTCACTCGTGCATTCCTCGTGCATACTTAGTCTCTTTACAAAACTTGACATCAGAGAAATATGTTATAACTTCTATTTCTTTCATCGAACATTCTTAATATTTCATGCATGCATTCCTCTAAGGCTCTACTATCATGATGTGACAACTCCCCGCTGATCTCAAGGTCAAGTTCACATACTTTACAACTCTTAACTTCGGAGAAATCGATTATAACTTATGTTTCCTTGCTCAGATCTGCTTCACATTTCACACACGCATTGCTCCATTGGATCTCTACCACCCTGTGACAAATTCACGTTCGTGCCGCCCCCGCTAAGCCCAGAGTCAAGGTCACAAGCCCACACACTTGGATCTTTTTTTACATATTTAGGGGTACATAGATGTAAATATTTGGTTCTGATTTTGGGATTTTCTCCCCAATGCAGCAGGTTAAATGCGGGATTGAAGCCGTTGGCCCAGCCTTAAATGACCTTAGCTGTTGATGGGCCGTTACACACCAATACACCATCATCCCCGGCGATCGCCTTGCTCAGTATATATGCTCCTTGTTGTATCCACACCAGTTTCCACGGTAACAACAACGACCACAGGGACGACCACAGAGACAACAACAGGTTCCGCAGGAATAACAACAACAATGTCGTCACCACCGAACTCGCGAAACATATCAGGTATAGTGTAACTGCTCTAAACCAGACACTCGGAGAGTGTTAAGACTGAAAAAAAAATCTTAACCCTTCACCCCTAACTGGAATGATATGTTAATTTTGCAATTGTCACAAAATGATATTCACACTAGTCCATTTATGAAAAGGGAGTGTTTTTTGTTCTTAAAAATATTAAAATTACTTGCAAAAAGTGCAGATCCTGATGAGACGGCTCGTCACGAGCCGCCTCATCTGGATATACTCTGTTTGTCAATACCAGCATACAGGTATGTAGTGTTGAAAGGGTTGACTAAGAAGACACCAGGTAGATGATGTTCAGAGATTGCAGTGTCTCATAAGTCAAAACTGGCGGGCCGTTACAATAGGGGTGACACTATAATAATCAACAGTTTACTTTACTGGCGGGCCGTTACAATAGGGTGACACTATAATAATAATCAACAGTTTACTTTACTGGCGGGCCGTTACAATAGGGTGACACTATAATAATCAACAGTTTACTTTACTGGCGGGCCGTTACAATAGAGTGACACTATAATAATCAACAGTTTACTTTACTGGCGGGCCGTTACAATAGGGTGACACTATAATAATCAACAGTTTACTTTACTGGCGGGCCGTTACAATAGGGTGACACTATAATAATCAACAGTTTACTTTACTGGCGCGCCGTTACAATAGAGTGACACTATAATAATCAACAGTTTAATTTACTGGCGGGCCGTTACAATAGGGTGACACTATAATAATCAACAGTTTACTTTACTGGCGAGCCGTTACAATAGGGTGACACTATAATAATCAACAGTTTACTTTACTGGCGGGCCGTTACAATAGGGTGACACTATAATAATCAACAGTTTACTTTACTGGCGGGCCGTTACAATAGGGTGACACTATAATAATCAACAGTTTACTTTACTGGCGGGCCGTTACAATAGGGTGACACTATAATAATCAACAGTTTACTTTACTAGCGGGCCGTTACATAGGGTGACTCTATAATAATCAACAGTTTACTTTACTGGCGGGCCGTTACAATATGGTGACACTATAATAATCAACAGTTTACTTTACTGGCGGGCCGTTACAATAGGGTGACACTATAATAATCAACAGTTTACTTTACTGGCGGGCCGTTACAATAGGGTGACACTATAACAATCAACAGTTTACTTTACTGGCGAGCCGTTACAATAGGGTGACACTATAATAATCAACAGTTTACTTTACTGGCGGGCCGTTACAATAGGGTGACACTATAATAATCAACAGTTTACTTTACTGGCGGGCCGTTACAATAGGGTGACACTATAATAATCAACAGTTTACTTTACTGGCGGGCCGTTACAACAGGGGTGACAGTATAATAATCAACAGTTTACTTTACTGGCGGGCCGTTACAATAGGGTGACACTATAATAATCAACAGTTTAATTTACTGGCGGGCCGTTACAATAGGGTGACACTATAATAATAATCAACAGTTTACTTTACTGGCGGGCCGTTACAATAGAGTGACACTATAATAATCAACAGTTTACTTTACTGGCGGGCCGTTACAATAGGGTGACACTATAATAATCAACAGTTTACTTTACTGGCGGGCCGTTACAATAGGGTGACACTATAATAATCAACAGTTTACTTTACTGGCGCGCCGTTACAATAGGGTGACACTATAATAATCAACAGTTTACTTTACTGGCGAGCCGTTACAATAGGGTGACACTATAATAATCAACAGTTTACTTTACTGGCGGGTCGTTACAATAGGGTGACACTATAATAATCAACAGTTTACTTTACTGGCGGGCCGTTACAATAGGGTGACACTATAATAATCAACAGTTTACTTTACTGGCGGGCCGTTACAATAGGGTGACACTATAATCTAACAGTTTACTTTACTAGCGGGCCGTTACAATAGGGTGACACTATAATAATCAACAGTTACTTTACTGGCGGCCGTTACAATAGGGTGACACTATAATAATAATCAACAGCTTACTTTATGGCGGTGCCGTTACATGGGAGAACTATAATAATCAACAGTTTACTTTACTGGCGGGCCGTTACAATGGGGTGACACTATATAAATCACAGTTTATTTAGACTGGGCGGGCCGTTACAATATTACAAATTAGGGTGACACCTTATAATAAGATAATCAACAGTTTACTTTACTGGCGGGCGTTACAATAGGGTGACACTATAATAATCAAACAGTTTACTTACAGCGGGCCGTTTACAACCAGGGTGACTCTTATAATAATCAACAGTTTACTTACTGCGCGTTACAATAGGGTGACACTATAATAATCAATCAGTTTACTTTACTGGCGGGCCGTTACAATAGGGTGTACACTATATATTCAAACAGTTTACTTTAATGGCGGGGTCCGTTACAATAGGGTGACACTATAACAATCAACAATGTACTTTACTGGCCGAGCCGTTACAATAGGGTGAACACTATAATAATCAAAAGTTTACTTTTACAGGCGGGCCGTTATTTCAATAAGGGTGACACTTATAATAATCAACAGTTTACTTTACTGGCGGCCGTTACAATAGGGTGACACTATAATAATCCACAGTTTACTTTACTGGCGGGCCGTTTTACAACAGGGGGTGACAGTATAATAATAACAGTTTTCTTTACTGGCGGGCGTTACAATAGGTGACATATAATAATGCAACAGTTTAATTTTAACTGGGGACCGTTGTACCATAGGGTGACACTTATAATAAGCAACAGTTTACTTTAACTGGCGAGCCGTTACAATAGGGTGACACTATAATAATCAACATTTTACTTTACTGGCGGGCCGTTACAATAGGGTTGACCTATAATAGAATCAACAGTTTCCTTACTGGCGGGCCGTTTACAATAGGGGTGACACTGATAATAATTCAACAGTTTACTTTTTACGGAGGGGCCGTTACAATGGGTGACACTCATTATAATCACACAGTTTTTACTTTACTAGGTGGCGTTACATAGGGTGACTCTCTAATAATTCAACAGTTTACTTTGACTGGGCGGGCAGTTACAATAGGGTGTCCCTATAATAATTCAAACAGTGTTACTTTACTGGCGGGCCGTTACAATTAGGTGTGACACTATAATAATCAACCGTTTACTTTACTGGTGCGGCCGTTACAATAGGGTGACTCTATAACAATCAAACTGTTTAACTTTACTGGCGAGCCGGTCTTACAAAAGGTGACACTATAATACATCAACAGTTTTCTTTAGGGCGGCGCCGTTCAATAGAGTGACATATAACAATCAACAGTTTACCTTTACTGGCGAGCGTTACAATAGGGCTGGATCTATAATAATCAACGGGTTTTACTGGCGGGCCGTTACTAATAGAGGTGACACTATAATATATCAACAGTTTCTGGCGGGCCGGTTACAATAGAAGTGACACTATAATAATCAAACAGTTTTAACTGGCGGGCCGTTACAATAGGTGATCACTATAATATAAACAGTTTACGGGCGGGGCCGTTGCAATAGAGGTGACACTACAATGTAATCTCAACAGTTTACTGGCGGCCGTTACAATTTAGGCGATGAACTATAATAATCAAACGTTTACTGTGCGGCCGCTTTACAATAGAGGTGGAAAGCTATAAATAATCACAGTTTACTGGCGGCGTTTACAATTGGGGGACACTCTAATAATCAATCATGTTTTAACTTTACTGGCGGCCGTTACAATAGGGTGTCACTATAATAATAAAAGTTTACTTTAAATAGCGGGCCGTTACAATAGGGTGTTAAACTTATAATAATCAACAGTTTTTAATTTACTGGCGTGGCACGTTTACAATAGGGTATTGACACTTATAATTAATCACAGTTTAAAAAGAGACTTTACTGGCGGGGCCGTTACAATAGGGTGGACACTATATAATCAACAGTTTACTTTATGGCGGGCCGTTTACATTAGGGTGACACTATAATATTCAACCAGGGTTTTACTTTATGCGCGGGCCGTTACAATATTCAGAATAGGGTGACACTATTATAATAGATCAACAGTTTACTTTACTGGCGGGCGTTACCATAGGGTGGACACTATATTAATCAACTGTTTACTTTATAGCGGGCCGTTCTACAACAGGGTGAACTATATAATAATCAAACAGTTGTACTTTACTGGCGGGCCGTTACAATATGGTGACATATAATAATCAACAGTTTACTTTACTGGCGGGCCGTTACACATAGGTGACACTATAATAATCAAACAGTTTACTTTACTGGCGGGCCGTTACAATAGGGTGACAATATAACAATCAGCAGTTTATCTTTAATGGCGAGCCGTTACAATAGGGTGAAACTACTAATAATCAACAGTTTACTTTACTGGCGGAGCCGTTACAATAGGGTGGACACTATAGTAATCAACAGTTTTACTTACTGGGGGCCGTTACAAATAGGTGTGACACTATAATAATCCACAGTTTCTTTAATGGGGGCCGTTAGCAACAGGGGTGAAAGTTTAATAATTCAACAGTTTTACTTTAAATGGCGGGCGTTACCAATAGGGTGACACTATAATAATCAACAGTTTAAATTTACTGGAGGGCCGTTTACAATAGGGATGACACTATAATTAATCAACAGTTTACTTTACTGGCAGCCGTTACAATAGGGTGACTGACACGTATTAATATTCAAGCTTTTTACTTTACTGGCGGGTCCGTTACAATGGGTGACACTATAATTAATCAACAGTTTACCTTTATGGCAGGCGTTAACAATAGGGTGACACTATAATAATCAACAGTTTACTTTACTGGCGGGCCGTACAATAGGGTGACACTATAATAATAATCAAACAGTTTACTTTACTGCGTTGGCCGTCGTTCCATTAGGGTGACACATATAATAATAATCAACAGTTTACTTTTATGGCGGGCCGTTACCAATAGGGTGACACTATTAATAAATCAACAGCTTTACTTTACTGGGGGGCCGTTACATAGAGTGACACTATTATAATAAACAGTTTACTTTATGGCGGGCCTCGTTACAATAGGGTGACACTTAATATTCAAACAGTTTACTTTACTGGCGGGCCGTTACAATAGGGTGACACTATAATAATCAACAGTTTACTTTATGGCGCGCCGTTACAATAGAGTGACACTATAATAGTTCATCACAGTTTACATTAATGGCTCGGGCGTTTACAATAGGGGTGACACTATAATAATCAACAGTTTACTTTTCTGGCGAGCGTTACAATAGGGTGACACTATAATAACAACAGTTTACTTTACTGGCGGGCGTTACAATAGGGTAGACACTATAATATTCAACAGTTTACTTTATGGCGGGCGTTTACAAGTAGGGTGACTATAATAATCAACAGTTTAACTTTTACTGGCGGGGCCGTTACAATAGTAGGAGACCCTATTATAATAACAGTTTACTTTACTAGCGGGACCGTTACAATAGGGGACTCTATTATAATCAAACAGTTTACTATACTGGCGGGCCGTTACAATATGGTCGACACTATAAAATGCAAACAGTTACTTTACTGGCGGGCCGTACAATTGTGGTGACATATAAAATCAACAGTTTTATTTACTGGGGGCCGTTACAATAGGGTGACACTTAACAAATCAACAGTTTACTTTTCTGGCGAGCCGTTACATTAGGGTGGACATATAATAATCAACAGTTTACTTTACTGGCGGGCCGTTACAATAGGGTGAACTATAATAATCAACAGTTTACTTTATGGCGGGCCGTTACAATAGGGTGACACTTAATATCACGTTTATTTAAATGGGGGGGCGCGTTACAAAACAGGGGTGACAGGTTATAATCAACGTTTACTTATGGCGGGCCGTTACAAATAGGGTGAACTATAATAATCAACAGTTTAATTTACTGGGCGGTCCGTTTACAATGAGGGTGACACTATAATAATAATCAATCAGTTTTTTCTTACTGGCGGCCGGTTTACAATAGTTGTGAATATAATAATCAACAGTTTACTTTACGAGCGGGCCGTTTACAATAGGGTGCACTTATAATAATCGAACTGTTTACTTTACTGGCGCGCCGTTACAATAGGGGGTGAACTATAATAATCAACAGTTTTACTTTACTGGCGAAGCCGTTACAAGGTGTGATGGACACATTATTAATATCACAGTTTACTTTTGGGGGTCGTTTACAATAGGGTGACAATAGTAATAATCAACAAGTTTACTTTTACTGGCGGGCACGTTACAATTAGGGGACACTATAATAACCAACGCAGTTTACTTTACTCGGCGGGGCCGTTACGCAATAGGGTGACACATAATATATCAACAGTTTACTTACTAGCGGGCCGTACATTAGGGTGACACTATAATAATCAAACAGTTTACTTTACTGGCGGGCCGTTAAATAGTGGTGACACTATAATAATCAACAGTTTACTTTACTGGCGGGCCGATTTTCAATAGGGTGTCACTATAATAATCAACAGTTTTACTTTTATGGCGGGCCGTTCGCAATTAGGGTGACATAAATAATAACAGTTTACTTTACTGGAGGGGTCCGTTGGGTACTCAATAGGGTGACACTATAATAATTAAATCAACAGTTTACTTTACTGGCGGCCGTTACAAATAGAGTGACACTATAATAATCACAGTTTACTTAACTACTACGGGCCGTTACAACAGGGTGACTCTATAAATCAACAGTGTTACTTTACTGGCGGGCCGTTACAATAGGGTGACACTATAATAATAACAGTTATTTACTGGCAGGCCGTTACAATAGGGTGGACCTATAATAATCAACAGTTTACTTTACTGGCGGGCGTAACAATAGTGGTGACACTTATTAATAATCAACTGTTTACTTTACTGCGGGCCCGTTACAATTGGGGGTGGACTCTATAATAGTCAACAGTTTACTTTACTGGCGGGCCGTTACAATAGGGTGGACCACTAGTAATTAATCAAAGGTTTACTTTACTGGCGGCCGATTACAATAGGGTGGACACTATAAAAAATCAACAGATTAATTTACTGGCGGGCGTTTGACAATAGGGTGACACTAAACACAATCAACAGTTTACTTTTACTGGCGAGCCGTTACAATGGGTTGACACTATAATAATCAACTCAGTTACTTTACTGGCGGGCACGTTTCAATAGGGGGACACTATAATAATCACAGTTTTACTTTAACTGGGGGCCGTTAAATAGGGTGAACACTATAATAATCAAACAGGTTTACTTTACTGGCGGGCCGTTACAAACAGGGGTGACAGTAAATACTCAACAGTTTACTTTACTGGCGGGCCGTTAACCAACAGGGTGAACTATAATACATAACAGTTTCATTTACTGGCGGGCGTTACAATAGGGTGAAACTATATAATAATCAACAGTTTACTTTACTGGCGGGCCGTTGACAAATAGGTGACACTATAATAATCAACCAGTTTACTTTACTGGCGAGCCGGTTACAATAGTGGTGACACTATAATAATCACAGTTTTTTTACTTCTCTGGCGGGCGTTTACATAGGTGGAATCTATAATAATCAACGCGTGTTTACTTTATGGACGGGCCGTTTACAATAGGTGTTTGGGACACTATAATAATCAACAGTTTACTTTACTGGCGGGCCGTTACAACAGGGGTGACGTTTAGGTGACAGTATAATAATCAACGAGTTTACCTTTACTGGCGGGGCCGTTACATTAGGGTGATGATGACACTATAATAAGTCAAACAGTTTAATTTACTGGGCGGGGCCGTTTCAATTGGGTGTACACTATAAAAATAATCATACAGTTTTACTTACTGGCGGGCCGTATTCAATAGGGTGACACTATAATAATCAGCAGTTACTTTACTGGCGGGCGTTACAATAGAGTGCACTATAATAATCATCAGTTTTACCTTTACTGGCGGCCGTTACAATAGGGGTGACACTATAATAATCAAACAGTCTTACTTTTTACTGCGCGCCGTTACAATAGGGTGAAACTATAATAATCAAACCAGTTTACTTTACTGGCGAGTCCGTTACAATAGGGTGGACAACTATAATAATCTACAGTTTACTTTAACTGGCGGGTCGTTTACAATAGGGTGACATATAATAATCAAACAGTTTACTTTACTGGCGGGCCGTTACAATAGGGTGACACTTAATAATAATCAACAGGTTTACTTGACTGGCGTGGCCGTTTACAATAGGGTGGACACTATATAATCAACAGTTTACTTTTACTAGCGGGCGTTACAATAGGGTGTCACTATAATAATCAACAGTTTACTTTACTGGGCGGGCCGTTTACAATAGGGTGACACTATAATAATCAACAGTTTACTTACGGGCGGGGCCGTTACAAATAGGGGGCATAAATAATCGAACAGTTTACTTTACTGGGGGCCGTTACAGAATAGAGGTGACACTATAAAATCAACAGTTTACTTTACTGGCGGGCCGTTACAAACAGCGGGTGACAGTATATAATCAACAGTTGTACTCTTATGGCGGGCGTTACCAATAGGGTGACACTATAATAATCAACAGTTTAATTATGCGGGCCGTTCAATAGGTGACACTATAATAATAATCAACAGTTTTACTGTTACTTGGCGGGCGTTACATAGGGTGACACTATATAATCAACAGTTTACTTTACGTGGCGGAGGTTCCGTTACAATAGGTGGGGCCACTATAATAATCAAAAGTTAATTCACTGGCGGGCGTTCAATAGTGGTGACTCTATAATAATCAACAGTTTTCTTTACTGGCGGGCCGTTACAATAGGTTGACCACTATAATAGAATCAACAGGTTTACTTTGACTGGAGGGCCGTTACAAAGGGGTGCAGTATTATCAATCATCAGTTTACTTTACTGGCGGGCCGTTACATAGGGTGACTCTATAATAATCAACAGTTTAATTTTATGGGGGCCGTTACAATAGGGTGACACTATATAATATTCAACGTTTATTTACTGGCGAGTCGTTACTCAATAGGCGTGTCACTATATTAATCAACAGTTTACTGTACTGGCGGGCCGTTACAATAGAGTGACCACTATAATAGATCAACAGTTTTACTTTACGGGCGGGCCGTTACAATTAAGGTGTGACACTATAATAAATCAAAAGTGTTTACTTTATGCGCGCGCCGTTAAATAGGGTGGACTACTATAATAATCACACAGTTTACTTACTGGCGAGCCGTTACATAGGGTGACACTTATAATAATCACACAGTTTACTTTTACTGGCGTGTTTTATAGGGGTCGTTACAATAGGAGTGACACTATTAATACATCAACTGGTTTACTTTGTCTGGTGCGGCCGTTACAAGAGGGGGGTACACTATAATAGAATCAAAAAGTTTACTTACTGGCGGAGCCGTTACAATAGGGTGCCACTATAATAACTCAACTGTTTTTACTTTACTAGCGGTGCCGGCACGTTACAATAGGGTTTGGACACTATTATAATCACAGTTTACTTTAGCTGGCGGGCCGTTTACATTGGGGTGACACTATAAGAATTCATCAGTTTACTTATTGGCGGGCGTTACAATGAGGTGCACTATAATAATCACAGTTTACTTTACTGGCGGGCCGTTACAATAGGGTGACACTATAAATAATCAAACAGTTTACTTTACTGGCGGGGCCGTTACGCAATATACAATAGGGTGGACACTATAATATATAATCAACTAGTTGTCTTTACTGGGCGGGCCGTTACAAGTTAGGGTGACATCTATTAAAATACTGTTTACTATTTACTAGGGGCCGTTACAATAGGGGTGACACTATAATAATAACAGTTTCACTTTACTGGCGGGTCCGTTAACAATAGGGTGACACTTATTAAATAAACAGTTTACTTTATGGGCGGGCCGGTCAATAGGGTGACCACTATTAATAATCAACAGATTACTTTACCTAGCGCGGGCGTTACACAGGGTGATCTATTATAATCAAGCAGTGTTTACTTTATGGCGGGCCGTACATAGGGTGACACTATAATAATCAACAGTTTACTTTACTGGCGGGCCGTGTACAATAGAGGTGACAATATAACAATCAACAGTTTACTTTACTGGCGGAGCGTTACGAGTTAGGGTTGACACTATAATAATCAACGGTTTAATGGCGGGCCGTTACAATAGAGGTGGCACTATAATATTCAACAGTTACTGGCGGGCCGTTTACATAGAAGTGACATCTAGAATAATAATCAACAGTTTACTGGCGGGCCGTTACGAATAGGGTTAATTTTATGGTGACACTTATAAAATAACAGTTTACTGGCGGGCCGTTGCAATTGAGGTGACATCTATAATATCATCAGTTTAAGTGATCGGCCGTTACAATAGCGGGTTGACATATATAATCAAACAGTTTACTGGCGGGCTTTACAATAGAGGTGACACTCATAATTATCAACCGTTTACTGGCGGGCCATTACACTAGGGTGACACTATAATAATCAACAGTTTACTTTTTTTTGACTGGCGGGGTTAAATAGGTGTGCACTTAATAATCAACAGTTTACTTTACTTGCGGGCCGTTACAATAGGGTGACACTATAATAATCACTAGTTTACTTTACTGGCGGGCGTTACAAGTAGGTTGACACTATAAATAATAAAACAGTTTACTTTACTGAGGTCGTTACAATAGGGGAACTATAATAATCAACAGTTTACATTACTGGCGGGCGTTACAATTGGGTTTGACACTCTAATAATCAAACAGTTCCACCACCCAATTTACTTTACTGGCGGGCCCGTTACAGATACAATAGGGTGACACTTATTAATTTAATAATTCAACAGTTTACTTTATGGCGGGCCGTTACGATAGGTTGACACTATAATATCAACAGTTTACTTTTACTAGCGGGCCGTTACGCTAAGAGGTGACTCTATTTAGAATCAACAGTTTACTTTATGGCGGGCCGTTACAGAATAGGTGACACTATTACATAGATCAACAGTTACTTTACAGGCGGGCTGTTAAATTGGGGTGGACACTATAATACTCAAACAGTTTACTTTACTGGCGGGCCGTTACAATAGGGTGACACTATTACAATCAAACAATATTTCTTTGACTGGCGATGCCGTTTCAATAGGGTTTGACACTATAATAAATCAACAGTTAACTTTATGGCGGGCCGTTACATAAATTAGGAGTTTTTTTTGTTTGATTTGTGATTTTGGTGATTGGATGTTGAAGATTGATTTTTTGTGTATTTGTGACACTATAATAATCAAGCAGTTTTACTTTACAGGCGGGCCGTTACAATAGGGGTGACACTATAATAATCCACAGTTTACTTTACTGGCGGGGCCGTTACAACAGGGGGGACAGTATTAATAATCAAACAGTTTACTTTCTGGCGGGCCGTTACAATAGGGTGACACTATAATGTATCAACAGTTTAATTTACTGGCGGGCCGTTACAATAGGGTGACAACTATAATAATCAAACAGTTTTCTTTACTGGCGAGCCGTTACAAAGGGTTGGACACTATAATTAATCAACATTTTACTTTACTGGCGGGCCGTTACCTATAGGGTGACACTATAATAATCAAGAAAGTTTACTGTTAATGGCGGGCCGTTACAATAGCTGTTTGGACACTTTAATAGATCAACTGTTTTAGCTTTACTGGCGAGCCGTTACAATAGTGGTGACAACTAATAAAATCAACAGTTTACTTTATAGCGCGGCCGTTCAATAGGGTGACTCTATAATAATTCAACAGTTTACTTTACTGGGCGTGGTCCGCGTTACTAGGGTGACCCTATAATAATCAACAGTTTACTTTACTGGCGGCGGCCGTTACTCAATAGGGTGAATATAATAAATCAACAGCTTATGCTTTACTGGCGGGCTCCGTTACATAGGTTGAGACACTATAAACAATCAACAGTTACTTTACTTTGCGAGCCGTTAAATCTTAGTGGTGACACTATAATAATCATACAGTTTACTTTATGGCGGGCGTTCAATAGATGGTTGACACTATACCAATCAACAGTTTACTCTTTATGGCGAGCCGTTACAATAGGGTGAACTATAATATTCAACGGTTTATGGCCGGGGCCGTTACCAATAGAGGGGACACTATAATAATCAACAGTTTACTGGCGGGCCGTTACAATAGAAGTGACACTATAATAATCAACGTTTACTGGCGGGCGTTACAATAGGGTGACACTGTAATAATCAACAGTTTACTGGCGGGGCCGTTGCAATAGAGGTGACACTATAATAATAAACAGTTTACTGGCGTGCCGTTACAATAGGGTGACGCACTATAATAATCAACAGGTTACTGGCGGCCGCTTTACAATAGAGGTGACACTATAATAATCAACAGTTACTGGCGGGCCGTTACAATAGGGGTGGACACTATAATAATCAACAGTTTACTTTACTGGTGGGCCGTTTACAATAGGAAGTGACAATATAATATCAACGTTTACTTTACTGGCGGGCCGTTACAATAGGGTGACACTATAATAATCAACGCAGTTTACTATACTGCGGGCGTTACAATAGGGTGATCTCACTATTCATAATCAACAGGTTTACAGGCGGGCCGTTAAATAGGGTGACATATATATAATCAAAGTTTACTTTATTGGTGGGCCGTTACAATATGAAGTGACACTATAATAATCAACAGTTTACTTTATGGTGGGCCGTTACAATAGGGTGACATATAATAATCAACGTATACTTTACTGGCGGGCCGTTACAAACTAGGGGTGACACTATAATAATCAACAGTTTTACTTACTGGCGGGCCGTTACAATAGAGGTGGACCACTATAATAATCAAAGTTTACTTTACTGGCGAGCCATTCAAATAGGGTGACACTATAATAATCAACAGTTTACTTTAACTGGCGGAGGCCGTTACAATAGGGTGACACTATAATAATAACAGTTACTGGCCGGGCCGTTACAATAGAGCTGACACATAATAATCAACAGTTTACTTTACTGGGGCCGTTACAATAGGGTGACACTATAATAATCAACAGTTTACTTTACTGGCGGTGCCGTTACAATAGTTGTGACACTATAAATAATCAACAGTTAATGGCGGGCCGTTACAACAGTAGCTGAACAGACTATATAATTCAACAGGTTTACTTTACGCGGGCCGTTACAATAGGGTGACAATATAATAATCACAGTTTACTTCACGGGCGGGGCCGGTTACAATAGAGGTGACACTATAATAATTATCAGTTTACTGGCGGGCGTTCTACTAATAGGGTGGGACATATATAATCAAGAATTTACTGGCGGGACGTTATATAGAGGTGACACTATTAATATGATCAACACAGTTTACTGGCGGGCCGTTACAATAGGGTGGACACTATAATAAATCAACTGTTTCTTACTGGCGTGCCGTTGCAATAGAGGTTGACACGATAATATCAAACAGTTTACTGAGGCGGCCGCTACATAGGGTGCACTATATATAACAAAAGTTACTGGCGGGCCGTTACAATAGAGGTGACACTATATAATCAACAGTTACTGGCGGGCGTTACAATAGGGTGACACTTTAATAATCAACAGTTTACTTCACTGGCGGCCGCTACAATAGAGGTGACACTATACTAATCTACAGTTTACTGGCGGGCCGTTAAATAGGGTGACACTATAAAATCAACTCGTTGTTACTGGCGGGCCGTTACATCGAGGGTGACACTTATATACATCAACTAGTTTTCTTTTCTGGCGGGCCGTTACAATAGGGGTGACACTATAATAATCAACGTTTACTGGCGGGCCGTTTGCAATAGAGGTGATATATAATAATCAATAGTTTACTGGCGCCGTTACAAATAGGGTGACACTATATTAATCACTGTTTACTGGCGGGCAGTTACTCAATAGAGGTGACACTATTAATAATCAACAGTTTACTGGCGGGCCGTTAGCAATAGGGTGTCATATATAATCAACAAGTTTACTTTTCGGGTGGGCCGATCGTTACAATAGATAGTGACACTATACTAATCAACAGTTTACTTTACTGTTGGTCCGTTTACTCAATAGGGTGACACTATAATAATCAACAGTATATTTATGCGGGCCTTTACAATAGGTGGACACTATAATAATCAAAGTTTACTTTTTACGGGCGGGCCGTTACAATAGGGTGACACTTAATAATCAACTAGGTTTACTTTACTGGCGAGCGTTACAATTGAGTGACACTATAATAATCAACAGTTTACTTCCACTGGCGGGCAGTTACATGGGGTGACACTATAATAATCAAATCAGTTTATTTACTGTGGGCCGTTACAATAGGGTGACACTTTATATTCAACGCAGTTTACTTTACTGGCGGGCCGTTACATCAGGGGTGACACTATAATAATCTACAGTTTACTTTACTGGCGGGCCGTTTTTATTACAATAGGGTGACACGTATATAATCAAACAGTTTCTTTCCTGGCGGGGCCGTTTACAATAGTGGTGGACTATTATAATAATCACAGTTTACTGGCGGGCCGTTACAATAGAGCTGACACTATAATAATCAACAGTTTACTGTTTTATGGCGGGCCATTTACAAATAGGGTGGACACTATAATAATCAACAGTTTACTTCATGGGGATGCCGTTCAATTAGAGATGACACTATAGATAATCAACAGTTTACTGGCGGCCGTTTACATAGGGTGACAACTTATAATAATCACAGTTTACTGGCGGGGCCGTTACAATAGAGGTGACACTATAATAATCAACAGTTTTACTGGCGAGCCGTTAAATAGAGGTGAACTATAATTAATCACAGTTTTAATGGCGGGCCGTCTCAAGTAGGGTTACACTATAATAATCACGTTTACTGGCGGCCGTTGCAATAGAGGTGCACATATATAATCAACAGTTTACTGGCGGCCGTTACAATAGTGGTGACACTATAATTATATCAACAGTTAATGGGCGAGGGGCCGTTACAGAATAGATGGTGACACTATAATAATCAACAGTTTTACTGGTCGGGCCGTTACAAATAGGGTGACACTATAGATAATCAATAGTTTACTTTCACTGGGGGCCGTTACAATAGAGGTGGACACTATAATAATCAAAACAGTTTCTGGCGGGCCGTTAAAATAGGGGTGACACTATAATACAACAACAGTTTTACTGGCGGGCCGTTACAATAGAGGTGGGGGGGGGGTGTGGGGGGGGGGGGGGACACTATATAATCAACAGTTTACTTTACTGGCGGGCCGTTACAATAGGGTGACACTGTAATAATCAACAGTTTACTGGCGGGCTGTTACAATAGAGGTGACACTATAATAATCAACTAGTTACTTTACTGGCGGGCCGTTAGACAATTAGGGTGACACTATAAAAATATCAACTGTTTACTGGCGGACCGTTACAATAGAGGTGACACTATAATAATCAACAGTTTACTGGCGGGCCGTTACAATAGGGTGACACTATAATAAACAACAATTTACTGGCGGGCCGTTACAATAGGTGACACTATAATAATTCAACAGTTTACTGGCGGGCCGTTACAATAGAGGTGACACTATAATAATCAACAGTTTACTGGCGGGGTTACAATAGCAGGTGGACACTTAATAATCAACAGTTTACTGGGGGCCGTTACAATAGGGTGACACTCTATAATAATCGAAACAGTTTACTGGCGGGCCGTTGCAATAGAGGTGACACTTAATAATCAACAGGGGGGGTTTTTTACTGGCGGCCGTTACAATAGAGGTGACACTGATAATAATCAACAGTTTAACTGGGGCCGTTACAATAGGAGGTGACACTAATAATAATCAACAGTTTACTGGCGGGCAGTTACACTAGGTTGACACTATAATAATCAACAGTTTATGGCGGGCCGTTCAATAGAGGTGAACAACTTTATATATTCACAGTAACTTTACTGGCGGGCGTTACAATAGTGACACTATAATAATCAACAGTTTACTGGCGGGACGGTACAAGATGGGGGACTATATAATCAACAGACGGCGGGCCGTTTCAATTGACAACTATAATAACAACATTTACTGGCGGTTTACAATAGGGTGACACATAACTTTATCACTTTGGGCGGCCGTTACAATAGTGACACTATAATAATCAACAGTTTACTTTGGTCGGGCCGTTACATAGAGGGTGACACTATAATAATCAACAGTTTACTTTGGAGGGCCGTTTACAATTAGGGTGACACTATAATAATCAACAGTTTACTGGCGGAGGGCCGTTACAATAGAGGTGACACAATATAATAATTTCACGGGAGTATATCTTTACTGGTCTGGCGGCGTTACAATAGAGGTGACACTAATAATAATCAACAGTTTATAGCGGGCCTGACAAGGGTGACACATAACAACATTTACTGGCGGGCCGTTACAATAGAGGTGACACTATAATAATCAACATTTACTGGCGGGCCGTTACAATAGGGTGACACTATAATAATCAACAGTTTACGGCGGGCCGTTATAGAGGTGACACTATAATAATCAACAGTTTACTGGCGGGCCGTTACAATAGTGGACTATAATCAACAGTTTTACCTTGCGCCTACAATAGGTGACACTATAATAATCAACAGTTTACTCTGCGCTCGGGTTACAATAGGGTGACATATAATCAACAGCTTTACTGCGACAATTAGAAGGGTGACATATAATCAACAGTTTACTTTGGCGGGCCGTTACAATAGGGTGACACTATAATAATCAACAGTTTATTTTACTGGCGGGCCGTTACAATAGTGACACATAATAATCAACAGTTTACTTTACTGGCGGGCCGTTACAATAGGGTGACACTATAATAATCAACAGTTTACTTTACTGGCGCCGTTACAATAGGGTGACACTATAATAATCAACAGTTTACTTATGGCGGGCCGTTACAATAGGGTGACACTATAATAATCAACAGTTTACTTTGCGTGTAATAATAATAGGTACACTATAATATCAATAACTTTACTTTGGCGGGCGTTACAATAGGGTACACTATAATAATCAACAGTTTATGGCGGGCCGTTACAATAGAGCTGACATAATAATCAACTGTTTACTTTGGCGGGCCGTTATAGGGTGACACTATAATAATCAACAGTTTACTTGGCGGGCCGTTACAATAGTGACACTATAATAATCAACAGTTTACTGGCGGGCCGTCAATGGGTGACACTAATAATCAACAGTTTACTGGCGGGCCGTTACAATAGTGACACTATAATAATCAACAGTTTACTGGCGGGCCGTTACAATAGAGGTGACACTATAATAATCAACAGTTTACTGGCGGGCCGTTACAATAGGGTGACACTATAATAATCAACAGTTTACTGGCGGGCCGTTACAATAGAGGTGACACTATAATAATCACGTTTACTGGCGGCCGTTACAATAGGGTGACACTATAATAAAACAGCTTACTGGCGGGCCGTTACAATAGAGGTGACACTATAATCAACAGTTTACTGGCGGGCCGTTTACAAATAGGTGACATATAATAATCAACAGTTTACTGGCGGGCCGGTTACAATAGAGGTGACACATAATAATCAACAGTTTACTTTGGGGGCGGGTTACAATAGGGTGACACTATAATAATCAACAGTTTACTGTACTGGCGGGCTGTTACAATAGAGGTGACACTATAATAATCAACAGTTTACTTTACTGGCGGGCCGTTACAATAGGGTGACACTATAATAATCAACAGTTTACTGGCGGACCGTTACAATAGAGGTGACACTATAATAATCAACAGTTTACTGGCGGGCCGTTACAATAGGGTGACACTATAATAATCAACAGTTTACTGGCGGGCCGTTACAATAGAGGTGACACTATAATAATCAACAGTTTACTGGCGGGCCGTTACAATAGAGGTGACACTATAATAATCAACAGTTTACTGGCGGGCCGTTACAATAGGGTGACACTATAATAATCAACAGTTTACTGGCGGGCCGTTGCAATAGAGGTGACACTATAATAATCAACAGTTTACTGGCGGCCGTTACAATAGGGTGACACTATAATAATCAACAGTTTACTGGCGGGCCGTTACAATAGAGGTGACACTATAATAATCAACAGTTTACTGGCGGGCCGTTACAATAGGGTGACACTATAATAATCAACAGTTTACTTTACTGGTGGGCCGTTACAATAGAGGTGACACTATAATAATCAACAGTTTACTTTACTGGCGGGCCGTTACAATAGGGTGACACTATAATAATCAACAGTTTACTTTACTGGCGAGCCGTTACAATAGGGTGACACTATAATAATCAACAGTTTACTGGCGGGCCGTTACAATAGGGTGACACTATAATAATCAACAGCTTACTTTACTGGCGGGCCGGTACAATAGAGGTGACACTATAATAATCAACAGTTTACTTTACTGGCGGGCCGTTACAATAGGGTGACACTATAATAATCAACAGTTTACTTTACTGGCGGGCCGTTACAATAGAGGTGACACTATAACAATCAACAGTTTACTTTACTCGCGGGCCGTTACAATAGGGTGACACTATAATAATCAACAGTTTACTTTACTGGCGGGCCGTTACAATAGGGTGACACTATAATAATCAACAGTTTACTTTACTGGCGGGCCGTTACAATAGGGGTGACACTATAATAATCAACAGTTTACTTTACTGGCGGGCCGTTACAATAGGGTGACACTATAATAATCAACAGTTTACTTTACTGGCGAGCCGTTACAATAGGGGTGACACTATAATAATCAACAGTTTACTTTACTATAGATTTTGAAAATCTGTTGAGAAATTGCAAAGTTATTAACAAATTAAAAAAAATTATTCTGGGTTGATGTCGTTTGATATTCATGACGTTGTGCCGTTTGGTGCTATATGCCTACGACTTTGTTCATGTACAAATTTACTTAAAGCTGGTAACCTACCCATTAGGCACTACATGTTCTTTATAGGAATTTAATAAATGTATAATTGTGTAACTATTACAACAGTTTTAACCATTACAATGCTGAATTAAATTACGTCGTCTGCTGGGTTGCTTTTTCATTTCAAAGTTTATCAGCAAAAACATAGTTCGGTAGGACTTTAAAAATTTCCAATGGAAATGATTCTAAAGTGCTGCCAAATTATGTTGTTATTGAGAAAAATGACAAAATATGAAACAACATCAGACTACAATTTTCGTTTCCCGTATACTAAGGGTTAAATATTATGATTGCCAGCTATGCAGATATACTCATTTATCAATATTTAAATTAATGATAGTGACGCGTGATTGTATCAGACTATTTTGATATGCAAATATTAATAAAATATGTCTCCTGAATAAATATTTGTATCAACATATTTCAAGGTGATTATCACGTGGTTACCACAACAACAACAATGTCTGAAAGTGTTGAAAGCGCGCCCACTTTGAAGTAAATATGATTTGATAGTTTCCTTAATATGCAACGGATTTTGCTGAAATATGGCGCAGCAAACGCGTCTTCATGACCTGCATTTGGTGGTCTCGGGACATTAGGATTGACAGTAAACACGGAAATTGATTCTTTGCAAAAACGACATAAGTTTGGGCCAAAGTACTGATACCACTAAATGCAGCGTAACAAGATGTGTTTGATGCGCCATATTTCATTAAAATTCATTAAATAATAAGGACAATATAACATAATGCGTACTACAACTAATGCAGACTGAATCTAGAGTGACAGGGAGTTATTGTTTATGCATCCAAGTGATTAAAACTAGAGGGAAGTCAATGAGGGAAGCCATCATAAAAAAAAAATATTCCGTTCTGAAATTGGGATATTCCCCCAAATGCAACAGGTTAAATATGGGATTGAACCCATTGGCCTTAGATGTTGATCGGCCGTTAAACACCAATAAATCAATCAATCACAATATACATACGCCGGGCGGCAGACAGAAAAACTGCATAGTTTGTGTACACAACTCCTCTGAAACCGTTCGAAATTTGGTATACAAGGATTTTCGAGTACGCTGAAACAATGAGCCGAGGAGACGAGCCATACATTAGGGGATAACCATGCTTTGTTTTTCGATTTGGAGCGGTAAGTAGGAGGTTTTATGGTCTGTGAATCAGTTTTACGGCGACGCGTTAGCGGAGCCGTAAAACTGATTCTCAGACCATAAAACCTCACACATACCGCTCCAAGTCGAAAAACAAAGCATGGTTATCCCCATTGTAATGCACCTAGTGTGCTCCCCGCTTTCTGCAACGTCGTAGCATATCACGAACAGTGATATTTTTCATTACGTCAGCAGGTTGTTGTCGTCATCGATAACCGCCTCACACCAAATGAATTTGAAGAAATGTCACTCCGCCGAAGAATATTCCCATTTCAAATAGAGATTAACGGGACATTTTCTAAGACATCTATACATTTATTCAACTGTAATGTTTATTTTAGCAATTGTATTGCTTTTATATGTGTAGTTGCAACAGTTATTTGCTTTTATTCATTTAAAGAAATGCCAACATTTCTGCATTGGGTTCGTATGATTTTACAAAGGAAATGTCAACAACTTACTGTGTCAACAGGCCTAGGGTTTCCCTGGATCTATGCCTACTTCAGGTGATTACCCATCTGCAATACAGTTTATTATGTATAGTCATGTATGTGCACATTGGAATTCGTACAGTTATAGGCTGGTACTGGCATATTGAGTTTGCATTTGAGCTCTTTATTAAATTCGTCTGTATTTTGGGCGGGTGGGGTAATATTTTTGGCAATTTGTTGAAGGGCAACCACACTGAAGTCACGTTTGTCAGTCGTTGGTAGATTCTCTTTTCCGCTTTGGGTTGTGCAGGTCAATATGGCAGAATGGATAACCGAAAATGTACCGAAATTAATTTGGAAATATTTGCGTTCCCGCCGCTGGCCATTGTTTACGAAAAACGCGTAGGGTTACATAAATCTGTCAAGTTGTACAACACAGACTGGTAAAACGGAGATTTTTGTGCTGAGTTTTCATATTTTATAGGCGGTGATTTCAATTGACCAATCAGATGTGTCCTTTCTATTTTCGGTGCATTATAATGTGTTCTTCCCGTTCAAAATGGCGGATTTCAAAATGGCCGCCAGAATAAACTTGTTTTGCCCATATCTTAATACTCGTAGGTACTTACTTTTTGTACAAAATCGATACTAAGAGCAGCAATAATAAAACATACTAATGTATTGTGAATACACTGTTGAATTTCAAAATAGCCTTTCAAACATGTTTTTCCCAATTCTTTACACAAAATACACACAATGCTCTTATCTATCATATTTACAGGAAACACACTACTAATGACAATATATTTACTATTTGCCTATGATTGTTGTGTTCAATTCCAGGATGGCCGACAAATAAATATGTGCATTGTATCTCTGCAGAATAGTTGTCTAAGATGCATCAGATACTTACGGATATTATTATTATTCTGAACAGATAGTATTTATGTAATTATGTTTCAGTATTATATATTTCTGTATGTATTTGTATTCTATGAATTGTTGTTCGGAATATTGAAATCTGAGATGGCCGCCACAAAGGAAATAAGTGAGATTGCAAAACTGTAACGCAAATGTCATTTATTGTCGCGCCCGTTTGCGGACAGCGCGATATAGTTGGCACTTTGACGTCCACACGTACATACGTACGTGCGTCCGGGTTTGCGTTAAAGTTTTTACATATGTTATATCTCTGCAACCTCTTCATCGATTGCCTTGAAACAACTTGATATACATGTTTACCATCCTCCAAATATTCATTGTGCGCAATACCCATGCTTCCCACATGCCCAAGGTCAAGGTCAAATGTCTTAGAAATTTGCGTTAAAGTTTTTGTAAACTTTGCGTTAAAGTTTTTACATAATTATGTTATATCTCCTCAACCGCTTCACTCATTGACTTGAAACTTCATATGCATGTTTACCATCCTCCATATATTCATTGTGTGCAATACCCATGCTGCCCACATGCCCAAGTTCAATGTCAAATGTCTTACAAGTTTGTGTCAAAGTTTTTGTAAACTTTGCATAAAGGTTTTTACGTATGTTATATCTCCTCAACCGCTTCACTCATTGGCTTGAAACTTCATATGCATGTTTACCATCCTCCAATTATTCATTGTGTGTAATACCAATGCTGCCCACATGCCCAAGGTCAAGGTCAAATGTCTTAGAAGTTTGCGTTAAAGTTTTTGTAAATGTTGCATTAAAGATTTTACGTACGTTATATCTCCTCAACCGCTTCAATCATTGACTTGAAACTTGAAACTTCATATGCATGTTTACCATCCTCCAAATATTCATTGTGCGCACTACTCATGCAGCCCACATGCCCAAGGTCAAAGGTCTTAAAAGTTTGCGTTAACGTTTTTGTAAACTTTGCGTTAAACTGTTTATTTTATTTATTTGTCACACCTGCTTGCGGACAGCGCGATATAGTCGGCTCGTTGGTTAGAGTTTTTGGTTAAAGTTGTTCAGTATACTATCAAACCTCGTTTAGTACTATTAAATGCCTCGGCGGGCGCGACATGCGGGCCGCGGCCATCTAGTTGCATGTACAATGGTATACTATGCCCGTTCCATGTACATAGAAATGACCATATTCGAATGTAAACCAACACCAGATTCTGGAATTTCACATTCAAAATAGTCGCCAGTTATTCAGAACCGCAAGTAAATAGGAATGCTTGTTAAAGTACATATACTGCTACGACCTTGTATTGATATACTCCGTTTCAGGAATATGTAAACATAGATGACGCATTGACACGCTTCGTATATTTTACATAAAACGAGGCATTTTAAATGCACAATATGGTCACCTTTTACTAACACTGGGACATACAATTGAGTTATCGTTGTGCATCAGAGGATATATTAGAGTGATATTAGATTCAACACGTCAGAGAATAAAGCAATATTGGAATTGCTTGAAACTGAGCAAATATCTCACAAGGCAGCTCAGATAACACCGGAATGTAATTAAATTCAGTAAATGTCATACGGGCAAGCTGCTACATATCCTTATTGTATCCCCCGGACTCCGTCGGGGGATACTATGGATTTGACAGCGGGCCGCGTCCGCGTCCGCGTCCGCGTCCGCCGCAGACACTTCTTGTCCGGAGCATAACTGGAACACCCTTTGGAATATTTTAATGAAACTTTACACATGCATAGACCACGACCCGATGGTGTGTCGCGCACAAGAATGACAACTCTTGCATAGCTAGTTTTTTTAGTTATCTCCCTTTTTTGTTTCTCGCACTGATTTCGTGTCCGGAGCATAACTCCACCACCCTTTGGAATATTTTCATGAAACTTAACACATGCATAGACCACGATCCGAAGGTGTGTCGCGCACAAGAATGACAACTCTTGCATAGCTAATTTTTTAGTTATCTCCCTTTTTTGTTTCGCGCACTGATTGACCATAACTCGACCACCCTTTGGAATATTGTTATGAAACTTCACACATTCAATTAGACCACGAACCGAAGGTGTGTAGTGCACAAGAATGACAACTCTTGCATAGCTAATTTTTTAGTTATCTCCATTTTTTGTTTTCGCGCACTGATTTCCTGTCCGGAGCATAACTTGACCACCCTTTGGAATATTTTCATGAAACTTCACACATGCATAGACCACGACCCGGAGGTGTGTCGCGCACAATAATTACAACTCTTGCGAAGCTAATTTTTTAGTTATCTCCCTGTTTTGTTTTGCGCACTCTACAAACTGGACAATAATGCATGAAGACCCGTTTTCTCGTCTGCTCTGTACACCTTTTCTGGTGTGCTCTGTACACCTTACCTGTAGAGAGAACAATAGAGACTGGGAGAACCATTCACCTGTGCATGTGCAAGCATGTGCTAGCATGTCAAATGTCTGGTCTTGACCACTATATCTGACCACAGGTAATTTATACAGGTAAATTACTACATTGTATATTACATTTCCGTAAACTGTGTTGAAAATATTGTGGCATTATGTGGACCTGTGCAGATATATGTAGATAAATATAGGACTATTAAGAAAAAATTCTGGGCTCCAGTAGCAAGCATTATTAATTTTAATTAAAAAAAAAAAAAATTCCATTTTTTTTTTTCATTTTTTTTTTTCAAATTCTTTTTCAATTTTTGTCTAGTAGCATAAGGTCATCAGTGCTATATACAGACTATTCACCTGTGCATGTGCTAGCATGTGCAACAGACCACTGACCACTTACAGGTAATTTATACAGGTAAATAATTATATTACATTTCCGTAAACTGTGTTGACAATATTGTGGCAATATGTGGACCTGTGCATATATGATATGTAGATAAATATAGGACTATTAAAAAACATTTTGGGCTCCAGTAGGGAGCATTATTTTATTTTTTTTATTTAATTTTTGTTTTCCATTTTGTTTTTACATTCTTTTTCAATTTTTTAACTGACCACTAACTTATTACAGGTAATTTATACAGGTACATTATTACATTTCCGTAAACTGTGTTGACAATATTGTGTCAGTATGTGGACCTGTGCAGATATATGTAGATAAATATATGAATATTAACAAAAATTCTGGGCTCCAGTAGCGAGCATTATTTTTTTTATTTTTTTTTGTATATTACATTTCCGTAAACTGTGTTGAAAATATTGTGGCATTATATGGACCTGTGCAGATATATGTAGATAAATATAGGACTATTAAAAAAAATGCTGGGCTCCAGTAGCAAGCATTATTATTTTTGATTTTTAAACTTTTTTTTTCCATTTCTTTTTTCAAATTCTTTTTAAGTTTTTGTCTAGTAGCATAAGGTCGTAAGTGCTATATACAGACTATTATCATATAATAAAACAATAATTGACTAGTGAGCCATAGAATATAATCTGATATTCTATGGCTCACTAGTCAATAATTGTATAATATGTTCGGGCCAGTGAAAATTGCTTTCGGGCCCAGGCTCGAGGTCAAGGCTGGACAAGGCGAGGCATTTGATTCCGCGGAATTCTTGTTTACTTATCTTCCTTTGTTGTTTCGTGCTCTGATTTTGTTTCCAGAGCATAACTCGAACACCCTTTGGAATATTTGTATGCCCCACCACGATAGTGGAAGGGGCATTTAGTGTTACCCTTGTCCGTCCGTCCGTCCGCACACACGAATGGGTACTTGTTGTAAGCGTACGGGGATCTTATTGGGTAGGGTTAGGATAGTGTTGGGTACTCTTGTTGGGTATTTTTATAGAGTATTCATTCGTAGGAACGTGCGTCCCGTCCTCCCGTCGTCCCGTCCGTCCGTCCGTCCGTCCGTCACAAAACTTTAACACTCGGGTAAATGTCTCATAATTTCTTCATCCTTCGACCGATCTCCTTCATATTTCATATACACATTGCTATAATGGTCCTCTACCGCCCTGTGTCAAATCCACGTTCGTCCTGCCCCCGCCGAGCCCAGGGTTAATATCACATACTTGGTGCTTCAAAAACTTTAACGCTCAGGTAAATATCTTATAAGTTCTGTTTTCTTTCACGGATCAGCTTCATATTTCACATATGCATTGCTCTAATGGTCCTCTACCGCCCTGTGCCAAATCCACGTTCGTCCTGCCCCCCCGCCAACAGGGGCAAGGTCACAAACTTGGTGCTTCAAAAACTTTAACGCTCAGGTAAAAGAAAATTTTGACTTGGAATTTGGCCTCATTTATTATCAAAACGATATGTGGGACATCCGTGTTCTATGAACACATTTTATAGTTTATTAAACTTCACACATGCATAGAAGACGACCCAAAGGTGTGTCGCACGTAAGAATGACAACTCTTGCGTCGTTAATTTCTTAGTTATCTCCCTTTGTTGTTTCGTGCACTGATTTCGTGTCCGGAGCATAACTCGAACACCCTTTGGAATATTTTCATGAAACTTCACACATGCATAGACCACGACCCTAAAGGTGTGTCACGCAAGAATGACAACTCTTGCATCACTAATTTTTTGGTTATCTCCCTTTGTTTTTCCGTCACTGATTTTGTCTCCGGAGCATAACTCGAACACCCTTTTTTCAAACTACTTGTGCATCTGGGGAGGGGGATACACATGCGCTTGTCGACAAGCGTCCATTTCTAGTTTCGTTATAGGGGAGGGATCAGCTATTAATCATTGCACTGATAAAAATCCGATGTCACTATTCTGTATCACATTGCGATTGGCCTATGCGATTCTCATATATCGGGATATTGCCAAACTGTGTAAGTAGGCGGCCATTTTGAAACTAAAATAAGGCCATATATATGAACGATACGGTATGTTTAAAGTTCTTATTCTGTCATTCACCCAGGCATACATATGTGCGGATAATTATAATAGTAAACTGGATGATTTTCAGTCATCGAAGCATGGTGAAAAGCAGTTTTGAATGGCGGCCATTTTGAAATTCAACTTGACATCCTCGACCAAGTTGTAGTATTATGATTGTCTATGCTGTGAGGCTCTGAAAATATTGTACATGCACTAAAAGTGCATGTTTATGAGTATTAAGGTACATGCCCACTCAGTAGACATGCAATGTTCTTTATATCAGAGACATCATCTGAGACATTTTCTGGCAATATAAACATTCATTCACCATTACCCCGCATATTGATTGGCATTATTATACATTTTATATCAGAGATAAATTTCCACTCTGATATCAGGGGCGATAACCGTGTTTCCTTAAAATGCTAACGGACATTACTATTATTATCTGTATTTATTTTTGATGTGCAATGATCGTACGTTATAATCTGTCGAAAATATTATTGTGTTCAGGTGACGCATTTAATTCGTATAAATAATTAAAAATTAACATGCCTCATTTGCATATTAAAATAGCCTGATACATACCGCGAGTCACTATCAGTAAAATAAGTATTACCAAATTATTATATCTATCCGTATAGCGGGCACTTGTAATTTTTAGAACTGGTGGAATAGTGACACAATTATACACTTATTTAATTCCTATAAAGAACATTTTGTGCCTACTGAGTGGGCATGTACATTTATGTATCAAGAGAGGAGCCAATATAATTTTACATGGCGGCCATTTTGAAATCCGCCATTTTAAGACGGAAGGAATCATTGTTTTTGTATTGTCTCCTCGGCTCATTATTTGCAGCGTACTCGAAAATCCCTGTGTACAAAAGTTCATACTTTCCACTTGAAGTGCACTACTTTTGCACTCATCTATTACACTAGTACAGAGTTTGTGTACACAACTCCCCTGAAACCGTTCAGTCAATCAATCTGAAATTATACACATGTCTTCTACACATATTGAAGATGTTCACCTTGCTGTTTGTATGCCAACAAAATAGTTTTTAACAAAAATATCACCTTTTTAACTTAGCCATTTTTTCTACATCTGAAACCGTTCAGTCAATCAATATGAAACTATACACAGTGTGGTATTATTACACACGTCTTCTGCACATCTGAAGATGTGAACCTTGGTGTTTTTATGCCGAAACAATATTTTTTAACAAATATATCACCTTTTTAACTTGGCCATTTTTTCTACATTTTTGTATCCAATTCTATATAATTTCTGCTTTACACATCTCTACCTAAATTAGTATATCTGTTGATCACAACAAGAGGAAGAAATAATGCTATAAATTTCAAATTCTCGTTAATGTTTATTGCCTTGGTGACAGTTTCACATTTCTGCATCTTCACTGTCTGGCCCATCTTCGACGGGCGTATTTTGTGACATACATCACTCTTGTTATTGTATAAAATGGGATTTCACAGTTTAATTAAGCAGTGTAATAAAAATCATAATATACTTGTGTAATATATAATTTATGCAAGTGAGCCCGCTACAGAAAACATGATAGGTAATCAGCCAGCTTCAAATTATAACGACGTGTTTATGCAATAATACAATCTAACATTTGTGTTGATTTAATATGATATTTATTAAACTTGTTGTATTTTCATCCGTCTGTTCATCGGCCCGTAATATTTGCGTTAAAGTTTCTGGGTACCATTATCATTATCCATAAATTGGATTGAATTGAAACTTCATATACTTCTTTATCAGCATCAGTATTTTAATTTTATCGCACACCCATGTGGTTTTCATACCCAAGGTCAAGGTCAAATTACTTTTTACAAGTTTTTGAAATATTTGCATTAAAGTACTCAATATCTCAGCAACCGTATGCGAGATTGACTTGAAACCTCATATACTTTTGGCCGGGGGTATCATTGAGCCCCTGCTCACTTGATCTAGTTCCAAATTTATTTTTCAGTTAATCCATTAGCCGGGGGTCAAATAAAAACATTCAACATTAACTTCGCGCATCTACACACCATAAGGAAGCCACACACCAAATGTGAAGTCTCCAGTTATTAGTGTTTAATAGTTTTATGACTTACAAGACAAGGCAAAATCGCAAAAGTCCAAAAGAGGGAAATAATCCATGAATCGGAAGTTAATCAAAAATCGACATTCACTTTTGTGTTTCTTATGCCACATGTTTACAATGTTGCAGTGCTCGTCATTGTTGGAGGCTCAGCAGGTGGAACAGCCATTGTGTTGCTCGCCGCATTCCTGGCCGTGTTCATGTGGAAAAAAGTGTGCAAGTACGTATATAGAGGATATTACATTACATGAGTGATGATTTAATATATTTATTAAACAAGTTTACTGATTTCATAATAAATGAGGCTCTATCAGTGAACGAGTTTAATAAATATCATATTAAATTATCATGAATGTTAGATTATATTTATTGCATAACCACAACTTCCTGTATTGAAACTGTGCTGATTACCTAGCGTGGTTTCCGTATATTCAGTTCATAAATCTGGCTCCAGTCCCACCACTACTCGAATTATCTCCCTTGATAATGATAATGATAATGATACACACCTCAGCCAATGACGACATCAATAAATATTTAGTTCGAATTTTGGGATTTCCCCCAATCCTTACATGTGAAATATTTGATCCGACGCTGTTAACCCGGCCTAAAGCGAGCAGAGCAGTTGACTGGCCATTAAACACAATTAAATATGTAAACATTCAGAAGCATGTATAATCCGTGCTTACACTTGCTTGCATATAGTCCAATAAAGGGTATGCTTGAATTATGTAGTAATTTATTAAGACATTACAAGGCTAGAGGTAGATAAATATGTGGTGAATTTAAAAGACGGAATAAGACAAAATAATGACAACGAAAGACGGAATAAAACAGACAAGACCAAATCAAACACTCTAATAATGGACCATTTTAAAATGGTTACTATTTGAATGGGTCAGAGAAAACAGGGTGCTAACTCCCTCATGGAATTAGCCCCCTTCTTCCACTCACGCCTTCATTTTCAGGGTTCGAGTCCGTGAAAACAAAGCGGGTAATACCTGTGGCCAAAACATGGTCCGTCCAGACCGTGTTGCTCACACTGTCTTTGTGTCCAATGGCTACTACATGAATTGTTCGCAAAATGTGAAGAAGCCATGTAGGGAAGAGAGTTCTGGCGCCATCACAATTAGTGAAGTGGAAGTGACATACGACGAGATCATTCCACCAAAGATATGAGCAGCCGTCAAGCCGTTAGCATGATGTGTTATACTCCACCAAAGACAGGGGTGGGAATATGCAGGATATATCCTGAAATTAGGATTTGAGATTCCTGATAGTTGCAGAAAAATACTAAAGTGACCTTAGTTGTTGACGGGCCGTTAAACAGTATTAAATAAAATCCTGATAATTTTTAATTTTCACCGATATCGGTACATAAGTATCAGATTTTCTATCTTGTTGAACGCAACAAGATAGGAAATCCGATATTTATCTACCTAAATGGATGAAACCAGAAACAACCCAGCAGTCTCCTAGTATCGTCATATATCTTCAATTAAACCACTGTACACAGGGCCATGATGAAAACACGTTTTTATATTTTATAGTATTTTTCCAATTATCCTGATATGCTTCTTTAAACCCTTTAACTTTTTGTCTATCAAATAGCGGAAAATTTGCGCTTTGATTATGAATGGAGCCTTCATTGCATGTGCCTGTGGCCAATCACCCTTCTCATCCCTACATGACCTTAGCTGTCGCTGGGACTTTAAACTCTTTCACTTTTCACGTGTTCTCATCCAGTCACACGCACAATATAAGCACATAAATGCTGCAATGGAAAACCTTGAAACCAGACAGCTAGCAAAGCTCAGTTTGTGGTCACATGTTGAATGTGTTATAACAGGGAGCAAAACAATTATTTTTGTTTCACTAATTGATACTTTTATGGATATTTAATGCATTTATATGCCGCGGTCCGTTACTTCAACCTGTGCTCATGGTCCTGACTGTTTTCATATCAGCAAGTCGTTTACACAAATATAAATTTGACTGGAGAAATAGGGATTTGGGTTTTTTGTGAGCAGTGTAGCTCCTGATTACATAGCAGACTCCTTGATAATGATCTTTCTTGCTTGTTAACAGCATGAACGATGTTTCATTAATGGAATTGGTGACCAGTGCCATTCCTGATCATACTGTGCGGATGAACAGGCTTTTCCGGATCTACACTAGTCGCAAAACCCATAAGCCCCATTTCTCCAGTCATAACCACAAATACAATTTGCTATCGTTACCTCAAACTATCTCTGCAGTCAAATCTCAAATGCGCATTTCTCCATCCTCTTATAACTTCTTTACTGTATAACTGATTGGCTTGAAACTGCATGTGCATGTTTCTAATCATTCATATTTTCATTCCCCACCCATGCTCCCCGGATGCCCAAGGTTAAGGGCAAATAGCTTTGAATGTTTCCGTCCAGTAGATGTGTGTGCTTTTCACATTCTGGAATAACTTCTTTACTGTATGAGCGATTGACTTCAGACTTCATGTACATGTTTCTCGTCATCCATATGTTCATTCCCCGCCCAAGCCGTGATCCCTCTTGCCCAAGTTCAAGGTCAAATAACTTTTACTTTTTTCTTTCCAGTAGTAGCTTTCCAGTAGATGTGTATGGGTTTCTCCATTCTCCAATAACTTCTTTACTGAATTTCTCTTAACACTTCAGGCCATTATCCATAGTTTAATTTCCTACCCCACCATGCCCCATGCCACATGTCAAATAACTATGAAATTCCCAGTTCAGTACATTCATTCTGCTATGACCTATTTTCCATATGATTGATTCGCATGATATGCGTGTTTGTCATCATTCATGCATGCATGTTTTGCTATTCTACTATATATAACGTATTTACCATAGCAATGTGCATGTTTCTGATTCAGCCGCCACCGCGATAGGATACATGCCATTGGCGGCGTTCTTGTTCTTTACTTGGATTATTTCTTATTTCGCGCCATCGAAAACGCACCCCTTATATACATTCCTGGGTACGGCCTGCCAGCAGTGTGTTAAAATCATAATGTACTAGACAGCGGGTCATACATATGTAAACAAGTGTGACGCTTTGTTTATGTAATGAATATAATCTAACATTTGTGTTGACTTACTAACATATTTGTTAATCATATTTGATAAAGCTAACTCTTAACACATTCTTCCATCAACCGACTATACTTGACATTCAAACATACAACTCCTACCATTACAAAATACACAACATATGCCGAACCTAAATATACTACAAATAACACCGTTGGAAGTAACCAATGTCCCTTAAATCTCTAAAAACTGGAAAAGATGTGGGAATGATGGTATAAATAACACATTATTGAAAGAACTCGGTACTGAGTTAGCACAACCTTTATGTTCGCTATTTCATACATGCATCTTTAGAATCTGGTTTGGTACCCAATTTATGGAAAGAAGCCAATGTGACCACTTGTAGAAATGTATAACACATTCTGCAAAGCCCTACAGAACATATCTTTATTTTTGAAGATCTCAGACCTCAACATGCGGTATACGAGTAAATAAGTATGATGTAAGCATGGTAAAAAACCGACAGTATGTCTGCTATAATTCAAATCATGTTAATGTGTGCCGTAATGAAGTTCATAGTATTTAGAGAAACATATTGTAAGGATCATGGATTGTGGCCATGTGCCTTTTGTCACGTGTTGCCCCACCCACCTTTAAACACTGCAAACTGTAATGTGCTATAACATGAGAACATGTTGGATATTTAACCAAGCTTACCGACACATGTTGATTAATTGCAGAGGTTACTTGGAGTTTGAGATTCCCATTATTGTTCTCTGTTTGACATGTGTTCATTTCTGCCACAATAATTATGGAAACTACTTATTCTGCACCGCATAATCTGATATTCAGTCTGAATTTAGCACATCCGAGCGTAACTGAAACATGTATATATGTAAACACCCATTGGAAGTTGTCCCGAGTAATGACGGGTCATAATTTAACTGATATTTGGCTAAAACTCACTGATTTTCGAAGAGATTTTTCTAAACTTTCACTTCCGAGAATTTGACCTTTGAATCGGTGGCCCGGTGTATCGACAAATTATCGGAAGCTGTGAGATCTACACAAATATTGGTTAACTTCCGATTGTTCTCCCTAGGAATAATGTTTTAGTAGGTTTAAGAGTTGTTTTTCACGCTAAACATTGCCTGTTTAACATGGATTATTTCCTACGTGTATGTATAATGTAGTGCTTACTCAATAGGCATTCATAGTGTTTAATGTCAAATCAATCCACGTCTTTCATTCACTCGTTTTATTCCATTTTCTCTGTTGTTACAAACTCCATCTCGCTGACACTTGAACTACAATCCTTACTTGTACCTTTATAAAAGGAGCGAATGACTGAATAACGGAGATTAGTTAATTAGTCTCGAAAGCTTACTATTTCTGTGAACTGAAGTATTTCGTTGCTAGGCAAACTTTTTGTTGGTTTTGCAAGTGCGCAATCCCATTTTTTGATCTTATATTTGGTTTTATTTAATACGGCGAACTACGGTGTTATCCCCTTTTTAGATTTTGGAACTGAGAAAAAGGAGTTCAAAGTTAAATAAGCGGAGTTGCTAGTTTAAATACAAAACACGATTTTCTTAGCGACTGCGCTGGAGGTGTGTCAGCTTTCGAGACGTCTGATTGGCTGATGGTCATTTTCTGAAATCTGCAGTCTGAATAATGGATATTTCCCTACTTTCCGCTTGTATGAGCAACTCCGGTTTCCTGCTCTTTCCTGCTTCTGACACGTTGTCAGAAGCGGAGTAAAAGGAGCGAAAGTCCGGCCGACCGGAGTTTCTAGAATACTATTAACTGTTTTATGAGCAAATCGTAGGAAATGATCCAAATTTCCAGTGTTTTCATTTGTGAATAGCCATCATGTGGTATGCTGAGATGTCTATAAATGTATGGCAAACGGCCAGTTTCAGCATATAATCGTAGTTACTACAGAGTTACATAGGCGCTACTGTTTAAAAAAAACAATACCAGACAACACCAACAAGAGGGCCATCATGGCCCTAATTCGATCACCTGACTCCATGAACACCAGAGGAGAATGTGTCATTGAGTTCATATGTGTTTTAAAACATTTGAGCTATTTTAAATGGTGGTCATCTTGGATTAAGCGATGATTCTCATTTTACCAAATCTGAAAATGCTTCACCCAAGGATCTTAGCTTACTATGAAGTTTGGCCAGCATCGACCATGTGGTTCCTGAGAAAAAGACGTTCAAAATTTTGAATAAATGGACCTTTTGGCGGCCATCATGGATCACGTAATTATCCGATTTTGCCAAATAATTCACCAGAGCGATCGCCTCGCTGATACCTTCAATTTGATATATGACATGACCATATTCGGTCGAAAATAAAATTTGACCCCAAGGGCGACGCCCATTTTTGACCCCGGGGTCACCATTTTAACAAATTTGAAAGAGCATTGTACATCAATCATTCCTACTAAGTTTCGTCGAAATCCGGCTAGCGGTTCATGAGAAGATTTTTTTAAGAATTTATGCTATTTTTAGACGGCGGCCATCTTGGATTAGCGATGACCTCCATTTTAACAAATCTGTAAAGGCTTCACCCATGGACCATAACTGTGAAGTTTGGCCACCATGGGCCAAGCGGTTTGTGTGAAGAAGAATTTTTAAATCTCTAATAAAAGAACAACCTTTTGACATTTCGGCGGCCATCTTGGATGACATAGCCATCCGATTCGACAAAAGAAAATGTACCAGAGTGATCGCCTCGTTGATACCTTCAATTTGATATATGACATGACCATATTCGGTCAAAATTAAATTTGACCCCAATTTAACCCCACGGGCCCACCCATTTTTGACCCCGGGGTCACCATATTAACAACTTTGAAAGAGCATTGTACATCGATCATTCCAACCAAGTTTTGTCGAAATCCGTCTGGCGGTTCATGAGAAGAAGATTTTTTAAGAATTTACGCTATTTTTAGGCGGCGGCCATCTTGGATTAGCGATGAACTCCATTTTAACAAATCTGAAACGGCTTCACCCATGGAACATAACTTTAAAGTTTGGCCACCATGGGCCAAGCGGTTCGTGCGAAGAAGAATTTTGAAATCTCTAATAAAAGAACGACCTTTTGATCTTTCGGCGGCCATCTTGGATGACATGACCATCCGATTTCGACAAAAAAATCGCCAGACTCATCGCCTCATAGATACCTTCGATTTGATATATGACATGACCATATTCGGTCAAAAATAAAATTTGATGACACCACGGGCCACACCCAATTTTGACCCCGGGGTCACCATTTTAACAACTTTGAAAGAGCATTCTACATCGATCATTTCAACCAAGTTTTGTCGAAATCCGGTAGGCGGTTCTTGAGAAGAAGATTTTTGAAGAATCTGTGCTATTTTTAAACGGCGGCCATCTTGTATTACGTATTGACGTCAGTTTAACAATTTTGTAATCACCCTACCATGACCATGAAGTTTGGTGACTATAGGCCCAATGGTTACCGAGTAGATGACGTTTGAAAATGTTCACGGACGACGGATGACGGACGACGGACGGACACATTGCGGTAACAATAGCTCACATGAGCTTCGCTAAGGTGAGCTAATAACCGACAAAACCAATAACCAGCTATATTTGAGCCAATACTGATACTTGTGCACTTACCTGCTTCTATTAACATGATTAAACTCATTGTAATAGTCCGGCCGTCAGGAGCGTAACCTTGTATTGAATAACATAGTTGTTTTATTGGTGCTTTTATCCACATTTAGAATCCGAGTGATGCCACGCTGGCATCCTTCAGCAATTCGAGATATGTGCATAAATCCAAGATGGCCGTCCAATTTCAATATTCTCACATATATTTGCACTTACATGGCATATTTACGAATTTTCAAACTTTGTAAAGCGGTTATTGGGCACAACTACTTATATGGGAACTTTTATGATGTAAATGACATATTGACTCATTTGCATAAATCCGAGATGGCCACCAAATTTCAATATTATTCCATATATTTGTACTTATATGTCATATTTACGAATGTTCACACTTTGTAACGCGGTTACTGGGCACAAGTAATCGTTTGGGTACTTTAACATGTTTAATGATGTAAGTGACAGATGGACTCATTTGCATAAATCCAAGATGGCCACCAAATATATGTATTTCGCAATATATGTATATATATATATATACATATATAAGAAAACGTAATACGGTGACGGCAATGTATTCATCAAGGCATGTGCGTCGAGATGTCCAACACAACCATAGCTATCATATCCCCAAATTATAGTAAGACTTACAGTAACAACAGCGGACATAAATGAGAAAACAATGGAAATTCCACAGAACACACAATTAATACCAACACAATTTCTGTGAAATGTAATCAAACTACATCAGACCACCACCATGACCACAGCGGGATATTTATAATCCAGAGACAGGGCGATGTCTACCAGATGGGTATTGCAATCCCTCATTGATATGTTGGTGGTGTATCATTTTATATCTTAATTTTGTAACAGGTCCATTATGTGGGGCCTTATTTCTATATATTGCAATTTTAGTTCAGAATTTCTTCATGAGGACCTTACAGGGCTACATATAATCGTATATTAGTTGAGTGTTGTTCAAAGAGCCTTTCAACCTTCATTACACGGGCAATAGTTTGTTCGATGTGAACTACCGTCTTGCGTCTCCTTCATTCAACTTCTATGTCGACAGCCGACTCCACCGAACTAGGGAGAACATTACTGCAGTTGGCTGCACGACATGCCCAAAATATAGTGCTTGCAAGCTTCAATTTTCAACACCGACATTGCATAGCGTTGCGCTGGGTGTCTGTTGGACACGAGCATTTGATGAGCGCAAAATATCTGCAGGCGCAACATCTACATTGCTGGGTACAACAGTAGGTGAAAGGGATTTGGCTTGATCATCTTTTATCCAACCATACTGAACTGGATCGAGCTGGACATGCTGTAATATCAATGCCTCTTTTCATAACGCTTCAGTGGTTGGAGGGAGAGTGGATGCTGTTCCAGTCCCAATTCTCTAGAGCCCACATTTTCAGACGTGCTTCAGACATTGTGACACAGTTCGATTGTCCATTGCATGATAGATACAATGAGTGCACTGGCTTGTTCGGTGGCATTCCGACATCTATGTCACCCAACAGTGAGAGTGAGTATCCAGTCCATAGTGTCTTAAATACCTTGCCTTTGCAGATACCAACAAACTCCCGATAGTGCGTGAGCAGCTATACGTCCTGGTAATATGGCTTTATAATTAGCTACGATTGCCTGAGTGTCTATAACAGCTAACAGCATTCGACGTGAAATTCAGTTTACAGTCCTTGTAGTAGCGTGATTCGGAGGCATGGAGGTCACTGATAGCACCATCCATGCGAAGACGCACTTGTAACGCCCATTCATCTCGGGACTCACGCTCGTCACATTTAGCTAATATTGCATCTGTAAGTGATTGGTCACTTTGTCCTTTCTCTACTTGCCGAAATAGGTAAGCCGGTCTCCATCACTTTGGATTTTGGGGTCTTAATTTTTAAATTGCATTGATTACCACAAAACACACAATTCTGTTTAAAGACGACGACGTTTCACTGATCGTCTTAGATATTTTTGTTTGGATGAATGGATGTTGTCATTGTGGCTTTCCATTTACGCTTCCTGTGGTGCGATGACCTATAAGTTTACACACAACTACGGTGACACTGTACTGTACTGTACAGCCGTCATCATTCTCCAGCAGTTGCACAAGACCCACGTGAACACCATCATCGTACTCTTTGCTGCAAAGAATTATTGACATTTTGCCGATACGCAACTGTAACATTGCATTAACAATTATTGCCAATTTCAGAAAATCTACACCACATTACGCAAACACGTCTTATTTGGAATTAATAAATCACTGAACTACTTTCGGCAAGGGAGATAATCAATATCATGCGAACTATTTTCATACGAGCCAAGCGGATTGTTCTGTTTATGATTAGTATATATAGTTTTAAGCTATCTCCTGTGATATATAATGATACATTTTGTTATGTTATGGGTACTAATACATGATGTTTCAATAGCGTATCTCTGTAACGGTATTGTTGTAGATGGAGTTGCAAATAATTTAATAATTATTACGTTCAAATGGTGGCGTAATACTTTTAGCACTTCTGTATAACTGTGATGTCGTAAATGGCGCAACAGTCGTGAGGTTAAGGTCGCCGACTTCAATGATTTAATTACCGATTCCCGGAAGGGTCGGTGTTTCAAACCTCGACGTGGTATAAACAAAATTCTCCATATATATTATTTTTGTGATTTTAATATTTTTTAATATTTTCACAATTTTATGATTTTAATAAAAATACCTATAAATTGATAGAAACTTACCAACAATTAAAGTGTCTGTCTTTAAGTAATATATACACAGACAGTTATTGTCCTCCATCTGCTCACAACACTGTTCGAACTGCGCCTGTGGCTACAACGACCAGAATTCACTGGCCGCAAACACAGTAGCCATCGGCGTCTATTTATTAAATTATTATTTTGTATTTTATTTGAATTCCGCGTGAACGCTGCATTTTGTGTCAACACCATTTACAGAAAATATTGGTGATTTTCTAAACGAATATCGGAGAAATGCGGCTATATATTTTGTCAATTTTCAACACCATTTACGGAAAAAAATTACTGATTTTTTAAAACAATATCGGCACAACTAAATACGGTGATAGAATTTTTGTCAACTTTTCAACACCATTTCCGGAAAATATTACTGATTTTCTAAAAACAATATCGGCGAAGGTGTACTGAACTACTCTTTATTTTAAATAACCAGCCGTCTAATAGATCTGTGTATAATCGAGAGTATATCGTTAATTGTCATGTTGTCTCCGACAGTGAGGTGTTGCGGCACACATCAAAACGACACGTCAATTTCAAAACATTGCCTAAGGGTCACAGCTGTGTGGTGTCATCAGATCAACACCTCGTCACACACAACTACGCATTATCGATTTTTTCCCCACACAAAGCGACGTGTATTTACAACTAGATCTGTGTAATGTGTCGGGTGTAGCCAAAGACCATACATAAATTCGTAATTAGTCACAGATGTAGCCTTAAAATATAATCGATTTCCTTAAATTACGTCCACATGTTGACAGATATTTCAGAGCAGACGTCATCGTAATTTGCCGTTATTTATTTCCAAAATTAGCCATATATTCTGTAAATGGCGTTGAAAGTTGACAATAAATTAAGACTAGATCAGTACGTTAAATCGCTATCGACGACAACTGACGATCCGATGAGAGAGTAATACCGTTTAAGCGTATCCAATGTTAAATATACATCGTTATTTTTTTATGACTTTCGTGGTTTTTACCGAGAAATTCAAACCGTTTCCAATTATTGGGGAACATAATATCATGATTAGCACATCGTTTCACAAAGCGGGGGCTACTCAGGAAATGGGATCACACGGTCTATTGTTTACACTGGATTAATGGCGGCCTCCATGAGGTCTCAGGTAAATCTTAATTTTCAATAATACGACTGTGGTTTCTTCCTTTTAGTGATAACCATGTTCCAGCCGTTAACACTTATTTAGCAACATTACTTAATATGTAGTTAGTCTGAACATTCTGCAGAGAAATCTGAATTGGACGGAATCGAGCGTTGTTTAAACTTAGTCCGGTTCATATGCACAGGTCAAAATATGAACTGAAAATGGCGCTTTGTGTGACAGGAATCCGTACGCGGACGAATAGAAAAAATATTTTGTTATAAATATCACATACAGCGAAACAGCGGTAGCATCTACTGTTTTAATAATATGCATACATATTTTAATTAATGTTTAATAGTGATATACTTATGAATAATATACGATACTATGGTTTATGCTCCAGCACTATGTTTTTAGGCTGTGTGATTTGCCTCAATATAAACTGGATTAATTAATACTTATATTCATGCGCTTCATGACAACATCATTACATTTAAAATATACAAATATTATTAAACTTAAAGGGGTACCGATATGATACATTTTAATAATATAAATATTGAAAATACACATTACAATCGCTTACAACATAAGTTATTGATTGAAAATAGTCACTGCATCGTGACCTATTTGACCGCATTACCTATTGCGCGGCAACCTCATCAAACCGGCTGTTTACATAGGTAACCTGGGGTTTGGTGAGGTTGGCTCGCTAATACAATGTTTGCGTAATGAGCTGTATATATCGAGAAATACAAGCAACCATCATATTTCTGGTGATGTTCAATGATTGCATAATGGTAAATGACGGAGTCCAAAAGCAGAATACTGTAAGTTTATATGTATTTGCGCATCAATATCATGCACCAATATCATGCCAAAAAGGCAATAAATATTATGTGGCCAAATATTGAGATTCTGCGGCCATCTTGGATTTCCTGAAAATACCAATTGATCTATTTACAATATAAATGTAGTAAAAATGCACATAGATAGCAGTTTTAAATACATAAACGTATCATATAGTGGCGAATAAATGAAATAGTATTTATATTTGGTAGCCATCTTGGATTTATGTAAATATCTCAAATTGCTCAAGGATGCCAGTGTGGCATCACTCGGATTCTAAATGTGGATGGTCTGGATATATAAAATCGCAAATAAAACTAAATATGTTATTCAAAACAAGGTTCAGCCCAAAATCTCATTCTGTAAGTGTGAAATTCTCATAAGTGTCAAATATAGATACGCAAGATTACCTTGTATTAATTATTTATTACCAATGACACGGCTGATCCACATTGTGTTAAGTTAACACTGAACGCTCAGTGGAGTGTCTAATACACAAAACAGGACTGCATCTAGTTGGAGTCATATGTGGTCATTTTCGATCATAAAACTTTACCTGATAAATAGAATACCAGACTAGTGTCTTTTGATATCGAAAAGACACTAGCCTGGTGTTCTCTATATGTGCGGTGTTAAAAGATTCCTCGCTCACTTTTGTGCGAATGTCATGTTCTGGTTGTCGTACACTATGTTAGTGTTTTTATACAGACTGTTGAAACATCCGTCGCTAAATGACCATAGGTGAAGCTAGGATGTTGAACCCTTTCATTTCTCATGTTTGCCTGCCATAACGTAAAACTTTTAAACCGTAATACCTGAATACTTGATATCTGGTATGTAGCTCCTTTATATTCGTGATTTGACCCCCCCTACCATGATGTATCAGCCCTTTTCGGACTTTCATAAGTTTTCCTTGACACAAGTAAAACTTATAAACGACAACAGCTGGACACTTGTTTCTTGGTACGTATGCTTCCTTATGGTGTGAAATTGTGCAAGGTGAATTTCGATTTTGTATTTGACCCCTGGTTCATGGACTATCTCCCCCCTTTGGACTTAAAATTCCATAATGTTGCCTTGTGAGAAGTAATACTTTTAAACCGTGATAGCTGGAGACTTCATATTTGGTATGTGGCTTCCTCTGGTGTGTAGATGCCCAAAGCGAATTTATATTTCTGATTTGATTCACAGATCATGGATTATCTCCCCAATTCGAATTTTGGAATTGAAATTTGTAAAAGTGGGTATATTGCTTTTCTTCAGGAGGTATTTATTTAACTGGTTATTTTCTCTAGTCGAGAATGTTGTACCAGCTGGTGAATCAACTAGGTGCGGACTGGCTCAATTAACCCAAGCAAAACGGTATGGTGTGGGTAAGACAACGAATGTACTGCCGAAAAGGGTGTTTCCCAAAATGGTGTATGTGTACACATTGTTCAATGCAGTCACTTAGCTTTCTCCACGAAACTCATTGTAAATAAATATAGATATATCATAATAATACATTCGTTTTTACCTTGATTGTATCATAAATCGGTAACGAGAGCAAGTGAGCAGAGGGACTCACGGATACCCCCGGCCGCCGCCTGGACCGAAAAACAAAACAAATAACGCAAATATTTAGCAACAGGGTCATTGTGGCCCTATATCGCTCACCTGTTTTTATATAGATGTCCAATTTTCCACAAATATCGAACCATATAATGGAAAATACAACAAAATGCCTGTTTCCAATATAATTTACATTTTTATGTAGACATTAAATATTTAATTCCGTCTAACTGGTTTCACTGCTTTGGCAGATCATCAGAGACTGACGCTACGTTACATATATCATTGTTCCTTTTTTTTTGTTGTGTTCTTGTTTTGTCGAAACCAGTCTGGTTATTATAATGCGAATACATTGTTTAAAGACTTTGTCCAACTTTATACGGCTGCCATATTGGATTATCTAACGATCTCCATATTGAATAATATATAAATGTTGCACTCAAAGACATAAACTATGAAGTTTGACCAGCATCGGTCAATCAGTTCACGAGAAGACGTTTGAACTCTCTAATTAAAGAATGACCTTTTGACCTTTCAGCGGCCATATTGGATGACCTAATCATCCGATTTTGACAACAAATGAGTGATCGTCTCATCAATCCCTTCGATTTGATATATGATATGACCATATTGGGTCAAATGTGAAATTTAAACCCTAGTCAACCCCCCGGCCCAGCCCATTTTTGACCCGGGGGTCACCATTTAAACGAATCTGAAACAGAATCGATTATCGATCATTTTTGCCAGGTTTCGTTGAAATTGGCTCGGCGGCATGCAGAAGACGTTTGAACTCTAATTAAAGGATGACCCTTTTACCTTTCAGCGGCCATCTTGGATGACGTAATCATCCGATTTTGACAAAAAAGTAATCCAGAATGATCGTCTTATCGATACCTTCGACATCACCATATTCGGTCAAATGTGAAATTTTACCCCTACTTGATCCCTCTGCTTATGCTTGGCCCCGGTGTCACCATCTTAAAGGTACAGCTCCACTCAGTAGGCACAAACTATTCTGTATAGGAAGTAAATACGTGTATAAGTGTGTCACTATTCCACCAGTTCTAAAAATTACAAGTGCCCGCTATACAGATATAAACATATAGTAATATTTATTTTAGTGATAGTGACACGCGGTGGTATCAGCCTATTTTCATATGTAAATGATGCATGGTATTTTTTAGTTATTCGTACTAATTAAATGCGTCACCTAAAAAAATCATATTATAGACAGATTATAAAGTATGATCACTGCACATCAAAAAATAAATACAGAGAATATACATGTATAGTAATGTCCGTTAACATAGTAAGGAAACACGGTTATCGCCCCTGATATCAGTGTGGACATTTTACGTCTGATGTAAAGTGTATAATAATGCCAATCAATGCGTGGGCTAATGGTCAATTAATGTTTATTTTGCTAGAAAATGTCTCGGATGATGTCTCCGATATAAAGAACATGTTGTGCCTACTGAGTGGGCATACACCTTTAACAATTCTGAAACAGCATTGGCTATTGATCATTCCTGCCAAGTTTCGTTGCAATTTTCCAGGCGGTTCGTGAGAAAAAGAGTTTTTAGGAATTTGACCTACTTTTTAACGACGACCATCTTGGATTAGGCGACGACCTCCAAATTTATAAATCTGACATGCCCCCACCCATAGATAATCCCTGTGAAGTTTCACCAACATTTGTCCAGCGGTTCATGATAAGAAGGTGTTAGAATCTTATATAAAATAATAAAATTTGACATTTCGCCGGCCATCTTGGTTGACGTAAGCATCCAATTTAATAGTTCTTAAAGTTGGGACATATATGTTGAACCACACGGTATACGATGAACACATTCTTCTTCCAACCTCGGAATGTTTTACTCCAACGAGTCATTTTCTGGAAGCACCTACATGTACCTTGTCTAGAAGTATTAACAAGAGGCCCAATTGGGTCTGTATCGCCGCTCACCTGAAAGTATTATCCCCATTATAAAGTAAATAAAAAACGGCACAGACTGTCGATGATATGTACCAAGTTCCATCAAAATACGTCTGCAAGTCCATAAAAAGTCATTCAGATAGTTGGTTAGGATGTTTCAAATATGTAAATCCATGCGGTGGGGTGGGTGGGGGTGTTATTGGATCACAGTGGGAAACGGGCTAGTTTTTCATTTCAAGCCCATCAATGTATTAAAAATGTAATAACCTTTATCACAAGATATACCACCTCTCAAGGCGACTAACCCAATAATTTGAACTTAAGCGTCTTACTGAAGTGATTTTTATGGACCTTTCGAACTTTTGGTGGCCATCTTGGATGACATAATCATCCGATTTCGAAATGCTCCAGAGTGATCGTCTCCTTGATACCTTCGATTTTATATATGGCATGTCCATATTCGTGCAAATGTGAAATTTGACCCCTCCAGCCACGCCCACTTTTGGCCCCGGGGCCACCATTTTAACAAATCTGACTATCGATCATTCCTGCCAAGTTTCATTGAAATCGGTCTGGCGGTCTGTGAGATTTTTTCACGGCGGCGATCTTCGATTATGTGACGACCTCCAAATCTGACGTGCCCCCACCCATATATCATCTCTTGTGAAGTTTAGCCAATATTGGCCAAGCGGTTCGGGAGTAGAAGACGTTTAAAATTGTGGAAGATGACGGACGGCCGGCGACGGCGACGACGACGACTTACAATAGGTGATAACAATAGCTACGACGAATAAGGAATAAAATCGTTGCCGTTGTGTTTACTGTAGTAAGAAAAACATTTAGTCTGCTTAATGTTTGCGAAGAGTAAATGGAAATATTTGGTCTGTTTAAAGTTTCCCTTCTACAAAACCGCTGTTATGCTGTCTACGAATAGTACGGACACACCTCGTATATAGTGATCTTTAAACGGAACAAATGTTTGAGTACCACAAAGTAAATACAACTACATAATGGTTGTATTACTTATAAATTGTATTTACATGAATGTTCAGATAGTTTTAAAACTGTAAATGACGAAGTATTTCTTTAAATACCGGTCGGTCAAACGCGTGCCCTTCTTAACAACGTCGTTGAGATTAACTACGCCAAATAAACTTTAACTTATCAAGAACGTCGCGTGACGTCATGTGGGAACTCGTTTAATAAATATCATATTAAAGCATCACACATTTAGATTATCTTTATTGCATCAGCACATCATAACAATTTGAAGTTATACTCGTTACCTAATATATTTTCTGTGGCGGGCTCATTTGCATATTTATTACACTAGTGTATTATAAGTCTTATTACACTGGGTTATTACACTGCGAGTGTCCATTTTATGCAATACAAACATAAAAATCCATTGCGGTTTTACAGGACTTGTTTATTAGCTTCAATGAATGGGAACCTAGTGTCAGTATGCGAAACAAACTCATCCTAACAAATGTACCTCTTAAGCAAAATAGAATAGTGACAAATGTGTGCTCAACTGTTGAAATGACAGCAGTGCTCAATGATCACAAAATCTTCTTGCGAACACTAATAGAATAACCCCCTCATTCACCAGATCTGAAGAAGTTATTGTCTAGATGTAGATGTGTATAATTTATAAGAAAAGAGAAAGCCAGGTAATTCCATCAGCAACTCGGAAACAATTGAGGGCATCCACCAATTCAACAACAGCCGTAGGAGAACAGCATAGCTCGACTACGATCTGCAATATGCTCGTGTCTGAGACAATAAGCGCGGTTTTGTCATAAATTATCATGTTAAAATTGAGTATTGCAAGCAACCCAACGTTTGCCAGCTACGTGTAGCTGGTGGCAGTTGGGTTGCATCATTTGTTTTATACATGCCATAACCTGTTCACTGTAAATATGTTTTTTTTGTGTTTGAGAGGGCCCTAGGGAAGATTGGTGCACGCCAACTTGGTTACCCTCTTTAAATAAAGAATTTACTTACTTACTTACTTACTTACGAGGGTTGTCGATGTACACATACCTTGACAAAGAAGGTGGCTGCGGCCCGCATAAAAACCTTAACCAAGGTTAACTAAAAACCTTAACGAAGGGAAATTAACCAAGTAATTCAAGGTTAAATGTAGGTCAATGTCAGGTATAGGTCAGGGGTTAGTGATGTACATCACTAGGAGATGACGTTTTCCAAGTATGGTTGATGTATGCCCAGGAGTATTCCATATACAAGCTTGACTAAAAACCTTAACCAAGGGGAAATAACTAAGTAATCCAATGGTAAAAGTAGGTCAAGGTCAAATATAGGTCCGGAATTATTGATGTACATCTCTAGGAGATGAATTTTCCAAGTATGGTTGCTGTAGGCCGAGGAATATTCCATATACAAGCTTGACTATAAACCTTAACCAAGTTTGAGTACAAACCTTAATCAAGGGGAAATAACTAAGTAATTCAAGGTTAAATGTAGGTCAAGGTAAAATATAGGTCAGTGGTTATTGATGTACATCCCTATGAGAATAAGTTATCCAAGTATGGTGTCCGTATGGACAATAGGATTCCACCTACAAGCTTGACTAAAAAGCTTAACCAAGGTTGACTGAAAACCTTAATCAATGGGAATTAAGTAAGTAATTCAAGATGAAATGTAGGTCAAGGTCAAATATAGATCAGGGGTTATTGATGTACATCCCTATGAGAAAAGGTTGTCCTAGTATGGTATCTGTATGTACAATAGTATTCCATCTACAAGCTTGACTAAAAACCTTAACCAATGATGACTAAAAACCTTAACCAAGGGGAATTAACTAAGTAATTCAAGGTTAAATGTAGGTCAAGGTCAAAAATAGGTCCAGGGTTGTTAATGTACATCACCAGGAGATGAAGTTGTCCAAGTATGGTGGGTGTAGGGTCAGGAGTATTCCATATACAAGCTTGACTAAAAACCTTAACCAAGGCGTGACTGTGACTGTGACGCCGACGCCGGGGTGACTACATAAGCTCTCCCTATTCTTCGAATAGTCGAGCTAAAATGAAGAATGTGATGTGCACACAGGGGTAGGAATGACAAGCGGCGTTTCCAAAGACCGACGATGGCGCGTTATGCAACAAATGACTATACATTTTGAACAACCTGTAGAAACTATATAATTGATGTGTATCTGGAATATTATATACTGGAAAAAATAGTGAATACTTACATTTTATTATGATATATAATTCATTATAATTGTTCTTGTCTACTTGTTTATAATAGTTCTTAAAGTTGGGGCATATATTTTGAACCACCCTGTATACGATGAACACATTCGTCCTCCAACCTCGGAATTATTCACTCCAACGAGTCATTTTCTGGAAGCACCTACATGCACCTTCTCGCACTGACTATTTTCGCCGACAAAGAATTCGAAAATATACACTATATATTGAGTTAATCCAACACAGAAATAGTATACCCAAAGGGGACCAAAAGTCCCAGGTAAACCAAGCCGTAACCATACCATCGTCACGAAACTATTTTCAGAATGGTCAATTTATGAAAATGGGGTGTTTTTTGTTCTCAAAATATGAAAATTACTTGCAAAAAAATGCAGATCCTGATGAGACGGCTCGTTACAAGCCGGCTCATCTAGATCTACACTTTTTACCAATAACACTACATGCCTGTGGTGTTGAAAGGGTTAAACAGAAGCGTAGAGCGTGTAATCACATCATATTCAACCGGCACTAAGGTGCGCTGTAACACTACAACAACGTTGACATCTATTACACATTTCATTTACTGATCTGCAAACGCGATTTTGATAAAATGCGGATGTTTGATAAGGGAGATATTTCCAGAATCGAACAATATAATGGTCACATTTTTGATACCTTATTAACAGATTGATGAAATATATATCGTTTATCCACCTGACGTCCTCCCCCGCCCGTGAAAATCTGTCCGAAATTTAATTAAAAAGTATCAACTCTTTCTGTAAATTCACTAACTCAAAATTTAGAAAAACTAAATCCACAGAATAATTAAGTTTTTTTCACAATAAAGATACACTTTACATTACACTGTAATAATCTTTTTTTGTAATGAAATGTTTTAATGGACTCTAGCCTGAAATCTATAGGCCTATATATACCATTGTGGCTTATTCTCAAATATTCAGTGCACGTCTTCATAGTCCAGAAAGTTCTACTTAGTTATGAATAAAATAAACCAAAATGTTCAGGAATAGAATTCTACGTATCCATAACTAAGTATTTCTAGAGAGCTCTAGAAATTTAAAAGTGCAACTACATAATAAATAATACTGAGTTCATTCAATGTAACATACTTATATCTCATTCTCATTACATGATGTTTATCAATAAAACAAAAGTACACAAATAGAGCTAAATGCATGTTAATGAATACATGGGAAAATTAAATACAAATGCACATATCAGCTATACAAACATAAATCAGTAAATATAAACCACATGTACAGCATATTGTATTATTCCATATCACGCTATCAGCAGGATTAGGCAAGTCAACATGGAACTACACCCATAAAAGCTAAAAAAACAGCAGCAACATCGTTTACAAAGTCGCGCTATATAACACAGTCTTGCATTCCTACAAACGCAGGATATATGCATGATAACAAGCATTTTAAACACATATCACTTACATGCTCGGTCTGGAAATACACTCGTAAAAAGATTAACAAATCCCATTCATATCTCGCAAATTGCAATAACAACGCATTTTCAAAGGCTAATCTAAATATTTCCGCAATTTACGTTTATATTGAATGGTCTATTAGAATCCACAATCAATATCAACATTCTGGACGTTACATAATTCTTGGTCATTACAAATCGAACCGAACTCTACTGAAGACAGTTTGACCATGTATAACTGTTTCATGTTCGTGGTGGCGTCGTCATTGTAAATATGATGGCAAATTACAAGACAAAGTGAACGAATTACAAGACAAAGTCAAGAGATACAAAATAATGGCCGAATATGACTACTAGAAAAACATATACAAGACAAACGACCAATAGATGCATTACATAAACGTGGATAAACACATTGTATAGTTAATCCTGTCATATTGTCAATGTGATTTAATGCTAGTTCGCTCGTGTTTCTCCTTATGTTTATATCGGGTGGATAAATAGAGAATAGTGGATTAGTGCCGTGAATGGGAAAATATCTGGCAAGGCTTAGGAAACGGGAATGGAGAGGCTCTGCCGATCCCATACCGTTTCCGTGCCGCGCTAGATATTTTCGCCATTCACGGCACTAACCTACTATTCTATTTATCCCGTCAACACCTACAAATAGCTTTAAGATGCAAAAAAATAACCCCAGCTGCATCCTCAATATCGGAGAATCGACTAGTATGACAATCGTACATATTCATACGATGTTATTAGGTCGTATTGACAGGATATCAAAGATGTTTCACGGCACCGTGTTTCACGGCACATACACACTGTGCTGATGGGATAACAACACAAGAACTACGTATAACAATTCAGTATAATTTCTGATATCACATCATGATAACTTCTCAGGAATTTAACACTGTAAATTTATAAATACATGTACATAAATCATGTGATCCAAACAGTAAAATGTTGGAGATAATTAAATCAGAATTGATAAAAAATGTCTGGCCGCTTCTATAAGTAATGGTCACCGTGATAGTTGCAGTTTGCAGTCATTTTTGGAACCTACACTCAAAGACGCCAACTCGCAGGCTTGTGAGCAATGTAATTTAGAGTAGAATATGGGTCAACAATTCAATCCACCAATATTGAACACATTGGAAACATGAATATTGATATTAACCCAAAGTGTACGCACAGTAGTAAACGGTTCGGATGTGCTAGTCAATGTCGCCAATGGTCTGGTGCTAAGTAATGGTTATGGTTACTTGTTAGTGTTCCTTATTTTTCAATATTCAATGAATGCGGGCATTTTCATTTTTTCACTTTTTGGAGCATATTTGTTTTATTTTAGCGACACAAAGGTAGCACTACAACTTATAGGGTTGAAACATGTATATGTCATGGATAATAGCATGAAATGATAGTATGAGAAAGTATACTTATTGTTTATGTATAATTAGCGAGATATGGTGATTTCTATCCACCAAATCATGTATAGTATAAAGTATGGAATACACTTGTGATTTCTCCACGTAAGAATAGAATAACTGGACCGTGCTCGGTTAACAAAAACAAGTTATGAGATATAAATTAAAGTAGTTAATGTTTAAATGTGTATGCATGTGAGCGAACGTTGAAAATCCAGATACGATGAGAATATAAACTGAAAGATGGCAAATAACATTCTACGACCCAGAACATACAAACATAAAGTTTTGAAAGTTTAACCTACCTTCTCAATCGGGCATAGGTGCAGCCGCCATCCAGTTGCTAGAGGCGCCACACACGTACCACTAACTGTAAACGTGGGCCGGACTGATGGTGAAGTTTTCCCTGCACGCCAGGATGCAGCAGAGATCGTAGTACTTCGCCCAGCCGTTACACAGGCGAACACCGTTGACAGGGACGTTCAGGTCCGGGCATGGCGTTGCTATAGTGGAATGGAAAGGTGGTAAACTATTGGGTCAAAGCAAGCAGTATTGTATGTCTATCGTGTGTCGTACATGAAGTTATGTCGTAAACTATGTATGTTTTGTTCAATGCAAATGCAAATTACATGCAAAAGATAAATAGAAATCGCCAATGCACAGCAAAACTTAATACTTTTAAGAGTCGTTAATGGTACATGCCCACTCAGTAGGAACAAACTGCTCTTTACAGGAATTAAATAAGTGTATAATTGTATCACTATTCCACTAGTTCTAAAAATTGCAAGTGTCCGCTATACAGATATAATCATTTAGTAATATTCAGCTTACTGATAGTGGCGCGCGGTGGTATCAGGCTATTTTCATATGCAAATGAGGCATGCTATATTTTTGATTATTTATACTAATTAAATGCGTCACCTGAACAATTAATATTTTCGACAGATTATAAAGTATTATCAGTGCACATCAAAAAATAAAGACAGATAATAAATGGTAATGTCCGTTAACATTTTATGGAAACACAGTTATCGCCCCTGATACCAGTGTGGAAATTTACGTCTGATATAAAATGTATGATAATGCCAATCAATACGTGGGGTAATGGTGAATGAAAGCAGTTTATTTTGCCAGAAAATGGCTCAGATGACGTCTCTGATATAAACAACAGTTTGTGCCTACTGAGTGGGCATGCACCTTTAACAGACGCCGAACACCACGACTAGCAGTGTACACACCGCCATCCGTCTCTCATTCCTAATGAGAAAAAAAATCAATTCTGAATAAACGCATACTGGAACGCCACGATTAAGCAATAGACCACAAATACCAGAGAGAGAGAGAGAGAGAGAGAGAGAGAGAGAGAGAGAGAGAGAGAGAGAGAGTATTAAAATCGGTTTATATGGTACCGTGACGATCCTCTTTAACTTTCATTAGGATGATGATGTACAATCAGTACAGTAACGTTTACGTTGATAGTCCAGTAAACATTAGAACATATTGACATTCATAATGAATATACCTGGATATCGTCGTGTTTCCGTTCTTATTTCTAAAAGCATTCAATATACTATTTACAAACAGGTCATATGTGGCTGTGATTGGATAAATATGGCTTATGGATTTTGCGACCATTAGTACATTCTAGATAGTACATTCTAATCAGGATGTGTACTGTTCGCAATTACACCAATGAACCACTGCTTGACAAGCAATATACTCGTAGATTATGATCAGGCTACAGGAGTGTGCTATTTTATCAGGAGCTACACTGGTCACCAAACTCTTAAACCCCATTGCAGGAATACACCTGCATATTGGGCGAAATATATTTGACAACGTGGATGTCAAAAGTCTGTCTAAGGAAAACAATCATGGACTGTTGCGTTTACTGTCGTATGAACAACATTTGGCCTGTTTAAAGTGCATGCAATCTGACGTAAACGCATCTGATCATGGTAGTATTACTGATATATACATTGCATGCTTTCAAAAATGTCAATAACCAAATAAGGCGTTAACATTAAGGTACATGCCCACTCAGTAGGCGCAAAATGTTCTTTATAGGAATTAAATAACACGGTTATTTCCCCTGATATCAGTGTTGACAATTACGTCTGATATAAAATGATAATGCCAATCAATACATGAGGTAATTTCGAATGAATGTTTATTTTGCAAGAAAATGTCACGGCCATGTACCTTTAAGAACCATATTGTTTTACGTCATTTTGTCTCATCTCATAGAACAGCGATGTTGCCAGTCAATAGTGTGACGTTACTGACAACGTCGTGCATATTAATGATGCGAAACAAACGTTAACGAATCAAACAACGTCGAGCAACGTCACGTGGGGCTAATATAATGAATTGGGATTTTAACACAATACGTGTACGTTCAATTGCTGTTTTCATTATGAATTTAAACACAGTGTAAATATTACAAAATATACTGATGCTTAGGCCGGACACTGATATCGAATTCGCACTCCGTCTCCAGTCCATTAAAAGGCTTCACGGCCGTGTATTGGACGGTGAATTCGCACTGGACAAGGGAATTAATATTCCGGGTTGTTGTAGTTGCCCGTGACCTTGACATCGTGGACCCTGGGGTCATGGAATGTGGGTTCTGTCCAGTTGACACCGTCGGTGGTCAGGGTTGCATACACCAGCATGTCGTCCGAGCAGTTAGTCATTACCGGCGGAAGTATATCTGAATAGTAAGTGGGTTAATATAAATCAGTAAAACAAATATCCCTGGTGGCAGATTGGAGAAACTCCGGCAACATTCTTAACTTAATGTGAGCACCGGACAGACGAACACAGGGACACACAGTCCAAACACTATATGGACCCGAGATCGGGAGGGGGGGGGGGGGATAACAGGGGGGGGGGGTAACAGTAGATAACGATAGTTAAAAATTACAGATATGAGGCAACTTATAAACACCATGCAAACTGTCCAACCACAGTCATAACAAAATAGTCATCACCAGAGCAGCAGCGCTAGTAGTATAGTATTTATTATTAATTAATGCTGGGAACTGGATCGAAGATAGAATTATGATTTGTATAGTGTATTATGAGAATTGAGTGATGTTAATGTGTGGAGAAAACATATATCGGCGCCATATGTTTGCTAAGCCGTCCTGCCTATCATGTGTTATGTTTACTTGGGAGGATTAAGTTTGCGCGGCTTGTTATCTTACAAAATATAATACCTGTTGACGCGATGTAGCGAATTCGCCCTCATTCGAAAATGGCTAAAATGCAATATTAATGAACAGATTTATAATATTGAGGATATGAAATGCACATTTCTTGCTTAAAAGTAGTATATCCTATCAGTAAATGGTTATTAATCTTGTAAATATAGCAATAAATAAAAATATTAGTAGCACTATGGGGCAAGTTAACAGCAAATGGCAATTTGTTTAGCGAAAACAGCTAAAATACAATATTAATGGTGTCATAATAGTATATATGGGCCGCGCCATACGAAAACCGGGCTTAATGACAACGCCGTGAAAAGCGGTAAACGACGTCGGAAAAACGACGATTCATATTGTCTAACGTCGCCGTAAAAGTTTACATTTTGTCCTCCCATTTCCGTTCATTGGTGTCAGTTAACATTAAGTGTGAACAGAAAACGGAAAATGATAACTTATTGAAATTTTCACTAATATGAGACGCGATGTCTTAGTACACATATTATGACGTCATGACGTGACATCACGTACTTGTGACGTCACTGAACGTGAATCCATGTTTGACGTTATGGCCATGGTGTCGTGACACAATATTATAACAAGGATACTTGCACGAGTTCCTCGCAGTATCAATGACTTACAAATGCTTGAGACGCTGTACATTGTCGCCTAACTGTCGATCTTTGACATTGTCACTCTTTTTCGTCGGTTGTCCTCATGAATTCAAATTGGTGAACGCATAATTTAACTGGCTACATATCAGCGAAGTCTTCACTTACACTGCACTTTGATCCCTAAATAATCTTAAATATGAACACCCTAGAGTATGTCAACGATATTACCATCTAATATCTTGGTAAATTGAGACTTTAGAACAATTATAGCCGGTACTTAGCGAATGCTATGTCATTTAATGCCACTCATTTTATCATAAACGGAGGTAGACACGCAGCTATATAATGACATATATATCCGGGGTTTGTATCGAATTTGGCAAAACAAATGCATCAAAATCTCTCTAATAGATTCAGAATCAGTGATTTCAATGCAGCTTCTTGATTGATTGTTTGTGTATAAGCAATACATAATGCACAAAACACACAGTAAGGTCGGTGGAGTTTTCGAAAAGTCCTGAAATTAATTGGAAATTTAATGGTCATAAACTTGCTTTTCGCACGATTTGTAGTATCAACTCACCAGCTTTTCACTTGATTGCATAATAATGTATGTCTGAATCAGGCGATGGTAATGCGATCCTCAAGAAACACACCTGGCGACAATTATAAGGTATCACGCTACCAAATCTGCACGATGAAGTGTTTTGTCACAAAGTTAATGTTATAAGCCGCCTACTGCAGATGTACACGTGCAATGTATACAAACAAATACTCCATTTGCAACAATTCCGTACACATCATTATGATATAATATTGGAATAGAAAACAATTAACGTGTGGGCACAAACATATGATCCGGCGACGAAGGGTGGGGATTGGGGATTCGGGTACAAGCGCCCCTTGGTAATATAGTTCATCCCTGAATGCCAATCGGTGTGTCTGAAATGTATTTCATATTGAGATGAAAAGAAAAAGAATTTTTTTACGTGATCTTTTTATCACTTCTTTCTATCTATGTTGGTCTGTAGTAATTAAAATAACACCACTTTATCATGATATGAAAGTCATTCGTCACACATATCTAAAGTGAGCATTATGGGGGATGGGCATTCCATATGCATAACCTGCAACTGCAACATCCAATTATGCATTATTTTTGCGCGGTTTGTGTTATGGTCCCGCGGGATAATTTGCAAGCACAATATGTACATAAAGTTGTACGGTCACTCGTGTGGCTAATGTTGAAACTGCCAACACATTATATTATTACCAGCCACCGATCATCGCGGATAGGTTGCTTGTAAGAGTTATCGATTTCCAGTGTTGGTTGAATAACCAGTATTATTATGCTGCAACATCCATATGCCTTGGGTTAACTGAAAATTCACATCCATGATTATTGATAAATGCTTCCTCGAGTTCATATGCACAATTCATCATTAATATATCATGGGCAATTGTATCGTTACCAACACAACATCATCACGCGATATGGGGCCCGACGTCAAAATGATGTTATGTTAATGTTATGTTCCATATTGTTCAATGGAAGAAGAACATGTCCATGCTTTCATTCGTGCTCGCACAATGGGTTATTATTTTTCAAAATAAACGGTATGACATCTTTTTTTTAATACTGCATGCACTTCCGACAGCTAAGTCAGGCAATGCAATTCACCTTTGTTCAAACATACCACCTGAAATACCAGCAGTAACATTATTGACTGCTGACGTTGTCGAAGTGGATTCCATTTATACGGCTGTTCGTGTACGGTATTAAAAAATGAAATCACATGGGGCAAGATTGTGCGAATATGGAGGATTGAATAACGCCTCAATCGACGATATTTGATAATAGATTCATCCACTGTAACCACTCAATTGGAAAAATGTACAGATTTCATTTCAACTATCCTAAAGCTCGAGAGAAATTGGTAACTCCCCTGGCCTTCTGCTACATGTTCACCATCATCGGGATCCATCAAGCCATATGTCTCCTCATATTTAAATATTTGTAATCACACAATGAGTTCAACCGATCTGGCATTTCACGAAAAGTGGTCAGTCGACCAAGACTTTTACTTTGGTTCACAACGTCTGACGACGTCACTTTTGTACGTTCATGTCTGGCCTAGCCTTTCGCGCCTTCATGTCCATTGTCTATCCGACTGTATCGTGCGTATATTGTCATCCCGATGATGGACTTTCTCTCATCATCAATATCTCGTGTTTTCTGTTAAAATACAAACTTTAATATAATCTCTTGGTTTTTCCGGCATATTCTCTTACACAGAGCTGGCAGTCGTTAAACTGCGTCATTTCCGGTCATGATGTCAGATAATGTCCAAAATTATTTCAGACAGCAGCAAACAACAGGGAAACGCCAACACGTCTCACGCCTTATTTGAAAATGATTCATACGAAATTACATTACTTGGGCCGCAATCCAAAACATGACGTTACATTAGCAACTGCAACACGAGCTATGATCATTATTTTCATACTTTGTCTTGGCCTAATGGGAGACACTTGGCCGGGCTACGAGATATCCAAATTCGGCGATAAAAGATGACAAATCTATAGGACTTGTCCGGGTATTTTATCAACACCCCTTGTATACGCCGTTGATAAAAACGTCGTAATTTCGACGTCATTGATCAAAAACGTCATATAAGTATTTACCACGCGTCATAAAAATACTTCTAAAATGAAAAATAATTGGGATACATTGATAATGTTTGCGGCATATTGCTTTTAAAAGATGTACAATTCAGAATACGCGAAAAGGTAAAACACATGTCACTATAATAAACAAATTACTTACTTACTATATATGTGTCTGACTTTACTAAGCCGTGGTTTAAAAAGTCCTTAAAATTGCTTAGCTTTACTAAGTCATGGCTTAAAACAATTGCTTATTAGCGCAAAACACATCTTATAATGCAAAACCCCCGTTAATAATACATATTAAGTTCAATACGATAAGAGTTTTAAATTTTAAATTTAATAAACATATTCAATACGCAACTTAAGTAACCTTTGAGCTTGAGCTTTAAATAGAGCCGAGCCCATACCGTTTCCGTGCCGCGCCAGATATGTTTTCCAATTCACGGCACTAACATACTATTCTATTTATCCCGTCAAGACCTACAAATAGCTTTAAAATTAAAAACAATAACCCCAGCAGCATCCTCAACATCGGAGAATAGACTATTATGACAACCGCACATATTCATACACAGTGATTAGGTCGTATTGACAGGATATCAAAAATGTTTCACGGCACCGTGTTTGACGGCACATACGCACTGTGTTGACGGGATAAATACTATTACCCTCCTCAATGATTTAATTTAAGAAATTACGTCAAATATCACTGTCAGTGCCAATAAAATATATTACCATATGCAATGATAACACTGTGCCAAAATACATTCATTCAATTTAAATAATGTTATCATTTATTGGTAATGGATTTTCAAATTGTACCTTATTTTCTTGTGTCATATACCGTATAATGTAGTTCATAGTAGCAAACAATAGGGAGAACGGAGAGTCCGGCTAAACCGACATGTAACCATTTAAGGATAAATAAAACGGGCACACGTACAGCGATAACAATGTCATTCTCGCGCACGGATAGTACGGTAGTAGTAGACGTGTTTCAGATGGCATACATGTCATAGTATAGTTCACATATTGAATTTTTAATAAATTAGTTTATTTAGGATTCACTATATGAACTATAACTAACTTATTGGTTTCCCCGCCCCATCGCGGGCATCTGTCTATTAGAACGGAGCGCTGCCCATAAACGTGTTTTCAAAAACGATACTATTACGCGATTGGTGGTGTGACACCGATTCGATCATACACATGGTGCACGTCACAGGAAATATGTCACAAACGTCTTTGGAATTGTATATGTGACGGTTGAATCTGGTTATACCCCTTATGTGAGTATTACGATTATTCGTAATCCTATTTTAGGGTAAGGGGCCAAGTGACTTTGGTGTGGTATGGACCTGGCACAAGGTCAGGTTATTCTAATTTCAGGGCTGAATATATTTTTTCTCGATGTAAATATTCCGTTCTGATTTTGGGATTTTCCTCCCAATGCAGCAGGTTAAAACGGGATTTAACCCGTTGGCCCGGCCTTACATGACCTTAGCTGTTGATAGGCCGTTAAACACCAATAAACAAACAAACAAAACGTCAACAAGGCGGGGCCTGTGGTTCTAAATATAACTGCTGAGTTATTGCAATATTTAATCATGAATTTAATAGATATTGGCGAAAGCGTCGCAGTATGCGACTAATTACGAAATGCTCTGCTTTCATTTGTCGATAATCTAGGGCAAACAATAAGTTGATTTAGACACCCAGAATATCAGAGAGGTCGAACTTATACAATGTATAGAGGATATTAATTAAATGATGATTTAACATTAAACGAGTCTACTAATTTCATAAGAAACGAGGAATTTGCATTTGCCTCGTTTCTTATGAAGTCAGTTAGCGAGTTTAATAAATAACATATTAAATCAGCACAAGTGGTAGATTATATGCATTGCATATGTATTACACTAGTGCATTGTGATTTGTGTTACACTGTCTTAAATACACTGCGAGCGCCCATTTTATGAAATAAATGTCGTTTGTTAACACGTCCTAGTTGCTGGCAGTAGGCTACCTCTGCAAAAGTCCCTAGTAACTCTGTGACCCTCCCGTAACGTAGGTACCTGGGGCTCGTTTCACTAAACTTCGTACGACTAAGAAGTCGAGTCGATTTTGAAAAATCTTTGGTGCAATGTTTCTAACGTGTTGTGCCTTTACGTGTAGGTGTAATAAAGGTAGCATTAATGAATCACGTCAATGTAAATTTATATAAATATTCGTACGAACATTTTTATCCTGCAAGTTTAGTGAAACGGGCCCCTGGTATGTACGGTACTGGAGGGTAACAGAGTTAGAGTCTGCAACTACAAAAGTCCCGTACAGTCCGTAGCATAGTATGGGAGTTTTTCACAGAGTGACTGCCCGACCCTACCATCTGCGCAGGAACTACACTTCCGTTTGAGAAAGTGTCTAATTTCCCTGGCACCGTATCTCCATAGCGATTAATGTCCAACCGTTCCATATACGCAATAAATAAAGTACAGCGTTGTTAATCAAATATTACGGAACTGTTTAATTTTGGCCGATTCAATCAATTTCTATTAACTGGCCATTTTCTGTTAGATACAGACAACACTACAGTAACTGTATTGCCCACTCACACCCATGAAGTCTAGACAATAGCACAACCACGGAAAAAAAATAACATGACTTCATACAATATTTAGTATTTAGTGCGTGTTAGTCTAGCTGTCTGTCAATCTGGCTCCTATTGTAAACAAACGACACCCGTATTCCAATAACATATTATTTAGTGGGGTATAATTAATAGATTGTTCATTTCAGGTCATCCAGCTCCTGATGTAAACGAACATTAGTATAAGGTTTGATCATGTCCAGTCGTGTGCAAACGTTTGCTGTGGCCCGAGGGAATTGTGTGAACCCCAAGGCCGCAGGCCGCGGGTTCAAACAGTTCCCGAGGGTCACTGCAAACGTTTGCACACGGCTGGACATGATCAAACGTTATTGTTACATTTCCAACAAAAAACTGATGTAATTTGAGCATTATATTCAGTATTTTCAGTATTTTTATAAAATCGTCCCAGTCACGTACATAATTTTCGGTATGCATATTCCGGGGCCGCGTCATGAACGTCATGAACGTAATGAAGTAGTGACGTCATGAAGGCACTTCCGCGTAGTGACGTCATGAAGGCACTTCCATTACGCGCGGCCCCGGAATGAGCATTGCCTAAAGCCATGTGCAAACAGCACGCGCTATTTGTTTGCACATATGTGCAAACAACGGAAACCATGTAACAATAATCAATTACAGCGTTGTTAACATTTGCCAATCAAATACTACTCAGCTCAACATTGCCTGTTTCTGGCCTATTCGGCTCCTGTTCTAAATAAACGACAACAGTGTACAATATCATTACAGTATAATTATTTGCAAATACTTACAACTGTAGGGCTTATTTGTTTTCTTCTTCAATTCTCCTGTTGTAAATAAGTACAGCGTTATTAACATTATCCAAGCAAGTACTATGGAGTGGGTTGTTTATTTCCGTACAATACGTTTTCTAGTGTAAGTAGACGCCAGCATTAAATAAGTACAGCGTTGTTAAACTTATTCAATCAAATATTACTATGAAGTGAATTGTTTATGTCCGGATCACCTGTCTCTTATTGTAAGCAGACGATAATAATAAATATAAGTACATGTACAGCGTTGTTAACATGATCCAAACAATTACTCTGGGGTGAATTGTAAGCAGACGACAATAATAAATATAAGTACAGCGTTGTTAACATGATCCAAACAAATACTATCATATGGAGTGAATTATTTCCGGACCGCCTGGCTCTTATTGTAAGCATAAGACAATAATAAATATATTGGTACAGCGTTGTTAACATGATCGAATCAATTACTATAGAGTGGATTGTTTTATTTCCGGACCGACTCTCTCTTATTTTAAGCTTAATACAATAATAAATATAAGTGCAGCGTTGTTAACATGATCCAATCAATTACTATGGAGTGAATTGTTTATTTCCGGACCGTCTCTCTCCTGTTGTCAGCAGGCGACAATATTATAAAGTTTAAAACAATCCAGGGTTGTTACACCATCGCCTGCGTTAATCTTGCCAATATGTCAACGTTTCTGAACATCTATTGGCAATATAAACTAGCAATCAAGCAGTTTGATTGGCTGTGTTTGTTGTAGCACAGCTCAGGATCAGCCCATCAAGCAGCTTACTTTCAAACACATTTACAATTATTGGCAAGATTAGCGCAGGCAGTGATGTAACGTTTTCAAATCAAATTCCATTGAGTTTCTCAGAAACCGACAAGCAGGAACAGTGCTGCATCAGTGGTTGTTGAACACATTTGAGTCAACCTGATTTTGTAGAAGACATCTACAAACTATTTGAAAGTACATCATTGTATATCTCGCGTATTTTCAGTAGGCCTAGTAGTAGTAATAATTAAAAAAAAACAAGTCTATTATTTGCCTAGTGAGGACACTGACGGAACTATGAATAACGGAGAAGTCAAACAGCATACACAATGGAAGAGAAAGAGTGAACCCAAAAGAGGCCAAAGCATCCAGGTAAGTTAAACTGTATGCAATTCACCCTTTACATGCTGCATGTATATACAGTGTTCGTGACTGAAAAGTTTATGTTTCTTGTTTCTGCACAGAAGTATATTTTGTGACCACTGTGTTGAACCATCAGGCCGACACGGTTCGAAGGGGTGGTAACAACCTATACTTTCGTTGAGAAATGAAGAAAATCATATCGGTAAATTTAGATTTCTGTAAATGAGCGTCGAGCAAGAAATGGGATAAAACCGGCAATCATATGGCGATAACCGAGTCCCGTGTTATTCTTTTTTATTTGTAGGGACAGTACATCGCTGGTCCCTATGTGAATCTAGGTACATGTAACAACTATACGTGGCTGTGACTGGAAAAATGGGCTGATGAGGTTTGTAACCAGTGTAGCTCCTGATCAAATTACACAGCCTGATAATACTGCTTGATAGAAGCATGACAGATATTTCGCATCCTACATCCTACTGAACTGTATCGACTTTGTCGATATTCGGCGCTAACACTTGACTTTCAAAATTATTCCGGGTGGAGAACATTGAATATTTGCTTCTAAAGCTTTCTCCATGAAAGCAGCTTGTATCGGAAAATCGAATTTTATCATTGTATACATGTTCCTCATTTCTATAGTGACCAATCATATTTGTATGTTAGCCCTAATCATTTGATTGCCTACCACATCTAACATTATAAGTTATTGTGATTCTACACAGGCTATATGGTGTAATATTGCCCGTCTGGAGGTATGTTCACCCGAGGCGATAGCCAAGGGTGAACATACCTTCAGAAGGGCAATATTACACCATATAGCCTGTGTAGAATCACAATAACGTATTTGTCATACCGCAGATCCTGTATTTGGCCGTATAAACATATCTCTTATTTTGATCTTTGCGTATTTTCAGGAAGAAAAATAATCCGAGATTCGATTTTCTACCGTCAGTCTTAATGTAAAGGCGTAAATGAACATTTTGTTTTTTTATTAAACGAAAACAAACTAAATATGGAGTAAGAAATCCATCGAAAACGACTTTATGACAGTTTTTTTATATCGTGTAATTTAATGTATATTCCACTGCTCTATCGAACTGCTCTCCCTTTGGCGCCTCTAGAATAATGCGACTGGTTCCCAAACATTCGCAGTCATTGCTACGCCGCGGTTTCGTGCGTGGAACCCATAGTTTGTGACCTAAATATAGCCGTGCCACGAAGGCAAGCCCGATTAGATTTGAAAAGCAATTTTCGTTATTTTGGCTAATTTTTCGCTCATATTTTGATGAGCGAAGAATATTTATGGAAAAATAACCAATATAGACTGGTTTTGAGTGTACAATTTGTTACTTGTATTGATAAATTCGGGGTTTTATTGTGTTTAGTGAGGAATACAATTCGCAATCGGTAGACGCTTGCAAAATGTTCTTCATTGGACGCGAGGCGCCGGAGGGTAATCGCAATTCCTGTATGTCCGACGGTCTTGGCAGGTCATATAATATATATGACCAGGCAAGCTAGCCAATCAAAAGCCGAGGAACTTATCTGCGGTATGACAAACTATTATATTATTTTTCAATAAATTGCTTGGCCCTAAATGGTACTCTTTTGTGTTGGTGGGCCAGTAGGAACCATTCCAATATATGTCACTGATGGAATGGCGAACAGTGCAGATCCTTATCAGACTGTGCGGATGCACAGACTGATCTGGATCTACACAGGTCGCAAAACACATAAGACCCATTTCTCCAGTCACAGGCACATATTATTACCGCTGTACGCTTGCCTGTCTTAAATGGTTAAATTTGCTGTGTATCATCATGGCTCTTTGATTTCCTCTCGGTATTTTGTTTCTATTTACGGAATCACGTCAATGTCATGAAGTAAGGTTAACAACATATAAATAGTATACACAAATCAAAGCTAAGAGCCATGTTAAAGCAGAATGAAACCATTTAAGACCATAAAAACAAGCATGCGTCGCAATTTTTAACAGGCACATAGGTGGACTTTTCGTGTAGCGTTGTGAGGTCGCCGAATAAAGTAAAATTCAATGAACAGATGAACAGAATATGATGAGCATCAGTTAATCAGATTCCTTCAGAATATAGACTGAAACAATACCAGTCTTGTATTTTTATATCAAGTTTATCAATCAAGGTTAGGAAACACCTAGATAAACAACTCGATATAAATAGACACTAGGCTCGTGTTCTGTTCACCATGTAATATTTTATGCCAGACGATGATCAAATATATATTAGTTTTCGTTGAATTGTACGCGAACTTGTTAGGTTGATTCATTACACTGAGGTCATTCGGTAACGTCCTGTGACGCCGTTCGATCAATGAAACGTCAATTTTCATTTTGCTAACCCGGATATTCGTATCAGGTCAATGTGCGATACGATATTATGACATCACCCGACAAATTAGCGTAGCTACTCATTACGTACCTTGCTCACAGTTGTGCCCAGTCCACCAGTCGGCGCATATGCATGTGTATTCGTCCAGTCCGTTAATGCAGGTATTTAACAAAAGTACGCTCCCAGAGACAATTAGACTAGATATTAGACCTTTCAAGAAAGATAACTCATACAATTTGTTATATGTATAGTACATAAAGTAGATGTTCTTCTATTTAATTAAGATTTTTATGTAAACTTTTGAATAGCTTATTGTATTATTATTAGTGTATGCTGCATCGTAGGGCACCTACCAGCATACAAATACAAATAAATACAAATATTTTATTCAGCATTAAACATATACATGCTTATAGCCTACATATTTCTTGTTTATGGTGGTGAAAAACATGGTTTCCTGGAGTGGTTCATACAGATTATCGGATAATGATATACATGGCGTGAATTTTCTGGAAGCATTATAGCATTAGTAAATGAACTTAATTGTGATGTATGTGTCATGTCCTGTCAAAACCGGCACACCGCACCAAGCCGGTACGCCGGTTTTGCCACGACACGACCCACACACCAGCAATCATGGTCCGGTTATCTATTTTAGTGCATACAGGTAGCATTCTATGTTAGCGAATATGGAGTTTAAATATGTGATGTGTCGGTATGCGGGTAATTATAATCGTCCCAATGCAGGTAGATTTAGTTAGCCGCATACAGCGGCATATGTCCAGTGGCGTGTATTTTTTGTTTATCCATATGATTCGCGGTTCATTTGAATCCTCCCACTGAGTATGCCGCTTGTATGCAGTAATTTAGGTCTTGTGTTTTAGTTTCGTAGATTCATCGCGAAGTAAATATATTTCGAAAGATTTATAAGAACGGGTTTTGATTGTGATGACATTAGTGAATTGAATTTGCGTACAGTGGGCCATCTACAATAATACGGTTTAAAATATTGTTTTCTTAGTTCGCGGTATAGTGGACATACGAGAAGTACCTAATTCCCCATAAAGTCCCTCCAAATTTGTTGATTTCTTAACTCCCAAAACTCTTCTGCAAAATTTAGTGTGTATTAATTCTATGTTTTTCCCATCATGCATTCCCCATATTTCTGACCCATAATTTAATCGTGAAAGCACTAGACTGTCGAATAATTTACATTTTTCTGTGGTGTTTAGCTCTGTTTCGTTTAGAATTTTGAATAAATTGTGAAGTGCTAGTGAAGCGTGTTGTGCAATTAATTTTTGAGTTCTGAACCAATTCCCGTTTTTAAACAGGTGAATTCCAAGGTACTTAAATGTGGTGACTGTTTCTAATATAGTGTTCCCCAGATGGAAATCGAGCCGTGTATGTCTACCTTTTTCGAAAATCATTGTTTTGGTTTTGGTGGTATTAATTTTGAGGCCCCATGTTTGGCAGTATTGACCTACATCATTTAGCATTGATTGTATTGTTTCGGGTTTTTTTGCGAAAAGTACTTGGTCATCGGCGTAAAGTATGAGTATGAGAACGCGCAGCTCGTTGCTAGAGAATATACCCTCCATATCTGTGTTAATATTATGCGAGATATCGTTTATAAACATCATGAACATCAGAGCTGACCCAGGATCCCCCTGCTTTACGCCCATGTGTGAGTCAAAAAAATCAGATTTTACCGAATTATATCGTATACAAGACTTTACTACAGCATACATTGATTTTAGAGTGTTACCATTTTGGAACTGACATTTTCGGATAGTAGTTTAGCCCATAAAAAATTCCTGTCAATTTTGTCAAAAGCTTTTTCAAAATCTATAAAAGCGCAGTATAGTTTCTCTCCTGCATTTAGTGTTTTTGTGATAATAGAGTGTAGTATAAAATAGCGTCAACTGTCGATTTCCTCTTTTGAAAGCCAAATTGATTGTTTGAGATAACTTGGTGAGTTTCAGTCCATTTTTGTAAGTCTGTTTAGTAATAGCTGAGAGTATATCTTACCTAGTATGTTAATTAGAGTAATTCCCCTATAATTTTTCGCCTCGTCTGCGTTTCCACCCTTGAAAATTGGTACGATCATGCCCTCGCCCCACATTTTTGGGTATTCGCCACTATTAAATATTGTGTTGTATAATTTAAGGAGAAACGGGCATACGATGTCGAAAGATGACTTGAAAATTTCCGCATTTAGTGAGTCTAGCCCTGCACATTTTCCGTTGTTTTGTGAGAATATAGATGTTCTTAACTCATTTTCGGTAATGTCCGTGTCTAATTCCGTGTCTAATGTTTTAGTGTTTACCGGCGGTGTAAAATTTTGATTGCCTAATTCCCCATATAAGTTTTTGAAATGGTAATATAGATCGCTAATTGTCAGATCTTCCGAGCGTGATGTTTTTTGGTCAGATATAATAATTTCTTAATTTCTTTCCAAAACTGTTTTGGCTGTTTGTTTGCTATTTTGCATAATCGGGCCCCCTCGCTAAGTTTATGTTTATATTTCGCCTTTCGTTTTGTTCGATTATACATTGTTCGCGTTTGTGTAAATAATTTTCTATTTTCGTCCGAAGTATGTTTTATGAATTTGTTCCTAGCCCTTTTAAAGTCACATTTGGCGCGTATGCAATCCTGGTCATACCATTGTTTGTGTGTATTCATGTTTTGTTTCTTGTGCTGGACGTTTTTTTCCCGAATACAGTAAGACCGATTTCATATATACAGGTTGAAAATTCTTCGACGGCCGAGTTCACGTGCGATTCGTTCAAACTATCAGTCAAGCGTTGCAATACCTCATGTTTATTCATAAGCATTTCTCTAAATATAGGAACCTTCGACTCGTCCCACATAATTCTACGCGTTGTATTCGTGCGCGGCGTGTGTGGATTATGATTTGTTGATTCATTGTTTGTAAAGCTTACAATTAATGGCGCGTGGTCCGAGAATTCGTTGAATGGCATACAACGTTCGATGTTATAATTAACAACACTGGATTATGAAAGCTACTAAACTTTTTTAATCGACTATACACATATTACCGACATTATAATTGTACAAGACATATGTTCTCAACAGTACAACATATGTGTTTCAAAATGTGACGTATGGTAGATATTTACAGATATCACCATGCGTGATTATGTTGTATCGGAGTGTTATGCATATTAATTTCTGACGTCATTTGTAACAATCTACACCCTATACAGGAACAAACCGGTGACATAAGTATAGCAATATTCATAGGCAAGTTGTTCACAAATGTATGTTCTATGAGCATGCACGCAACGTTAATGACACAAATTATCCAATTAACCCAGAACCAAAGTACATTAATATGTTTGCAATAGTATATACTTACTACACCATATACATCAAGTCTACCGATATCACTATTTCCTGACAAATCAATCATTAATAATTCCTAAATATACAAGTAGGTGAATACATTTCTTGTAACTTATATGTTACAACGCCACTATCCAAATTACAGCAGCCTACTAAAGCAACGTGTTCCGCCTGTTATAATATTAGTGTAAATGCAAACACGAGACCACCAGTATCTCGAAACACGCGCTATTTTCAGCTTATCTACCGAAATCTATACCCTCTATAAACATCAACGTCCCACTAACCTTATACAACTAATTTACACAATGAAAGCCCGCCATGGATTCAATTATATCAGAGTTATAATCGTTACACTCATCGACCAGTATCTCGGGTTCACGTGAATTAATTGACTCTTCTGTTGCTCTACCATAACACTATTCTCTACCCATTAACTACTCTCTTTAACTCGTCTAATGGTTTCTGTTTATCACTACACCTTGACCTATCATCAGTTACGTACGTGATGACGTGTTGAAAAGTTTCCGCTTCGGCCACATGCCCTTGTTACCATCTGGATTCGGCTATTGTTATAAAACAACCATATTAGACCAAATACATGTACCTATATGCCCTGTATTCTATTATATTATATTATGACACCCATTGACCACCATAGTTTCCCATGCAGCAATCAAAATTTCCTGTGCATTACCGTATTTTCTAATTCCGAATAATATCAGGAGTTCAGTAAATTATACATGTCTGTTACATGACAAAGATAATATGAAGACAATAACTATACTGTATATATAACATATCTACTCTTGGAGGTAGCATGCAATAATGTTTTTGGTATTGGGAATTACAAGACAGATCTGACCACGAATACCACATATTGCATGACTAGAGCTCACGGGCGTCGCCCTATTATGCTAATCTTTGTTCGCAGTCTTTACAATCCTTATGTAAAACTCATGCAAAAAGTCTCAACATGATGATTCTAAATCACTCTTGACATTAATGAACACATTTTTTGTAATTAATACCCCTTTAATGCATTCCGTACTCAAACATTTAATTAATAATAAACTAGAGAGTATGTTTGTAAAACAAACAGACGGCTCATCTTGATCTGTAGTGGTAGTCCATAGTATTGACACACATTGGCCACCATACCAACTTCATTGTCACCTTACATTCCATTGACTATACTAGTATACAACATATATATAGTGACTAGTATCAATTGCCACAATACCCATTCATTAAAATATTGTTTTGAATAACCGTTGATTTACTATATATAATAGACTATTTGTATGCACTAATACTGGCAACATCATTACTAATAAAAAACTGCAACTTACCAATCAGTCAATCTGGACCTATACTGCCATACAACTTCACTAAACCCTTTATGCCATGCTTATAACATGTAAATTGTTTTAAGTACAGCCTTTGATTTATATGTCAATTGGAGTTGCCGTCTCGAATTGTGTTTACTTTATGGCACGTGAATTAAAACAATGCTGCAGCGAAATGTCGTAGATTCAAAACAATAACTGCCTGATAAAAAGTCAAACCCGAATTTTACAGCTGTTATGCATTGTGTCCTGCTTAGTAAACAAGCCAAAATCATGTTCGTTGTGGGAAGATTCTCATATGTCAGAAACATTGTTTATGTATTTTATTTGAAATAATTATTATATGTAAGTATATTATATAAGTTGTAATCTTCAGCTTAAATATCTTTCGCAAATTTTAGGAAAATATTTTTATTTTTTTCTCTATATAATTAAGGATTAGAATACCAAAATAAACGCCAAGTAATAATATCAGTGTTAATCAAATTATTTTATAACCTGGATAGCTCTTATATAGAGAGAACCTGGTATCAGACTAGGAAATTAAACTAACATACGAACAATCGATAGTTATAGCTGTTATCAATATTACTGTTCAATCAACATAGAGCAGCCACATTAGAACTACCCTTTGGAAAATGAAACTACTGTCTGTTCCACGTTTTGCTGCCGACGAACTTTTGGCTATTAAACACATTAAATCTAAAAAATATTTAAATGTAAGTACTTTTTCATCAATAACCAAAAATGTCTCCCTCCCCGAAAAAACAATTTTCCTATTGGAATTTAACATGGGGAGTCAATTTCCAAAATGTTTCGTTTTTTCATCCTGAAGGATCCGAAACCTGGCGAGATAGCTTGAAAATGATGTAACTAAGAATACAAGTTAGATTTTGAAAACGGTCCATAAATAAATTTAAAAAAATCTATTTGTAGCCCCCATGTTAAATTCCCATAGGAAAATTGTTTTTTCGCAATATATTTTATTGCTACATTCAGTTGTTATATTTTATTGTAAATGTCAAACATATTGTCTACATTACACGACATATCTGCGCAGTCTAATCATGGTCTGCACTGTTTTTACTAAACTCTCTATTTTTTTTACTTTCAATAGCAGTCGAATTCTCCTTGCTCATGTTACTAGTTCTCATTTTAACAAAAAAAATTTAAACATATTTTGCAAAAAAAAAAATTTTTCTATTTTTCTGGCAGTCTGTGACTTACTTTACATTATATATTTATATTTTGCCTGCTTCATTTTTAAAGAAACATATGTCAGCTTCGGAAAACAATCAGAAATATGCATATGTTTAGTTAGTTAATTGTTGCCACTGAACCGTCTCAACAATCAATTAACAATTGAGCACATGAACAATAAATCAAATGTGCCCATGGTTTTCTGAAGCTTTGATAACACAGATAAGCAAAACATGCAACGTTCTACTCACGTTTGTCCGTCCGTGTGTTCGACTGTTCTGTTCACGTTGTGATCCCGACGTCTTTCTCCTTGAAGGACAAATGCTGGTCGCGGCAACCAAAACAATCAGATGTAACGTTGTTGTTGTTGTCACAATCTGACTTGCAACTTCTGTGGAACCTTACTAATAACGGAGTAGTTCTGCATACATACTTTTATTCACACATAATCGATCGTATAGTGGATTTATTCTAAAACATTGATCTCAGAGTCTCAGAGTTAGCACCCATGCCCAGACTATCAAATGCGCCATAAGGCGACCTGGCGTGGGTCCAACCTTACGACCAACCAACGTGAGTGTATACCGCTAAGCGAGCAGTTTGTACACTCCCCAGACAGTCCAAACGGACGGCCTTATATATTCTATGGATGACATTTAATGATGCTGTGGCATCAGAATTATCTGTTTTTTTAACCAGCTACAACCAGTAGTATTTATCAACATGTCCGTCACACCGATATGAACATTGCGCAACAGGTCATATCGAATTTTTTAACATTTACTCCCTACATTTTGTTTTGTAAATGTAGGGATACACAGTTTAAAATTCACTTATTAAAGAGTATTATTATACTCTTTAGACACAAAGTCTTACCTGGAGGTTTTTACGCATTTATGTTAGCAGAATACGCATTGATTATCAAAAGTGGGAGTACAAAATACTTACAGCAATGTGAAAATACACATTGATTTTCAAATTGAATAGTGAAAATACTGTAATAAAGTTGAAAATGTACTTTGTTTGTTCCTATTTAATAAGGAAGGAAATCAATAAAACATTTTTTAAAAGTAAAATACGCATTGAATTTGGAATATGGGGGTATAATGCTCTTTAGATACAAAATTTATCTAGGGCTCTACATTTAGTAATTGACAGCTATTAAGATATATAGATTTTAGTATTATATGTACATTGAAGCGTGCATACCTTTGTCTCCGATAGTCTTCATCAGTGTACTATTTTTTATTTCTCTCTACTTGCATATATACACTTAACCTATTTAGTCACGCACAACTTACTTAGCATTTAGTAAGGAATGCTACTTTTAGCAATTAAGTGAAATACCCCATACACTTGGCCCAACTATCGATATGTTGAATAGTAACATAGTCCCATACGAACTAAAATAGTATAGCCAACGGAGCCTTGGGCCCTTTTCACTAAACTTCGTACGATTAAAATGTTCGTAAGTGCAAATTTATGATCGTCTGAAAATTGCAATTATTGGATTTACATTTATTGTCAATCGGCTGCATATAATATAAATCCAATAATTGTTTGCAAGAAAACATTGTTAATGTGGAATTTACAGACTATCATAATTTTGCACTTAGGAACATTTTAGTCGTACGAAGTTTAGTGAAGCGGCCACCTGAAGAGCCCTGGTAAACACATACGTAAACATTTAAGGTCATTTATCATGTATCAAAGGTAGTGGCTCATAACAATGTATCGGGCATTGATCTGATGCAAATATCCGGGTTTCAACGAATTGAAAACTGATGTTTCATTGGTCGAACGGTGTCACATGACGTTACCAAATGACATTAATGTAATGACAAATCACCGTTCTTTTCAACAAAAACTATTGTATGTTTGACAATGTGTTAGCCTAAAATATTACCAGATACCCCACCAGCTGCGATAATATTGCCAATAGTTGTCATGTTGTTGTTGTTTTATTTATTTCAAAATACTTGAATATTGTGCTTGCCACCAAACACCTTTATTGGCTAAGAGTCTGCGCTATAGCACAACTCAGTCCATGACTGAGCTGTGCTATAGTTCAAGCTCAGCCAATCAACCTGCTTGATTGCGAGTTGAGATTGTCAAAAGATTTTCAGAAACGTTGATACCTAGGCAAGATTAACGCAGACGGTTGTGTAAATAGAATATCTGCCTCTGAGTTCCTACGCGTGTCCTAACGTTGCCTGATAAACATAATATCAAAATATACTAGACATGTAATCTCCATGCAGAATAGGCAAGGCTAATAACAGTCTTCAACAGGCACCGGGTGTACTCTAAACTTAAGGATGTACGACCGCAATAAAACAAACACATAAGGAATAAGTAACATTATACAGTTAGTCCAGGGTCATTCGGCGAACAGTCAAAACTATTTTCCCGAGGTGATGTGGACGACCCGAGGTACTAGTGCACCGGGTCGTCCACATCACAGAGGGACAATATATTTTGACAGTCACCCTGATTACCATGAAATAACTTATGTATTACGCAACCTTTAATACACAGTATGTGACACAATGAACATGCATTTGGGTCGGGGCGCACCGACTGACCGATCAAAATCACGTTGAAGTTTATGACGTAATCTTCGATAAAGATTACGACGTCATGATTTTCAGGGGTGAAACAGATTAGACTATTCCACAGACACGAGGAACTATATTTCCCGGGCATGTGAAACTAATTCCCATATACGTCAAAATCCAAGGAATTAGTCACAACTGTGTAATATCAACGCATGTGTCGTGTAGAACACAAACGCCAATGAAGCGCCCGACGCCAGCGCCCCCCCCCCCCTCCCCCATACACCCCCTTCCCCCTCCCTCCTCATAAAGATCCCAGGAATACGTTGATACAAAGACGATACCAGCAAACCTGGCAGCAAGGATACCAACTTGGAACGGTCAGTCAGTAGTATGTACGACGTACTTTGGTATTACATGACTGAAACGCCGCATTTCTGGTCGCCTCAATATGATGTTACATGTAGACAATATCAGGCCTTGACAAATTATTAAAAGTACATGTCCACTCAGTAGACACAAAATGTTCTTTATAAGAATTAAATAAGTATATGTGTGTCACTATTCCACCAGTCCTAAACATTACGAGTGCCCGCTATACATATATCATTATTTTGTTAGTAATATTTATTTTGCTGATAGTGACGCGCCGTGGTGTCAGGCTATTTTCATATGCAAACATGAGGCAAGGTATTTTTTTAAGTATTTATACTAGTTAAATGCGTCACCTGAAAACAATATATTTTCGACTGATTATGAAAGATGATCATTGCACATCAAAAAATAAATACAGAGAATAAATGGTAATGTCCGTTAACATTTAAAGGAAACACGGTTATCGCCCCAGATATCAGTGTGGAAATTTACATCTGCTATAAAATGTATGATAATGCCAATCAATACGTGGGGTAATGGTGAATGAATGTTTATTTTGTGAAAATTCATGTTTGATATACGAGGTATAATAATGTCAATTATATCGTCGGGAAATGGTTAATGACAATGTCGTATCTAACGAATGGACGAAAAATAGAAGCGTCCCTTTATTATAACCTGGCACGTGGGCATGCACCTTTAAATTACCACTCACCCAGATTGAATTTCAACTCCTACATACTGTGCTAGGTGTTTTTGTTTGTTGGCTAACTGATTGTCTCGGACCTCAACAAGACCTGTGTCACGTAGCAAGCATCGGCACAATCGTATATCAACTTTAAGCCTGTATAATGCGATAGTACCCATGCGCTACATAAAGCCCACCACTGAGTGTATCAGCTAGTAATGGGCCCTATACTGTATAATACAGAACTTTTTCCCCCGGTCTACATATAATTACTAAATCATAATGAATAAACTAATAGAAAATTGCAGCACGAGCACATTACATTAGGCAGAACATCTAAATGGAAGCCACAATAATACACACAAATGTTTATAAATTACACCCGAGTTATTTAAAAACCCAAGGCACAGCTGCTGACATACATGTATCACCATATTGTAAGGTTTCATTTCAAGTAAATATATTTCAGTGAGAATAATCATATACATTGTATCATGTAAAAGAATAATATGAAATAATACAAACGTCACTTCCATTGTTTCTGTGTTCACAGTACACTTGCAAAACCTTCCATATTTGGAAGAAATTTTCAACACATAATTAGTAATAACTATTGGCTGATAAACAATTATTACATAAATATATGTTGAGCAAGCTAAACAAAACGGCTCTGCCCTTGGGAAACAAAAATGGCGCGAGTTCAACTCCTATATTCATATATGTTTTAATGTTTATGCTGCACAGCCTCTTCAAATCGCCAATCGTCCAGATAGTAAATTCACTCGGCAATACGAGCGGACGAATGGCTTGTCGAGGCCTGAACAGACAGTTCCTATAATTAGTTTGCTGAACTTGGAAACTTACGGGTAGCTTCCCTTAAAACTAGTTCCGTGTCATCAAGTAGTCATATAGAAACTTGACTTTACAGTATACAAATATGGACGTTTTAGCTGCTCATGGAAATCAATCACGTATACTGAGCAAAACTAGAAACGTCCCTCCATGTTTAAGGAAAGATTCATCAAAAACCAAAAGGGTTACTTTTAAAAATCAAAATGGAAAAACAAGTTCATTCATTTCTGTATCAAAGCCAATAAATTGCATTTGGATATCTTGTTAAATATTCGAGAGATAACCGGCCAAGGGCGGTAGGGGTCAAAATCAAAAATCACAAAAATTCAGAAATGTGTTACTTAATGTTTAGAGATGGAATTTCAATAAGTAATGTGGCAAATTCAGTAAATCTCGTTAGTACCGAGTGTGGCCACCATTTGCATGAATGCATGCAATGATCCTACGCCGCATCGACGTGACGTAACGCAATACCAGTGCGTTGGGCAAATTCCTCCATTCCCGTTGTAACGCCCGTGTAAGATCGCGAACATTGTCAATCTGATAGTTAGCTCGTGCTTTGCGGCCCAGCTCATCCCATATGTGCTCAATGGGATTGAGATCCGGGGAGACCGCGGGCCATGGCATGACGTCGACGTTGTTTTGCTGTAAATATTGAGTGGTGACCCTGGCTACGTGAGGGCGGGCATTGTCGTGCATCAATGTCACACCAGGACCATGCTGACGGATAAATGGTAAGGCATGTGCATTTAGCTCATCTGCAACATAACGTTGTGCATTGATGTTGCCCTGTACAACAACCAAATCTGTCTTCCGGTTTCCCATGATCCCACCCCAGACCATTACGCTCCCTCCCCCAAACCTGTTCTTCTCAACAATGCAACAATCGGTGAATCTTTCATTTTTACGCCTGTATACCCGTAATCTTCCGTCAGCATGACTAACTGTGAACCGAGATTCATCGGTGAACAAAACTCGGTTCCAGTCAGCCCTTCTCCAGTTCAGATGACGTCGCGCCCATAACAGTCTGGCAGCACGGTGACGTTGGGTCATTATCTGACCATGTACGGGCGGCGTGCCCGGATTGGTTGGGCGTTACGACGTAGCCGGTTGCGAATGGTCTGCCCTGAGACACCGTATCGCCTAGCAGTGACTGTGGCTGCCAATCGACGTTGACGTAAGTGCGTTAACGTAATGTAACGATCGGCTCTAGCCGTCGTTACACGAGGCCTACCAGGTCGTTGCCGGTCGTGAACAGCCCCAGTCTGCTGGTACCGGGCTTCAAGACGATCAATCGTCTTCCGACAGCAACCAAACCGAGGCGCGACCGCCCTGGCGGCCATCCCACCCGCAAGCATCCCAATTGCCTGATTTCGCTCGTTTTCGGAAAGCCGTGGCATATTGAAAACAGTGAAAAATTAAAAAAGGTTTTTAATTTTTCGAATAGCCCCTATCGCATGAATGGTACGACATGAACTGAATCACCTTATCGATGACAAGTATAGCGTGCACGTGCAAAAAGTGGAAATCAACGTTCCGGTCACTGGCCGCTATGTAAACCGTGTGTATCGGCTAAACTCTACACGATCGTATTCTGAACATCGCCACGGTTTAAAATACATGTACTTTGAACATGTGGTACATACATAGACAGAGCTACACCGGCTATAAAACAGGGACGTTTCTAGTTTTGTTGAGTATTTCAAAATGATCATGATGATAGTTGAATACATTATAATTCATACCTTTGTAAGTGTGTAATCAGCTTAATGTCCTTACACAGTAGACACGCATCCAAATCTTCCGGGTACAGTTTGGCAACATATAATATCATACATTGTTTTAAAGTCACTCTTTTTATTAAATTTTCGACCACATGGTCTTTATCAAATGACTGCCAATACAGTTTCACACCATTTTGATACAGACCATGAGGTCGAAAATTTAATAAAAAGAGTGACGTTAAAACAATGTGTATTATTGTGCTTCTCTTCGGAGGTTATTGGAAATTAGTATACTATTATAGCTTAACCCTTTCAACACCACAGGCCTGTATAGTGGTATTGGCAAACAGTGTAAAGACGAGCCGGCTCGTGACGATCTGCACTTTTTGCAAATAATGTTCATATTTTTGAGAACAAAAACATCCACTTTTCATAAATGGACTCGTCTGAAAATAATTTTGTCCCATTTGGATTGGTTGCAGAATTAACATTTCAATTCCATTCCAGTTACAAATGGTTAATTACTGACAATGATAATAATATTATAATTATACATCAACATGCTCTGTTGTTTAGGTTCACTTCCTGCTGAAAAGATAATGGTCCGTTAACCGTGTTCCAATGTTTACAATTGATACCACCTATTCGAATTGATGATATCACCTAATTGTTTCTGAATGGGTATGGGGCGCCGTTTTGGACTTTAATACCATCATCCTTTTAAATATATGATAACACTAAAGGGTGATATCACCCTATTCGAAAGGATGATATTACTCATTCCAGATATCAGCCTTTCATTTTGAATCAGTGATATCACCCATTCGAAAGGGTGATATCACTCATTCGAATAGGTGATATCACTCAATCAAATGAGCTATATCACCATTTTGTGTTCAATCAATGACATCACACATTAAAAATGGTGATATTACCCATTTGAATGAATGATATCACTGATTCAACATAAAACTTCACTGTAGTCCATTAAAATCAAATGGGTTACATCACCTGTTCGAATGTGTAATATCACCCATTCGAATATGTGATATCATTCTTTCGAATGGGTGATACCATTGATTCAACACGAACGTGATATCACCCATTTAGATTCAAATACAAGTGTAGGTGATATCACCCATTCAAATAGTTGATATCACCTATTCGAAAAGATATCGCATATTCGAATGGGTTATATCATCCATTTATTTATTTTGATATCACCCATTCGAATCGGTGATATAACCCTCTTAAACTGATGACATCCTGCATTCGGGTCTGAATAGGTGATATCACCCATTCGAATAGATGATATCACATATTGAATGGGTGATATCACCTATTCGAATGGGTGATATTACAAAGTGCTACTAAAGTCCAAAACGGTCTCCACCCAATCGAAATGATAATATCACTCAGTAAATAGGTGATATCATCCATTTGAATAGTATGGAGTGCCGTTTTGGACTTTAACAGTACTTTGTGATATCGCCCATTCAATATGGTGATATTCACCAGTTCAAAAGGGTGATATCAACGATTTGAATGGGTGATATCTTGCATTTAAATGTGTGATATCACCAATTCAAAATGAATGAGTGATATCACCTATTCGAATGAGTGATATCACCCTTTTGAATGGGTGATATCACTGATTTAAAATGAAAGGGTGATATCTCCCATTCGAATGAGCGATATCATCCTTTCGAATAGGTGATATCACCTATTCGAATGGATGGTATCATCCTTTCGTGTTGAATCAGCGTTATCGCTTATTTAAAAGGATCATATCATCCGTTCAAATAGGTGATATCACAAAGTATTATTAAAGTCCAAAACGGCGCCCCATAGAATAGGTGCTACCATTCATTCGAATGGGTGATATCACTGATTCAACGCGGAAGGATGATGTGATATCACCGTGTCATGTCGGATTTAGTGATATAACCTACTTGGATTGGTGACATCACCCATTTAAATAATCACCTATTCGAATTTGTGATATCACCTGTTTAAATGGTTGATATAATTTTTTTAAGTTTTCAATATGTGATACCATCCATTAGAATGGGTGATATCACATTCAAAACTGACAAAAGTGATATCACTCATTTAAATAGGGGATATCAACCATTCAAATAGGTGATATCACCCAACTCGAATTTATGATATCACTCCTTAAATAGGTGATGTCACCTAATCGAATAGGTTATATTACAAAGTTCTATTCAAATATAAAGCGGCACCTCATACGATTCATCCGCCATCAGGGAAACCATACAGAAACAAACATACAAAAGTGTAGTTGTTTATTTCTATGATGACGTAATTATACGCTCGTAAGATTAAAGGGCCCCCCTTGGATTCAGTTGTCTTTCATATGCACAGTATATTCATTGACAAGTTAACATGACTATTGAAAACCGCATGCAAATATTCCATGCATGTCACAAGTTATAGAGGTTTTAAATTCTGCCTATTTTACGAAAATGAGCTGTGACATCACAATAAATTCATTTAAATAAATTAAATGCAACATGTGATACTTGTTTTTCTATTACAATCGATAGTATTGTGAATAAAATGTATTTTCTCTTGTGTATTTCTGTATACAGGATCAATTAACTAAGACAGAATGTTAAAAATACATTTAATATAAATAAAACAAAGTATTTTTGGGTCATATATGACGTCACAAAAGTGCGGCATAATCCAGGCAAGTTAATTTAAATTTAAAACCTACATAACTTGTGACAGAGATGGAATATTTGCACGCGGTTCTCACCAATCAAGTCGATTGATAAGGATCATAATGTGCATATGAAACATAACTGCATCCGATGGGTCATTTAATGGCACATGGTGACACAAACATTGCGCTACCCATGTAGTGCAGTATTGTAGCGCTATGTAATGTGTATTTCATGAAATTACGCAGGTGTCCGAAGGTACAAACTCACATGGCGTGTCTCATATGTGAACGACAAAAGCAGCTAATTTCATCTGGCTTGGGTATTATTTTTATCATAATGTTCTTATTATTTCACCGATTTTTATGAAATATAGAGCACGGGTCGCGCAGAAGTGTGCTGTGTCCTCGATTGTTTACCTGTGCATGAACAATTCGGAAGCTGTGCAAGAAATCTGAAATCGACGTCATAAAATTGTGACCGCCCGTCTGTCCGTAACAGTTGAACTTAACATTTAGTAATGTGCGGTAATGTGTTTCATCTTGCCTGATGCTGTGAGGATTGTCTCGCCACTATAACGAGATTATTAATGTTGTAGATCAACTACTGTTGCCGATAATGATCTAGTGCCCCGAAATGTTTGAATATTCGGATATATTTCAAAATCGGTACCGTCAATTTTTATTTGAGAAATGTCCGTACAGACGGACGAAAACACGGACTCATAGTATATTTAGTATGTATGGACAATAATGTTACATATTTTAGTTGTTTTCAATCCATAGTAAGTGGTTATAATGTTGTTAAATTGCATAATATTACATACCTGTTAAATTGCCATTGTAAAATGAGTGGGTGGGGAATGGTCGAAAATGTTATTTTTCACTTTGTATATTTTGTGGTAGACACTAAATAGTCGACGTATATACATTGGATATGTTCAATTGGCCCTACTAGACTACATTGACATTGATAAAATGAAAAAACGCCAACTTTTCATAAAGTTATTAACATGTATATTTTACCATTGAAATTGGGTGGGTGGGGTAATAAAACCTGTAAAATATGACTTCTAGATTGTCAAATTTATTTCAATTGTATATTATTCTATTCCATGGTGTTCAAAATCTCTGAAAACGTACGAAAATACCATCTTATTCGAACAAAAGGATATAAGTTAGGCAATTTTTATTAAAAAATGTGATTTTTCAAGATACTAAAAATACCGAGGGTGACATACTTGAAAATGGCGCCATGTGTTCATCCATCGGGTTACAGAGCGCAGACAACGGATTAACACTCATAATTGAATGTAGTTTCAGGAAATATATGTCTGCAAAAATCCCACAGGGGGGGGAGGGTTTCGGTTATTGGCTCACGATGAAACACAATAGGCAAAAACTTAATCCACATATAATACAATTCAAGAGACAACATACATCATGGTTTACAGTATTCAACTTGCAATACAAAATATTCTACATTATTGTTAAAGTCAAAACATCGCACATGTGGCGAGGTAATCCTCACAGCATCAGGCAAGATGAAACACAATAGGCAACAGCTTGATCCACATATACTACAATTCAAGAGGCAACATATATCATGGTTTACAGCAATCAACTTGCAAAACAAAAGTATACATGTTGTTAATGTCAAAACATCGCATCTATGGCGAGGCAATCATCACCGCATCAGGCAAGATGAAACACACTATACAAACGTTCCAGCCACATATAATACAATTCAAGAGGCAAAATACATCATGGTTTACAATATTCAAATTGCGATCGTCACAACATCAGGCAAGTTATGTGAAGTTCTAATTGTGAGAGTAGGTTAAGATAAAATCCAGACTAGTCATACGCGTCATCAGTGTCAAACATGGCATCAAGTAGGCTCTCTTGCTTCAGGATCTTCTGTTTTCATCAGTATCAGGTACGTCATCCCGTTCCTCTATTAACAGATCAACCATTTCACTTGGCAGGTGATCTCCTTCTGTCCACTTGCATTCTAACAAGCCATTGTTAACTTCCCATCCATGTTCATCTGGTGGCGGTATGTCTGCATCACGCGTTCAGCATTGTTCCAAATGAGCGTTTGATAGTTGGCTCTTGCTACATGCATTTCAGGTCAGCCCCACCATTGTACGTCGAAAGAAGATCGCCAGACCTGGGCTACACTTTTGTAGAAATAGCTCCATTCGTAGCTTGTTGATATATGTAATGTCCTGATTTGTGTACAGCAAGCATACAAAGTGTTCAAGCGTTTGAAATAGCTTTTCATCAACTGACTGAGACATTCCCAACTTCTGGAAGGCTTCAATAAACTCTGGATGCGCTGGAGTGTTTTCAAAGGAGTAACTTTACCACGCCGAACGAAAGCACTTGTGCTATCACAGCCTGTAAAAGCATGGAGTGCAGGCAATGCCAAACACAGTTCAGTTCCTATGTCTCCAATGACACCATGTATGTCAACCAGCCGCCTCTTGTTCCCAACTCCGGTATCTAACAGCAGTTGTTGTTTCAGCTTCTGTCCGTCCGAATTTCAACATCAAAACAAACACATCCGTGTCTGGGGATCTCACAATAATGGTGCTGTTCTCTGGTGTATACAGTGCATGGTACGCACAATGCAGGATTAGCCGTGTATCCGCCTCCTCTTGCGATGAGTGCAACTCCTCTATCTCAAACATTTGTGTAGTCTTACCATCAGTGCTAGTTAGCTGCATTCATTGCTCCCCGCTTACAAACTGAATAGTCTTGCCGATCAGCTTTGGAGCGTACTTATCTTGCATCCATTCAGACATGAGAAGTCTAATTAGTTGTGTTTTGTTTGAATTGTTTGACAAGAACAGTTTCCAATCTCGTGGAACTTTTGTGAGAGATCCTTTTATAATGTATGTCTTTGATGTACCCCTGCGTAGTCGCTCAGATGCTTTTATTGACAAGTCTTGGTATGTATCTGTCACAAAATCTACACGCTCAACTTTCGGGAGCTGATGATATATGTTATCTGCAAGATCCGCGAATGTGTTTGGCAAAGCGGTCTACATGTGTAACAGTGCATTGTCGTCAATAATATAGCTCACTTGACCCGTCGGAGGTACATAAACACTATGTGATTGTCCTTCAAGCTGGTGCATGAGTTTAGCTTTATCAGTTTTTGCTGGCGAGCCATCCGCAGTGGCGAGCGACCATGGCACAGGTCCCAATGGGTAGCTAAGCACCTTTTCCATGTCAATGTTGTGTTTGAGAGCAAGTGAAATTAGCTGCCCAAATATATTTCGTTCAGCTACTAACTCCTTTGTCTTTCTCTGCGTACCAGTGAGCTTCACAGCTTTAGCGAGTGATGCAAATGTTTTCAGGCGCAACTGTTTTATTGGTGCATGAAAGCTGACCGACTTTTCAACAAACCGCTCCTGGACAAACCGCGCAAACCTTTGTTTTCCTGTCATTTCTGCAGACAGCAGATCGTGAACGACATCTTTAGGAGCTGGCAACCACCTAAGATATGCAATAGAGCGATTCATCTGATACTTCAAACAGATCTATAAAATTTCCTATTGCTTCATTGATAATTTTCTTGACGTCTGTTTCACTTCTGGATATTTCCGATGTTCGTGTGTCCTTGTGTGAAGACTGTTCATGCGCATTCATATCAGCCAGTTCAAGCGTAGCATCTATGTAGCTAGCTCGGAAGTGTCTCGTCATACACCATCTGTAGTATGCTGCATAATTGCGGCTGAAACCTATGATACCTCCATGTGACTTAGCATGGCGATTGATGGTTTGCTCTATTGTGATATCCACGCCATTTCTGGATGACGGAACACTGGATCGGTTCACGCTGAATCCATTGTTCCTCAACAGCTCTTCCATCCCAGGATATAACTGCTCTAAGTTTAACAAACTCAGCAGATATACTGTAGTATACCGTGCATAGTTGGGAATGTCAAAGCTGAAGAACAATGGACACATCTTCTGAAGACATGCTATGTGAAGGTCTAAGTTGTTTTCTTTGGTGGCTCAGAGAAACTGCAACACCGTATGCACCGAATCCATGTATCCCAGCCAATACTGTGCCATTTTCCCAAGTTTCCCTTCACTAACCCTGTCTCGAAACTCCGAGTATGATGACAATGCTTTCATGCATTTGTCATTTGTCATGAACTCCAATAATCTCCAAAAATACCCGAAAGGGCCATTATATAATACCTGTTTGGCGGCCATTTTGAAAATAATTACCATTGATAGCACACCAGAAATAATGCAAATCGATGTGAAAAAGGATCTGCCATGTGAATATGTTGCTACTGACATGATTAAATTGTAGGTAGCTCATCGTGTGGTGAAAAACAATGTTGCAAGCATAAACAATTAAGTATTTTGGCGGCCATTTTGATAATTGTGGCTATTTGAGGATGGTATCCAATATAAAACTTATTGTAAGTCATTTTATACTCAATTGGTGAAAAAATGATATCGCTTAACTTGGAAGAACGTGATTTAAATGACACATATCGGCCTGTTCTAAAACCACCAAGTTTTGTATGGCGGCCATTTTGGAAAATGGAAATGGCCGCCATTTGTTCATCCATCGGCTTTGTAGGCGCAGACAATCAGGTTTGATAGACAATAGGTTACTGAATCCGAAAATCATACTGACCAAAAATCCCACAGGGGGGGGAGGGGGGGTTATTGGTGGCTCATGGTCTAATAAGAAGCATACATTGAAACTGTACTGATCACCCGGCATGTTGTTTGTAGTGGTCTCATTTGCATATTTATTACACTAGTGTAATATGATTTTATTACACTGTGTTAATACAAGAGAGAAAGCCCATTTTATGTCATAAAATTAGACATACATGTACGAAATATGTTTTTTTAGAAATCAATATCGGTGATGCGTAAATGGAGGTAACACCAGAGACAGATCAAATGTGGCTGTGACTGGAGAAATCGGGCTTATGGAATTTGTGACCAGCGTAGCTCCTGATCAAATAGCACACTCCTGTAGCCTGATAATGATATATATTGCTTATACGAAGCATGCCGGGTGTCTCATTGATGGAATGGCGAACAGTGCAGATCCTGATCAGACTGCGGACGCACACGCCGATCTGGATGTACACATCATCACAAATGAGTCTATTTATTACATAAGCACATCGTCATAATTTGAAGCTGTATTGATTATCTAACATGTTTTCTGTAGCGGGCTCATTTGTATATTTATTACACTAGTGTATTATGAGTTGTATTACACTGTGTTATTAAAGGTACATGCCAATCTATAGTATGTGACCTACGCATGCGTGAGCGTTAAACACGCATTGTGTTTTCTGATTCCAAATATTGGATTTATTAAAGTTATATGTGATAAAATGTGAAAAAGTTTCCACTTGGATGTAAATAAGTGATTGTGGAATTATATTGGTAACTTTACACTGGATCACTGTGCGTGTATTTGGAATAAAACGGTCGCGAGTGGATGACATATGGCGTCTAAAATGGCGCCAACCTCGCTGGCTGACGTTATTATTGGTGTGGGGTGGTTTATTGTGTAAAAGTGTAATTTGTGATTCCATTTGGATTACTTGGATCTTACAAATCAAGGCCAAAAGGTACTGCTTTATAATTTTGCGCTATTTACGGTGTACACGTCTGTATTAGCAAGTGATTTACGTGTTTGTGTTATTCAAATCTGTGCGTGTGTTTACACATATGTGGGTGGGGTGAAAATATGCAGGTTCTCTACCCCCCACGGCGCTCGGATCGTCACGCATGATTGAACAAGCACGGGTGATACGTATTGTAATCGCCATAATCGCTCATCACTGATCGTCTCACTACCGCCGGCCGAGTTGATGTACTAATCGCCTAACAATGGATACTGACCAGACGTTTGTGAAAGGCGCCTATTCGCCTGAATTGGCACGTCTTGATAACGTGCATCAGTCCAGCATAGAGTACAACGCGTCAAATAACGCTGTCGCTCCAAGCCTACAATGTGGCCAGACAATAAACACTCCCAAGTTGCCAGATGGGTGATGTGATTGTACCCACCGGCAATGACGTCAATACTGACGTTAACGAAGACGGCGACCCACTCATCGCTTATGTATATAGCGATGTGATTACCGATCGTCTGGACCAAGACGTCGACGGCTTACCGCGGGACATTTATGTACAAACGCTATTGAAGTCTACACACAGTTGTGAAGAAACATTATCAACGTATCGCCTAAAACTCTCTGAACGAGCGAGACAGTGTGAAAATGGACCGAGTGGTACATTAATAACTCGGAAAAATACCAATAAAAGCTGCGCGAGTGAGAAATACGCACTTGATTGCCATACCTTATCGCAATTTATAAACGGCTGTCGCCCGGATGTAGACGATTTGTTTAAGACGGCGACACGAAGGGACACTACTCACTCGGGCACAGGTCATCATGTACCCGGCTCCGTTATCCATACGGACAGTATACAATGCAGTCGGAAATCTCGGGCATTAAACATACAATTGTTTCACTCCTGACTGATGTAAACATGCTAAAATCGGACATGTTGAAAGTGAAAGCCGATATTTTGGATATATCGAAATCAATGAAAACAGACGTTAATCACATAGAAAATGAACTATCTGCTTGTAAGGATAGCATAGACAAAAGCTTATTCCCGAAACTTGCCAAGGACAAGGAGTTTTCGTCCAAAACACTGTCGGAAGGTATTGCCAAGGTTTCATCACTGGTTAGCAGTTTAGAAAAAAACCGAATATCGTTGACGTCAAAAATGACGGATATCGACGTCAACGTCCGCGACAATGCGAATGGAATAGACCAATTACGTGACATGGCCACGTCCTCGAACAACGCAATGAAATCAGTTGCCAAGGAAATACAAAATAAGCAGGTCGAAACACAGAGCTTAATTGAAACTACACAAGCCAGAACATTTGACGTTGAAAACGCCGTGGCAAGATCAACAAATGGCATCACCGCAATTCGACGTCAAATTAAAGACATAGAGTCGAAAGCAAATGATAACGGTACGTCAAAGCTACAAGACTGTTTTCAGTCACTAGCTGTAGATATTGGTGTCAAAATAAATGACTTGTGCGCTACAGTAATAGACGTCACAAAACAGCGTGATAATACTGGCTCTTCCGCATCGTGTGTCACCAAAGACCCGCCGCCACCAGTGTTCAGTATGCCGGGTTTAACGCGCGCGACAGCCGGGGCCCCGTATGTTCGCACTCGGCCAACTCCACAAGTGCCAGAAACATTGACGGTATCTAACATAAACAGAGCTCCAGTTAGAAAACCCGTGACGTACACCGATGACATTGACGTTATAAGCATAGACTCAAATGAAGCTGATCCACCTGAAAGTAACGTCACTGAACAGCCTGTCTGTGTTACTATCGAATGCAACAACGGAAGCCCAGATAACGCTAAAGGAAACACATTGCCGCGATTTCGAGGTGTGGCGCGTCACAACATAGCAAAGTACTACGTCGGAAATATAGAATTAGACGCCACCGAGGACGCCATCCACGAATTCCTGACACTGTGTGACGTCAAATGCACACATTTAACTTTGTGCAATAGCCGCAACCAGGACGCGTTATCCGCACATCTGGCTATATGGGAAGAACATAGCCATTTAGTGGAAGATCCTGACTTCTGGCCAGAAGGAGTGTCGTGCAGAGAGTGGGTCACGCGACCGCCGACAAAACGTGTGTAACAGAGCAACCGTTACAATGGCAGCTACAACGAGTATTAGCCTAATGACATGGAACGCTACCGGGATTATGACAGGCATTCCATATTTAGATTCCGAACTTGAACGACACAATATAGATATTTGCGGACTGTCGGAACATTGGCTTTTGCCTGAAACTATGTCGGTTCTAGACAGCTTTAATGCTAACTACAAATCACACGTTGTTACGACCCGCGACGCAAGCTGTCTTAACAATAGACGTGTAGGTAAAGGCGGCGTGGCATTTGTGTGGCATCGGCGCGTGGATAAAATGGTCAAAATAATCGATATTGACGATATAGGATCGCAGTCTGAAGTTAGTGTTGCCCACGACCAACATATACTTTATACAAGTGTACCTACCCACGACAAGATATCCAATAGCCACATTTAAGGAATATGTGGACAAGTTGTGCGATTTGAACGCGGCGTACACGTCGGACGGCCAGGTTATGGTACTTGGCGACTTTAATGGCCTTTTTGTGGATACTGCTGCTAAGCAAGAGTGTCGGACTCGCGATAGTTACCTGACAAATGCCTTCAAACATTGCAATATGACAGCGGTAACACGTCTCGCCCTGTGCACGGGTCCAAACCACACATTCATTCCATATAACGACGGAATGCCGAGTTTCATAGATCACATAGTGGCACATGAGAACTTTATATCCAACGTTCAACAGTGTAAAATAATGGACGATGCACCACTTAACTTGTCACGACATTACCCCATAGTATGTTCTTTAAATATCCAGACCAAAACAGTCAGTTCAAGTCACGTGATGCATGATCACACAACATATGACTGGAAAAATAGGTCACAAGTATACAATTACACGTGTACACTGGATACGCTCCTGTGTGAACAAACATTAAACCACGAAGATATTGAGCAGTCATATACACACATTGTGAACAGTATCAGTTCAGCATCTGAATCGTGCTTACAAAAACGTTCATACAAGCCATATATTAAACCATACTGGACAAAAGAATTGAACGAACTACACAATAAAATGAAAACACAACGCAACATATGGGTACGTGATGGAAGGCCCAGACACGCCAACGCCATTTCATACACAAACTATAAACCATCCAAACGTATTTTCAGAAAAAAACTCCGTTCTCAAGCAAATGAATATCAACGCACGGAATATGAAAAAATCGACAAGTTATCGGAAATCGACAGAATCAATTCTGGAAATTTGTCAAATTCAAACGTGCAAACAAACGCATAAACCCTGGTAATGAATTGAAGTTTGGATCCAGCATTACAACAGACCCAGATGAAATTGCTGCAGGCTGGTGTAGTTATTTCAACCGGTTATACTCACCAAGCGATGATACCTGCTTTTCCGAGACAAACAGACACTTTGTGACAAATAAAGTACATAACATATTTACAACATGACAACGCAAGCGTACACAGCGAGAATGCTGAACTCACATATACTATAACTGTGGACGAGTTATCTACCCTGATACGTACATTACCGCTCAGAAAGGCCGCAAGCCTAGACCACGTGACATATGAACACCTGCGATATGGAGGTCCCCGTCTACTCGAATATCTCGTCAATTTGTTTGAACAATTATTACGACAAGAGCGCGTGCCAGACTCATTCAAAGACGGACTAATTATAACTTTGCATAAAGGTCATGGCAAATCACTAACTGACCCAAATAGTTATAGAGCCATTTCTCTTACCCCCGTCATTTCAAAACTTTACGAGAAAATGCTCCTGAGTCGACTTGAAGGTAAACGCTTCATACAGAAACTTCATCCGCTCCAACATGGGTTCCAGAAAAACAAAAATTGCAAAATGGTATCCTTCATACTACAAGAGTGTATCGACTATTGCCGTGAAAGAGGCAGTTGAACTGTATACTGCTCCTGGATGCTGAGAAGGCGTTCGACTGCGTGTGGATTGACGGCCTGTTATGTAAACTATACGACCTCGGCAATATGCGGCAAAGATCTCCGCGTATTTTTCCCCCCGAACTTAGTACAAGGTAACATGCGAAGCAAAGTGTTATGTCAAGGTGTGTTATCCGAGTGGGTAACTGTACAACAAGGCACCAGACAAGGTGGGATAACTTCCCCTTTCTTGTATGCCGTCTTTATAAACGATCTGTTAAATCTCCTAGATGTATCTAGAGACGGATTAACCATTGGTGACATGTCCTACAGCGCCCCCACACAGGCTGACGATATCGCGCTGCTCTCGCTGACCAAACGCGGCCTCGATCGCATGCTGGACATATGTAGGCAATACAGCTCAATGTGGCGGTTCCGCTATAATCCGCTGAAGAGCGCTGTTATTGTATTTGGTGAATCACGGCGCAATTATTCCAAACAAACGAGACAATGGCGTTACGGACCAACTACAATTCGCGAAACAACCGAATATAAACACCTCGGAATAGTACAATCAAAATACCTAATACGCCCCGGGAATATCGACTCGGTAGTGCAGACGGCTCGGGTACATTCCTTTCACTGGCGAACACGGGCATCCATCGTGACGGACTCAATCCGATTACTGCACTCAAGCTCTACAAGACAATTGTACTTCCGCGTGCTCTATTTGGGTGCGAATTGTGGAACTCAATCTCGACCGCAAATTTGCAAAAACTGGAAACAGTACACCATTTTTGTATTAAGGTATCTCAGTCATTTCCAACTCAAACAAGAACTGCGTGTGCCCTGGGTATGATAGGTTCTGCAACACTGGAGTCGTATATTGACATGCAGAAGTTGAACTTTTTTGGAATGTTGTGTAGGTGCGACAATACACATATCGTGAAATATCTATTTATTCATAGACTTTATCAGTTCTTAACAGAATGTGCACGCACACTGTGTCGTATATATTCAGCCTAACGATCACTGATCAGAGAGCATTTCGCAAGGCCCATGTGCGACAATGTTTATTGGGTTGAGAATGTCTTCAGCTGCATTTCCATCGCACAGTTGCTTTGAAAATGAAGCTATTGATATGAAATTTGATAATTGTTTATCCATGTATTGTTGTTTAATTCAAATTATGTACTCTCCTAGCATTGGAGGAAATAAAGTTATACATACATTGTACGCAATAAATACCGGGTATGGAAGGTTTTACAACCAATTCCCACCCTAATATAAAGCTAACTAACTAGACACAATTTATTTATTTATTTCATTTATTTAGTTAACGTCTCATCAATGTACATATCAACAAATATTATATTTGTAAAACAATAAACACAGTGCATTGTATTTCCGACTAAGAATTATAAGAGACTATTATATATGTATCATCATGAATCTGCGATATTCACTGACAACCATGTGTACACAAACTATCAACCAGTGGAATCGACATTGCCACTGCGCGTATCCTCGTTAATACAATCAGTGGCAACGGCAGTCATGGTAGTTGGGATTTGGTGCAATGCTTATTCGCATCCCACCTTGTATAGTCACTGTTTAATCGAGACAATGAAAAGAGAGCACAGCCTTCAGTATCTGTATAAAACAGTATTACAACTAATAATGAGTAGATGAAAGTCGTGAACTGGCGTGGAAAATCCCGAAGGAATCCCCTTTATTATTTATAACTGACTGTTATGTAAACAAAGGCATGTAAATAACGCCTTGATAAAGTGGTAGAATTATACATAAATCCTTGGCTGAATTAACTTGATATGAATACGGCATTACATCCTAGTTTGTAGAGAGTCTCGAATAATCTACAATTTTAATGTGATTAAACACATACCAAACATGCACTCAAATATATCTAGTTCATAGAAACAGTTGTGTAATTCGGATTTAAAAAACAACAACGTGACGTCAGAAAGCGGGAATCACGTCGTTGTGTAACTATTCATGCGTACAGCACAATCATAATCTGAAAAAGAGACTAAATATGCATATATATCCGTCGTGGAAGTGTAATAAATAGGATATTCCGTCGTACATGTTTGAATAGCGGAAATAATACACTCGTGCCCGTCGGCTTCCGTGCAAGCAGCGCTCACTCTTTGCTTACGCGGAAGCCGACGCACACTCGTGTATTATTTCCCGCTACTCAAAATGTACGATGAAATATCCTGTATTTCATCTAGCAATAAAAGTTTTATAAGTAATATGTCCTGCCCTAATCGATGTACATGTACACATCGACTTACCGACTACCGTTGGCTAGTATTCAGTGGAAATTTTGAATTTCCATTTGACTTTAAAGGAACTGTCTCTACAGTTATGACAGACGATCAATAACATCCATGTACGCATGCAGGCAGTGGGAGTATACGTGTCCCATTGACACATTTCTCATTATTATTTGTGTTTTGTGTCTAACGTATGCGAAGCAAGCACTCAATATGCGGTATAATATGCATTGGAACATGCTTGCATAAATCATATTAATTCACAGAGAATACCAGGCTAGTGTAGTTTGATATCCAGTTTATCAGGCAAAGTTAGGCCGTTTCCGAGCCGAGCCACATTATCTTGATATCGAAACACACTAGACTAGCATTTTATTTATCAGGCAACGTTTTATGCTAGCCAATGATCAAATTTAAAAATTTAAAAGAACGCCGACTTGTTTACGTTACGTGATTATTCTGACGTCGTTCGGTAACGTCATGTGACGTCGTTCGTCCAATAGAACGTCACTTGTCAATTCGCGGTAACCGGATATTCGTATCAGGTCGATTCCTTATACGGTAGTATGTTATCAGTCAGTACGTATTGGGTCAATACAAAGCTCGTTTCCCGATAACAAATAAGTAAGCAGTACAGTGAAACCTCTCTAAAACGGTCACCATGTGATGTCCGCAGAGTGTCCAGCTTAGATAGGTAACATTATAACGAGAAATGACAGCGTTAAACGAAGCTTATGCCCTCGCTGTATGCCTTGATAATAATAAAAAAACACAAGTCCTCGGTGACCTTGACCTTGGGCGATCGTACTGGCAGCCTTGATAATGAAATAAGGACATCAACATTATTGCCTTACAAATTTGTCTTATTACAAACAAGGTGAACATATGTCCTCAGCGACCTAGACCTTGGGCGGTCGGGTGTTGGTAGCATGCACAAGAAAGCACCATCACATTGTAGCCAAATATTATCAAAATCAGTGAAGCGGTTCATGAGCTTTTGAAAAATGAAAGGTGTTACTAACGTACGTACGCATGTACGTCCGTACGCACGTACGCACGTACATGGACTAACACTATAATTATCCCCTCTTGTCTATCGGCAAGGGGATAATTAGACAGTCCATGCAGATTTGTTCTAATTTTCAACCATGAACAAACTACAATCAATGCCATATAAATGAAACACAACGGGGTCCACAGGGTTTCCGATTTAGACGTGTATACATAGCCCACCACGTTTACGTTCAGCAGTTCTCTGTTAAAATATCGACGAAGTGATCAGCACGCGGCCATATAGAATATATTTATTGAAGGGCCTCTCATCGCCTGGTGCAGTGCGTACAACTGTACATACACGTGCAGCATATGAATGCATATACATATTATTGGGTGGTCAGTTATAAAAGTCATTTACGAGGGGTGTTCAATAATTAATTTCCCAACACATACATGATCCCAATAAAATGAAATGACATTAATTAAATGAATGAAAATTATTAGCATAATTAAAACAACAATCACTGTATGTGCATACAGTGATGAAACATGTTTAATTCAGGAAACAATAATTTAATTGTAGATGTACATGGGCTCTCTTAACCAAATCGTGCCTATAAGTCGTCTTTAAAACAAATATGTTTATTATACCAAATCATAAATAGCGTTGCGAACGCTAGTTTTGTTGACAGTCGATGGTACTTTTTTAATTAGTTAACTTAATTCCACATGTGTCTATAAATAGCAGCATAGTATATGTGTGGAACAGGATTTTTATTTCAAACTAAAAAAGTGCTATGTTTCACAAAATGTGCTTCCTGGTACTGAAATAGCGAACGGAAATGCGTTACCAACTTATCTCTCCTTTACATCAAAGTCAATGGTAGTACATTGTATATGGTATAAGAAAACACACATTCCTTGGCCTTAGACAGAATAAAATCGTTCGGGTCGTGTGGTATATAGCATTTGGAAAAAATAAAAGGAAAGGAACATTGAATATCTTCGACATCATCTGAAACATCATGTGAGACACTGTTTCTTTAAATACGCTAGGACATCTCTTTTGTCATACATTTATATCATCAGTTGTGTCTCTGTAGAGTTCACATCATTAACAATTGAATCATTCATATGTTTATCCACTGTATTTTCACATGTAGTTTCAGTAATAAACCAATATAAGTGATGGAACTTAAGTGATTGATACAGTTGTCATTCAACAATGAAACGTGCCCTTTTGTACGATAATAAACATATTCTCAGTCAAAATGCAAAATATATCATAGTTGTATGCCAGTCCACGTGTACAAGTATTTTATTATTATAATGCATAAACTTGACTTTCGTAGGTAGCGTATTAACATAGTATGTCCTATTTTTGTATAAACTGGGATCAATTGAACAATATTCTCGAGCCAAACAAAGCGATAAAGCTATTTTCTTGTATCATAAATATGCACTGATCACAAGTTATCAATACGTACATGTATAGCTTAAGTTCGACTCGTAGGTTATAAAAGGCCGGCACTAATTTATATTCAATACTGATAATTATACACTAGTGTAACAAACGTGCAAATCCGAAGGGTACAATAAAACGCAGTAGGTGACCAGTATATACTTAAGGTGAACATAAATCCTCAGTGAAATTGACCTTGGGCTGTCGGACGTGGGTCGTATGCAAGACAAAGCACTATCCATAGACACACATTGTGGCCAACTATTATCAAAATCGGTGAAGGGGTTCATGAGCTATTGACAAATGAAAAAATGTACGTACGTACGTTAGTAACATATTTACATTTTACATGGACTAACGCTATATCCCTGCAAAACGTCAATCCGCAGTGGGAGACCTATATACGAGTCTGAGTGGGCAATTACAATGAGGCAATTGTTCAACATGTAATACGTGGAAATCTATTGTGAATGTTTTTTGTCTTCACAATAGATTTACACGTACTACTTGGCAACTGCCAGTGGGTAAAGCACCTATAATAAATCCCAAGTGCAATTTAACTTCCACCTTGTATTAAATACTCATAGTAATATAGGGAGGTATATTTTTCCTGTCCATTCTTTAGATATGACATTATTCTGTCAAAATAAACATTACTTTACCATTAACGGGCGTGTTAATTGACATTATTATACATTTTATATCAAACGTGAATTGCGAGTCTTCAGAGCAGGGGTGATAACTGTGTTTCCTTAAATTGTTAACGGAAACAAATAATTATTATCTCTATTTATTTTTGATGTGCATTTATTATACTTCCTCATTTGCATATCAAAATAGCCTGATACATACATCTCTATCAGTAAATTAAAGTTAAGGATTACTAATTGATTATATTTTCATAGCAGGCACTCGTGTATTTTATTATGTTGTATATATAGCGCCGCTTATAAGCAACATTTGCACGCAACACCTGATTTCATGCTCTCGATACATACTCTTGGTCGGAAATTTCGAGTGAACAAAATTGACCAGCCCTCAGCTTTGGCCGGCCGAGCTTGCTGGTGTCGATCGTGGGAACGGACCGTGATCTATGAGAGGTGTGTGCCAAGGTCCGGTTAAGTCTGCATGGGCACAGCAAGCTCCAGATAAGCTGCGCATTTGCTTAAATACACAATTAAAATTGCCGACAACCCAATTGAAATGATTTTCGAAATCAATATCGGCGAAATACGGCGATGCGATAAGGGTGGTAATTCTATATCCGGATTCACTCTTCAAACACCTGTGGTTATAGTGTTGTTTTATGCAAATTTGTACACGCCGTAGTTGTGAAAGAAAAAATCCAGACAGCATTAATGCGCGACCAAAATAGTCAGTTTAATTTGTGGAAAATGAACGGCTAAATCTGAGGTTGCATTGGTTTTTCTTCAATTAATTACGTACCAAAGATATACATTCTAATAAATGTGAAATGTAAAATAGCATAAAACGAGTCGTTAACACTGACCTAGATACAAGATGTATACATACGCGCCACAAAAAAAAATAGCGCCGTGATATCTGACTGTATTTTGAGAACCGGTTATATGAGCTGCGAGAGGCTCGCAGCTAATACAACCGTACATCTGTATCAGGTAACGAACTTTGCATCGGGCTGTACGTATTTGGACTGTGTAGCCTGCATTATCTAGATATACATATGTGGCAGGTAACGAGTTTTACATTGGCCTGATAATTACTGACTGTTAAGTTGCCGAATCCTGAGTTGACTAGATAGGTATATTTATCGGGTAACGAGTTTTGCATTGGCTTGATAATTACTACTGATAAATTGCCGAATCCTGAGTTGACTAGTTAGGTATATTTATCAGGTAACGAGTTTTACATTGGCTTGATAATTACTACTGACTGATAATTGCTGAATCCTGAGTTGACTAGGTAGGTATATTTGTCAGGTAACGAGTTTTACATTGGCTTGATAATTACTGACTGATAAATTGTCGAATCCTGAGTTGACTAGATGTGTATATTTATCAGGTAACGAGTTTTGCAGTAACCTGATAATTACTACTGATAAATTGCTGAATCTTGAGTTGAATATATATGTATATTTGTCAGGTAACGAGTTTTGCAGTGACCTGATAATTACTGACTGATAACTTGCCGAATCCTGAGTTGACTAGATAGGTATTTTGTCAGGTAACGAGTTTTGCAGTAGCCTGATAATTGCTGACTGTTAAGTTGCCGAATCCTGAGTTGACTAGATATGTATATTTGTCAGGTAACGAGTTTTACATTTGCTTGATACTTACTGACTGATAACTTGCCGAAGCCTGAGTTGACTAGATAGGTATATTTATCACGTAACGAGTGATACATTGGTCTTATACATACTGGCTGATATCAAACTTTCGTTTCTTTGGACGAACAACGTCACATGATGTTACCTAATAAATAACCCTGCATTTTCCATTCGGGTATAAAAATAGTTACCGGATAAATAGAATGCCATGCTAGTGTATATTCCAGTTTATCAGGTTCGGCTCGGAAGCGGTAGGAATTCCTCAACTAGCCTCGGAATTCCTACGCGTTTCATAGCATTTACTGATACACTTGATTTCAAAAGACACTAGCCTGGTATCCCCTACCTAAAGATGCAGATTATGTGCATAGTAGCTATTCATATTCATTATTGCCTATAGTAATGGAGAAATGTCGCTTATAGTTACTGATCGAATAGCACTCTCAGTGCTCGTTAGAACGGACGTCTTTCATTTATGGAATGGCGAACAGTGCAGATCCAGATCAGACTGTACGGATGCACAGACTGATCTGGATCTACACTGGTCGCAACATGCATAGGCCCGATTTCTCACAGCGACAATTAAACTTCCGCCCAGCACTAGCAAGATAGTTTATTGTTTTACTCAATATACGTCTGACTGTTTGACTATAAGGTAAGGATATTTTATATATCTATTATTTAATTATAACTACTTACATCTGTGTAGTTAAATAGTTTAAAACAAATTAAATAATATTTAATAAATAAATATTTAAATGAAATGTTAAACTCGTAATAGCTATATTATTTTTTTTACAGAAAATAGAGTTGCTATACCCGTTTTAACAGAGAAAAAAAGGGTACATTGTTTCATTGTTTTAGTCGCAGGTGTCCGTCTGTCTGTTCGGGCTGACGAATGGGTAGTTATGTGGCTAAGAGATGAAAGATAACTGTACATTTCATTCATTCCGTTCTGTTCAGTGGCTATATCTGACGTTTATATGACTATTTTAAGCAAAAGAATAGCCACTTATCCATCCATTCGTGAGACCATCCGTGTGTCTGTCCGATTATCCGTTCGTCATGTTTCTTGTAAGAAGTAAAATGTTTAAACCGTACTTATGGTGGCATATAATTGACATCGAGGTTTCCAGATGTTGACATACTTTATCTCAACATATCGAATTAAATATCACGACATGTCGATATGACGCGAAACTATGTCGACATTTCTCATTCTGTAGACTAAAACGGTCCCTGATAAACGTAATACCATGTTACTGTCTGTTTCACGAAACCTGCCCAATTTTAATGGCTATATAAACACAATATAATTTTTTTTCGATATATTAAATTTTATAAAAAAATAAGAATGAGCCATCTTTTATTTTGTGAAATTTGGTCCAATATTGATTTTATTGCTAAGAAAACAAGTTCCCCATGTTAAATCCCTATAGACATCTTCACAGGGAGATATCTATGGGGATTTAACAAGGCGATTTTTTTCTAATTTCAGAAATAGAGGACCGATTTTCTCAAATTAACTTCGACTCCTCCTGCAGCTTTGATTTAACAAGGGGATTCTTTTCTAATTTCAGAAATAGAGGACCGATTTTCTCAAATTAACTTCGACTCCTCCTGCAGCTTCTCCAGCTATTTTCCCACATGTTACATTCACATAGACAAATAAATTTTTCGTAATAAAATCAAAATTTCATGAAATAAAAAGAAAGCTTATTCTTAAATTTTGGTAAAATTTAACATTATCGAACCAATATTGTTTTTGCATTGTTTATATGGCCATACAATTTGGGCAGGTTTCGTGAAACAGACAATAGATATGGTGTCTTTTGACAACAAGTTTATAAGGCTCGGCTGGAAAAGGATTGAAAGTTGGAAATTAACAATTGGATTAGTTGGAAAATAAACATACTTATCCAAATAAATTCCCGTTATTTAGGGGTAAACGGGTTAATAATAATGTCCGCCATTTCAGAACTGGCAAATGGACACATGGCAGTTGTGACACGTTAGACAACCATGATGATCGGGAGCAGTATGCTTGTATGTTTCCTGGCACTGGCTTTGGGTGTGGTCGGCGGCGGGGGCTGGGCTGTGGGAGGAGCCGTGGGCGGGGCTGAGGGCGGCGACACCAACTATGCCGTGATAAAGGTTAGAAAAATAAATATTGCTATATGATTATATCTGTATAGCTGGCACTTGTAATTGTTACTGTATCGTCAGCTACAGTTATGTCAGCGTCCGATGTATATTACCATTTTCAGGTATCGCCATTTTATTTATCTATTTTTATAAGCTAATTTACTATGGCTGTCGGTCGCCATTTTTTCGGACTTGTTTATTCACCAGGACTCGTGTACTTATTATGGGGTAAAAAACGGAACTTTTATAAACTGTTATAATTTAATGTTTCTTAATACATATTCTGATGATAAATGTATCAAATTAAAGGTATGTCTCTATGCTCCAGTTTGGTATATACTATGTATGTCTACGACGGGTGTAATTCATGCACACCACACCAGATCAATAGTATTATACAGGCTGTCAATGAGGGCAACATCAGTGTGGCATCACAAATTCCTACTTTTTATACCCCCGCAACGAGTTGTGTGGGGGGGGGGGGTATACTGGAGTCAGGTTGTCCGTCCGTCCGTCCGTCCGTAAACTTAAATTCAGAGAAATATTGTTATAACTTTTATTTCCTTCATCTAAAATGCTTGATATTTCATACATGCATTCCTGTAAGGCTCTAATACCATGCTGTGCCAAATCCACGACCGGCCAACCCCCGCAGATCCCAAGGTCAAGGTCAATTACTTAGTCCGTAAACTTAACATCAGAGAAATATTGTTATAACTTCTATTTCCTTCATCTAAAATGCTTAATATTTCACACATGCATTCCTGTAAGGTTCTACTATCCATGCTGTGCCAAATCCACGACCGCCATCCAAACCCCCGCAGATCCCAAGGTCAAGGTCAAATACTGAGTCTCTTTACAAAACTTAACATCAGAGAAATAAAAATTGTTATAACTTCTATTTCCTTCATCTAAAATGCTTAATATATTTCACACATGCATTCCTGTAAGGCTCTACTGCCATGCTGTGCCAAATCCACGACCATCCAACCCCCGCTGATACCAAGGTCAAGGTCAAATACTTAGTCTCTTTACAAAACTTAACATCAGAGAAATATTGTTATAACTTCTATTTCCTTCATCTAAAATGCTTAATATTTCACACATGCATTCCTGTAAGGCTCTACTACCATGCTGTGCCAAATCCACGACCGTCCAACCCCCGCTGATCACAAGGTCAAGGTCAAATACTTAGTCTCTTTACAAAACTTAACATCAGAGAAATATTGTTCTAACTTCTATTTCCTTCATCTAAAATTCTTAATATTTCACACATGCATTCCTGTAAGGCTCTAATACCATGCTGTGCCAAATCCATGACCGTCCAACCCCCGCTGATCCCAATGTCAAGGTCAAATACTTAGTCTCTTTACAAAACTTAACATCAGGGAAATAAGTTATAACTTCTATTTCCTTCATTGAAAATTCTTATTATTTCACTTGTGCATTCCTCTAAGGTTGTACTATCATGCTGTGACAAATCTACGACTGTCCAACCCCCGTTGATCCCAAGGTCAAGGTCACATACTTAGTCTCTTTACAAAACTTAACATCATAGAAATATGTTATAACTTCTATTTCTTTCATTGACAATTCTTAATATTTCATATGCTGTGACAAATCCCCGCTGATCTCGAGGTCAACATCACATACATACCGTATAACCTCGAATTAACGCCCCCCTCCTAATAAACGCCCCTCCCCCCCCCCCCAAATGAAAACAATTTGGCGGTCCTTGGTAATTTATTTATTTTATTTTTTTTACTGGCTAATAAACGCCCCCCCCCTTTTGTAAAATGTAACGCCTCCGGGGGCGTTAATTCGAGGTTATACAGTAGTCTCTTTACAAAACTTAACATCAGAGAAATCGGTTATAACTTCTATTTCCTTGCTCGGATCTGCTTCACATTTCACACACTCATTGCTCCAATGGACCTCTACCACCCTGTGACAAATTCACGTTCATGCCGCTCGCGCTAATCCCAGAGTGAAGGTCACAAGCCCACACACTTGGAAATTTTTACATATTTTATGGGTACCTAGGCCCACGCGGGGGGTATCCCGTAAGCCTCGCTTACTGACCAATCTAGTTGTTTCTGGCGATACAGTTTCAGTTATTTCAGTACTTTGATTAGAACTGGTGTAATAATGACACAAGTATACACTTATTATATTCCTATATAGAACATTTCGTGCCTACTGAGTGGACATGTACCTTTAAAATCCACTGATTGGTTATTAATGTATTACTTAGGTGCATCCCAAAGATAACCGCTGCAAGATTAGCGGCATCGCCCACAGAGGCGATCACGTGATCTGCGATCTGGTAGATGGATCTGCCTACAATGGTAGCGATTGTGACGTCAGCGGAGTGTCAGACGATCACTATCAGACATACACGTGCATAGATGGCACTTGGCACCACAAGCACGCTGGAACAGATATCAGTAGTATGTATATATAGTACTTATTATTAATATTCAATTGAATATTATATTATGAACTTCATATATGGTGGTGACTGGATAAATGGGGCTTACGGATTTTGCGACCAGTGTAGAACCAGATCAGCACAGTCTGATCACGATCTGCACTGTTCGTCATTCAATCAATGTAACATCCGTATTGCTTCCAACAATCAATGTAGATCGTTATCCGGCTACAGGATTGTGCTATTTGATCGGCAGCTATACTGGTCCGAAATACCATAAACCCCATTTCTCCAGTCACAGCCACATATGCCTAGCTAACTTGATCAATATCTCCCATTATTGTTTACCCTAGTTTCTCAAGAAATGAAAGAACAGCATTTCGTCTCAATTAGTCGCATATTGCAAATTAATATTAAATGTTCAGCCGCTATATTTAGAACTGATTTTACGCATTTTTGTCATCAGTTCACAAGACGCAAAGCATATTACCGCCCACACACGCGATTACTTCGTGTCACACAGCCAATCACATGCTAGTATAGCGATTCGAAATCACTTTTAGGGGCGGAGCTTCGCGAGTGGGCTGGTAAACAATAATTACGTTATTGTTCACATATTGAAATTTTAATAAATTAATTTATTAAAAATTCAATATATGAACTATAACTATTACTTAGCAGCCAGCTCGCGGTGCAGAAAGTCCCAGGTCCGAAACAAGATTATTATATACCCAGCGACAAAAGAAACCATACACTTTTTAAAGTAGCACAACTAGATTTCTAAACAATTTGTAACATCATTTTCTATCAAATCTACATTTAAAGCAACATTTTGAGCCGTCACAATAAACATTATGCCGATTGATATTGCGAAATCATACGTATGTCGCCAAAGTATGATTTTAGCATTTCCGGCTCATGCAAAGTTACGGTTGAATTATTCCGTGTATAATTTCGTTTGTGTACAGCATCGAGATGCTCCAATAAAATCACGAAGTAGCACGGTAATCCAACATGCAGTGCCGAGATAGTGACCAACGAAATCAGGTAACTGACGGCAAATCTTGTTTGGATCTACTGCATTCAATATTTTGTCGCTGAGTATAGTAGAAACGTATAGAGGTTTGATATACCTATATATATGTTAAAGGACCTATGGTCGAACCTCGCCTATTTCCGAACCTCTTGGATAAAAGTATTTTATGATCGTACAAGATACATTTAATAGAAATAGTTATATTGCATAAAATGGACTTTCACAGTTTAATAACACAGTGTAATAAACTAGTGTAATAAATATGCAAATGAGCCTTCTACAAATAAAAAATGTTAGGTAATCAATACAGTTTCAAATTATGACGATTTGCGTATGCAAAAAATAGAATCTAACATATGTGTTGATTTAATATGATATTTATCAAACTGGTTGACTGATTTCTTAAGAAACTCGGCATAGCCTCGTTTCTTATGAAATTACTAAACCCGTTTAATAAATAGCATATTAAATCATTACTCGTGTAAAATCCTCTATATATTTGACAAAAACCCAGTCTATGCTCTACCTTCTGTCACTGGTTAGAATTGATGACGTGCCCACAATATTTACTTATTCACCATTTACTGCACCCTACAGTTGTATATGAAAATCAGGTACTTTCCCAATCCTGATTCCTAGCATAATGTCAGAAAATGGTACATTGCATTTTAATTTTTCAGTAAAAAATGAAACAAACTACCAGAATTGGTGGAGAACATATTTTGCTTCAAGTACTTAAAAGCAAAAATATGACATGCTTAATTAATATTGTATTATACGGGGGTTTCTGCGAAGTGTTCGGAAGTAGGTATGTCAATTGAGACACTCCATGCCATATTGTACTACTGACATCTGCGATAGTTCATGAACTGCATTTACAGAAATATTTGATGTTCAATGTGTTCATATTTTCACAAAGTTGATGAAAATCTCGCTTATTCACAATTTTGGCGAAAATCACGTTTAATTTTCTCAAAATCAGAAGGCCCAGGCTCCTTCGCAATTTCTGCAAAAAAGGCGATGTGTACATACCAAAAAAGACCAACGAATACATGTAAGCAAAACAAAAGCACCACGATGCATCAATAAAGTAGCATGGATTGCGCACAGTGGTGATCGAAGAGCATTCCACACTGGCACGACCGGGTGTGTACAGTCCTGGGGCCAGTTTCACTTAGCTTCGTACGAATAAAATGTTCGTAAGTGCAAATTTAGGATCGTCTGTAAATTTCAATTGATGTATTTGCATGTATTGAGCATAGGCTGCATGCTGACTAAATGTAAATCCAATATTGATTTACACTGTTAATGTGAAATTTTCAGACTATCATAATTTTGCACTTACGAACATTGTATTCGTACGAAGTTTAGTGAAACAGCCCCACTAAACTTAGTACGATAAAAAGTGAGTACGATAAAAATGTTAGATTTCTATGAATTTGCTTCTCACATCAACGTTTTTAGATCGCCTGCACGAAGTGCAGAAGGGCTTATGGTATACCCCCGGCGTCGTCGGCGTCGGCGTTCCTCAGATAACCCTCTATCATGCTGTAGCAAATCCATGACCCACCACCCAACCCTTACCCCAAGGTCAAGGTCACAACCTTAGCACATTCATAAACTTAACATTGGGGTAAATTTATTATAACATCTGTTTCCTTTCATGGAACGCCTTGATATTTCATGCATGCATTCTTCAGATGACCCTCTATCATGCTCCAGCAAATCCATGACCCACCACCCAACCATTACCCCAGGGTTAAGGTCACAAACTTAGCATGTTCATAAGCTTAACGTTGTGGAAAATGTTGTGTAACTTCTGTTTATTTACAGGGAACACCTTCATATTTCATACATGGAACTGCATATTTCAACTGCACGTTGGGGCAAATGTCTTATAACATATGTTTCCTTTCATGGAACGCCTTCATATTTCATATATGCATTCTTCTGATGATACTCTATCGTGCCATAGCAAATCCGTGACGCACCGCCCACCCCTTACCCCAAGGTCAATGTCACAAACTTAGCACATTCATAAAATTAAAGTAGGGGTAAATATCTTATAACATCTGTTTCCTTTCTATAAATGCCTTGATATTTCATACATGCATTCCTCAGATGACCCTCTATCGTGCTGTAGCAAACCCACAACCAACCAACCAAACCTTACCCAAAGTTCAAGGTCACAAACGTAGCATGTTCATACACTTAACGTTGGGGTAAATGTTGTGTAACTTCTGTTTCTTTACATGGAACGCTTTGATACTTCATACATGCATTCATCTGATGATCCTCTATTGTGCTACAGCAAATACATGACCCCCCCCCACCCCTTCCCCCAAGATCAACATCATAAACTGAACGTTGGCGTAGATGTCTTTTTATAACTTCTGTTTCTTTACAGGGAACGCCTTGATATTTCATACATGCATTCATCTGATGATATCCTATCGTGCTATAGCAAATCCATGACCCACCCCCACCCCTTTCTCCAAGGTCAAGATCACAAACTTAGCACATTCATAAACTTAACGTTGGGGTAAATGTCTTATAACATCTGTTTTCTTTCATGGAACGCCTTGATATGTATGCCCCCGTCACCGAATGGGGAGGGGGCATATAGTGTTATCGGTGTCCGTACGTACGTACGTACGTCCCAAAACCTTAACACTCGGGTAAATGGCTTATAATTATTTCTGTTTCTTTCCTTGGATCTGCTTCACATTTCACACATACATTGCTCCAATGGTCCTCTACCGCACTATGACAAATCCACATTCGTCCCGCCCCCGATAAGCCCAGGGTCAAGGTCACAGACTTGGTGCGTTCGAAACCTTAACGCTCTGGTAAATGGCTTATAATTTATGTTTCCTTGCTCGGATCTGCTTTACATTTCTTACAGGCATTCCTCCAATGGTCCTCTGCCATCCTGTGACAAATCCACATTCGTCCCGCCCCCGATAAGCCCATGGTCAAGGTCACAGACTTGGTGCATTCGAAACCTTAACGCTCGGGTAAATGGCTTATAATGTATGTGTCCTTGCTCAGATCTGCTTCACATTTCACACACACATTGCTCCAATGTTCCTCTACCGTCCTCTGACAAATCCACATTCGTTCCGCCCCCGATAAGCCCAAGGTCAAGGTCACGGACTTGGTGCCTTCGAAACATTGACGCTCGGGTAAATGGCTTATAATTGCTGTTGCCTTGATCGGATCTGCGTCACATTTCACACACGCAATGCTCCAATGGTCCTCTACCGCCCTGTGACAAATCCACATTCGTCCCGCCCCCGCCAAGCCCAGGGGCAAGGTCACAGACTTGTTGCGTTTGAAACATTAACGCTCGGGTATTTGGCTTATAATTTATGTTTCCTTGCTCGCATCTGCTTCACATATCACACACGCAGTGCTCCGATGGTCCTCTACCGCCCTGTGACAAATCCACAATCGTCCCGCCCCTGATAAGCCTAGGGTCAAGGTCACAGACTTGGTGCGTTCGAAACCTTAACGCTCGCGTTCGAAACCTTAACGCTCGGGTAAATGGCTTATAATTGCTGTTGCCTTGCTCGGATCTGCTTCACATTTCACACCCGCATTGCTCCAATGGTCCTCTGCCGCCTTGTGACAAATACTCATTCGTCCCGTCCCCGCTATGCCCAGGGTCAAGGTCACATAGTTGGTGCGTTCGAAACCTTAACGCTCGGGTAAATGGCTTATAATTTATGTTTCCTTGCTCGGATCTGCTTCACATTTCACACACGCAGTGCTCCAATGGTCCTCTACCGCCCTGTGACAAATCCACATTTGTCCCGCCCCTGATAAGCCTAGTGTCAATGTCACAGACTTGGTTCCTTCGAAACCTTAACGCTCGGGTAAATGACTTATAATTGCTGTTGCCTTGATCGGATCTGCTTCACATTTCACACACGCAATGCTCCAATGGTCCTCTACCGCCCTGTGACAAATCAACATTCGTCCCGCCCCCGCTAAGCCCAGGGTCAAGGTCACAGACTTGTTGCGTTTGAAACCTTAACGCTCGGGTAAATGGCTTATAAATGCTGTTGCCTTGATCGGATCTGCGTCACATTTCACACACGCAATGCTCCTATGGTCCTCTACCGGTCTGTGACAAATCCACATTCGTCCCGCCCCCCGGTAAGCCCAGGGTCAAGGTCACAGACTTGTTTCGTTCGAAACCTTAACACTCGGGTAAAAACGAGTTGTGGGGGTATACTGGAATCAGGTCGTCCGTCCGTCCGTCCGTCCGTCCGTCCGTAAACTTAACATCAGAGAAATATTGTTATAACTTCTATTTCCTTCATCTAAAATGCTTTATATTTCACACATGCATTCCTGTAAGGCTTTAATACCATGCTGTGCCAAATCCACGACCGTCCAACCCACGCTGATCCCAAGGTCAATGTCAAATACTTAGTCTCTTTACAAAACTTAACATCCGAGAAATATTGTTATAACTTCTATTTCCTTCCTCTAAAATGCTTAATATTTCACACATGCATTCCTGTAAGGCTCTACTACCCTGCTGTGCCAAATCCACGACCGTCCAACCCCCGCTGATCCCTCAGTCTCTTTACAAAACTTAACATCAGAGAAATATTGTTATAACTTCTATTTCCTTCATCTAAAATACTTAATATTTCACACATTCATTCCTGTAAGGCTCTGCTACCATGATGTGCCAAATATATGACCGTCCAGGCCCCGCTGATCCCAAGGTCAAGGTCAAATACTTAGTCTCTTTACAAAACTTAACATCAGAGAAATATTGTTATAACTTCTATTTCCTTCAGCTAAAATGCTTAATATTTCACACATTCATTCCTGTAAGGCTCTACTACCATGATGTGCCAAATCCCCGACCGTCAACACCCGCTGATCCCATGGTCAAGGTCAAATACTTAGTCTCTTTACAAAACTTAACATCAGAGAAATATTGTTATAACTTCTATTTCCTTCATCTAAAATGCTTTATATTTCACACATGCATTCCTGTAAGGCTTTAATACCATGCTGTGCCAAATCCACGACCGTCCAACCCACGCTGATCCCAAGGTCAATGTCAAATACTTAGTCTCTTTACAAAACTTAACATCCGAGAAATATTGTTATAACTTCTATTTCCTTCCTCTAAAATGCTTAATATTTCACACATGCATTCCTGTAAGGCTCTACTACCATGCTGTGCCAAATCCACGACCGTCCAACCCCCGCTGATCCCTCAGTCTCTTTACAAAACTTAACATCAGAGAAATATTGTTATAACTTCTATTTCCTTCATCTAAAATACTTAATATTTCACACATTCATTCCTGTAAGGCTCTGCTACCATTATCTGCCAAATATATGACCGTCCAGGCCCCGCTGATCCCAAGGTCAAGGTCAAATACTTAGTCTCTTTACAAAACTTAACATCAGAGAAATATTGTTATAACTTCTATTTCCTTCAGCTAAAATGCTTAATATTTCACACATTCATTCCTGTAAGGCTCTACTACCATCATGTGCCAAATCCCCGACCGTCAACCCCCGCTGATCCCATGGTCAAGGTCAAATACTTAGTCTCTTTACAAAACTTAACATCAGACAAATATTGTTATAACTTCTATTTCCTTCATCTAAAATGCTTAATATTTCGCACATGTATTCCTGTAAGGCTCTACTACCATGTTGTGCCAAATCCACGACCGTCCAACCCCGCTGATCTCAAGGTCAAGGTCAAGGTCAAATTCATGGTTTCTTTACAAAACTTAACATCAGATAAATATGTTATAACTTCATCTAAAATGTGTAATATTTCATGCATGCATTCCTCTAAGGCACAACTATCATGGTGTTGCATATCCCCGCTGATTTCAAGGTCAAGGTCAAATACTTAGTCTCTTTACAAAACTTAACATCAGAGAACTATTGTTATAACTTCTATTTCCTTCATCTAAAATTCTTCATATTTCACTCATGCATTCCTGTAAGGCTCTACTGCCATGCTGTGCCAAATCCACGACCGTCCAACCCCTGCTGATCCCAATGTCAAGATCAAATACTTAGTCTCTTTACAGAACTTAACATCAGCGAAATAAGTTATAACTTCTATTTCCTTCATTGGAAATGCTTATTATTTCACTTGTGCATTCCTCTAAGGTTGTACTATCATGCTGTGACAAATCTACGACCGTCCAACCCCCGCTGACAAAACTTAACATAAGAGAAATATGTTATAACTTCTATTTCTTTCATCGAAAATTCTTAATATTTCATGCATGCATTCCTCTAAGGCTCTTCATGCTGTTACAAATTCCCGCTGTTCTCGAGGCCAAGGTCACATACTTAGTCTCTTTACAAAACTTAACATCAGAGAAATCGGTCATAACTTGTATTTCCTTGCTCGAATCTGCTTCACATTTCAACCACCCTGTCACAAATTCACGTCCATGCCGCTCCCGCTAAGCCCAGAGTCAAGGTCACAAGCCCACACACTTGGAAATTCTGACATATTTTAGGGGTACCTGGACCCACGCGGGGGTTATTCTGTAAGCCTTGCTTACTGACCAATCTAGTTTATGTTGCCTTGCTCGGATCTGCTTCACATTCCACACACGCTCTCACCCGCCCTGTGACAAATCTACATTCGTCCCACTGTTTTCTTGCTCGCATCGGCTTCACATTTCACACACGCATTGTTCCAATGGTCCTCTGCCGCCCTGTGACAAATCCACATTCGTTCGCCCCCGCCAAGCCTTAACGCTCGGATAAATAATAATCAAATATGCCTCGTTTTCTTTGTCTCGTTAAATGTCTTGTAAGATCTGTCTCCTTTCATGGAACGCCTTGATATTTCGTACATGCATTCCTCAGATGTCCCTCTATCATGCTGTAGCAAATCCATAACCCACCGCCCAACGTTTACCCCAAGGTCAAGGTCACAAACTTAGCATGTTCATCAACTTAACGTTGGGGTAAATGTTGTGTAACTTCTGTTTCTTTACATGGAACACTTTGATATTTCATACGTGCATTCACCTGATGATCCTCTATTGTGACAACAGCAAATCCATGACACCCAGCAAATCCATGACCCACCCACCATCCCTTTTCACAAGGGCAAGGACACAAACCTAACACATTCATACATGCATTCCCCATGTGAATAGCTATCATGCTGTAGAAAATCACCAAAGTGCGTTCATAATCTTTACGTTGGGTTACATTTTGTTTTGCTTCTGTTTTCAGGGCCCCTTGATATTTCATACATGCATTCATCTTAATATGCTATAGCAAACCCACGACCCACCTTGCACCACTGACCCCAATGTCAAGGTCCACCGCACGCCCCTTCACCCAAGGTCAAGTTATATAATATTCATGTTTTTTATGCAACTGTGTCAAGTTTGAATGAAGGCTGCCAACTGGCGAGCTGCGTTGTCTTCTGACAACACTTGTTATCTAATGCTACGATGTTGTACCTACGGGTTCATGTCCTTAAATGTAGCACATCCACGAACAAAATTACAAAATCGGAACAAATGTTATCATGGATTTCAATTTTGCACTTCTTAATCGTACGAAGTTTCAGTGAAACGGGCCTCAGATGTGGGAAGGAAACGCAACAGTGTCATGATAATATGCATGTCAAAAACAAAAGCAATGAAGATCCCACAACACATGAGCAGAGGTGGAAGACTCGGACATGTGACAAAAAAAATGCAAAATAGAAGACAGTACTGTATGCGACCAAGTGGGTGGGGTAATGGATCTTTTGTAATGGGCATTTTCTTGTGTCACAGGACTGAGTCTTCCACCTGTGCACATGAGCTATGTTTCTGCAGCCGTGTAAAGACTTGATGTTTGTATTATGTTTATTTTTGGCTGTGACTGAAGAAATGGGGCTTATGGTGTTTGCAACCAGTGTAGATCCAGATCAGCATGTGCATCCGCACAGTCTGATCAGGATCTGCGCTGTTCACCATTTCATCAATGAAACACCCGTCATGCTTTCTAACAAACAAAATGTATCGTTATCAGGCTACAGGAGTGTGCTATTTGATCAGGAGGTGTACTGGTCACAAATCCCATATGCCCCATTTCTCCAGTCACTGACACATGTGTCAAAATCAAATGCAATGAAAGCCCTACAACAAAGGATTCAGACACGCCATATCATCTGATCGTGTACCTTCGGATATCTGAGTAATTTCATTAAATACGTTTTCAAAATTTACAATATTTTTCAAAAATAAAGTCAAAAGTTGACAAAAGTGTCAGAGTACATGCGAAATATAATTCCGCATGTACTCTGAAAATTGTGTCAACTTTTGAAGCCATTTACGGAAAGTATTTTAAATTTTGTAAACATATTTCATGAAATTAAGCATATGTCCGAAGGTACAAAATAGTATGGCGTGTCTCATATGTTTGTGCAACCGTATAAATACATATTAAGCGGGATGATTTCGGCACCGTGCTAGCCAGGTTCAACTGCCCCGGCGAACTATTTTGTTCGCTGACCGTTCCAAGGCCGCACCCTTGTTGTCATGTCTTCTTCTACTGTACGTGAATGTTCTACTTTATTGATCAGTCGGTGGTTATATCCCCGGCATACGAAATATGTCGAGGGGTATTATACAGTTTTCGCCGTTCCGTTCGTCCGTCCGTCCATTCGTCCGTCCGTTCGTTTGTCTGTTCATCCGTCCGTAACCGTCCCTGTCGGTCAGTCTGTTGGAAATTTCATTTCCGCTCTGTATCTTCTAAACGAATGAATGGATTGTCAAATTAATTGCCACAGATGTTTGCCATGATGAGACGATGTGTCGCGTTCAAACCCACATGTCTACGTCCAATGTCTAGGTCACACATAGAGGTCAAATGTCAAACATATGCATGCGATTACGTTTCCGCTGTTATGTTATGTTATGTTATGTTACGTTACGTTACGTTACGTTACGTTAAGCAACGTTACGTTACGTTATGTTCCAGTTCCAGTAGTTGGTGAAATATCCATGTTTGTGACAGTGGAGGATAATCCAAATTACAGGTGCTATAGATGTGTCCACACTATTATATGAGACACGCCATGTGATTGTGTACCTAAGAACATGTGCGATTTTTCATGAAATATATTTACAGACACTGACGTCGAAAGATGACTATCGTAACTTTGATTATTTTTCATGAAATATCGCACATGTTCTTAGGTACAAAATGAAATAGCGTGTCTCATATGTGACAGGAGAAATGTGGCTTATGGATTGTGCGACCAGTGTCTATCCAGATCAGCCTGTGCATCCAGATATGTACTGTTCGCCGTTCCACCACTGAAACAGGTGCCATTCTTCTAAAAAGCTGTATAGACCGTTACCAGACTACACGAGGGTGCTATTTGATCAGGAGCTACACTGGTCACAAATCCCATTAGCACAACTTCTTCAGTCACAGTCAAATATGACGTTCTTGGTGTCATGTACATCACCCACACTACGTTGCAGGTACAAGACGAAACAAGCGCTTTTTGTCCCTTGTCGTCGCAGTCTTCAAAATAATAATATGCATTATTGTGAAATGTCATCAGGACAAATGTACCAGGACAGAAAAAGGTTAGATGCGCACGTTATACGTGATAGTGTATGCTATTATATTCCTTGTCACATAGCAGGTGCTTGACGAACGTTTCGAATTTCGGTGTTGTATGGGATATTTCGGTATTTCTGGTGATTTGGGTCATTCTTACCAACCTACAATACGTCACAACAGCGGCACGTATATATGAGGCAAGCTATGCGTTTTTGTACCTTCTGACAACTGCGTTATTTCAATAATTTAAGTTCGCCAATTTCGGCGTCATTTACGTGTTTATTTTCGGCATCTATATCCGATCGGCGAACTTGGGATCTGTGATAGGGAAGAAAGCCCCACATTAGTCCATGCACGTGTCTTGTTTTCCTTTGAGCAAATAGATGGACGAAGCAGTGTAAAGAGGTTTACACGTCTATGTAAGGATCTGTAAACAAATTTCTCCGTGGCCCACATTGAGTATTACTGTTATTGGTTGCATAAAACTGTGTAAATTACCTAAAACCACCAAAATACCCAAATAGAACACCAAAATAATGACAATTTGTTCAAACACCTGTGTTCGCATATTTGTATAGAAGGGGCCAGTGGAATAAGGAGTTAAGTCCCTTTTTGGTACTTAGTTCCTTCTTCCACTGACCCTTTGAATGTATCAGAAATAGGTGTCGAAAATATGAAGTTTATTTTGAAAAAGACGTAAAAATTTCACGAAACAGACAGAAGTATAACCTTTATCTAACTATTTTACTCTGTGTCTGCCATGTGCCTTTATCATTGAGGAAACTGAATTTAAAAGACAGAATTTAAATTCGCCAATTTCGGCGTCATTTATGGGTTTATTTTCGGCATCTATATCCGATCGGCGAACATGGGATCTGTATTAGGGAAGAAAGTCCCACAATAGTCCATGCACGTGTCTTGTTTTGCTTTGAGCAGATGACTAGGAGAACGAAGCAATGTAAAGCGGTTTACACGTCTATCTAAGGATCTGTAAACAAATTTCTCCGCTCAAAGAGAAAATTTGAAGATTTTCAGACAATAAATATATATTCGACTTGCATTGGCGGTTAAGATCAAATACATGAATCTCAACAAACATTTTGGGACCGGTTTTATTGTTATAAGTTAATAAATAATGTTTTTATTGGTTAAAAATGTGCGCGGGTAGAATCTCTGTTTCACACATTTGTACTTATAGTTATACGTGTAATTCACGGGATGTGACGTAAATTGCTTTCTTTATGCTATAATTGTACTGGCAAACTTGTTATATACTTTGCATCTAGTCGCACATCAGACATTGTTCTAAACAGAATATCATTAGGAGGAGAAAAATATCCCGTCATGGTAAAGCTTGGAGAGATAATTGTCTTATTTCCAGATACTAACTTGATCAGTGTGCTTATTGTTGTGACATGTGTGTCTTGGTGTGCTAATATATTGATGAATTCGGGCGATATTCATCCTAACCCAGGTCCAGAGAATGTCCCTCCTTCATCAGCTAGCACAGCTAGTATTTCTACAGACCGTGACACGTCAAAAAGTACATCGAATTCAGACATACTTCCATATGCATTGTACTTCTCACATGACGTATCATTGATTCACTATCACGTGCAGAGCATTCTTCCAAAGATAGAGTTAATTACAGCAGAATTATATAATTTTGATATATTGGCCTTTACTGAAAAATGGCTGAACGATGGTGTGGATAACAGAAAACTAATGATACCTTCATATTGTGCCCCTGAACGTAAAGATACAACGGATAGTCATGGTGGAGTGATGTTCTACATACAAAATACCATATATTACACCAGATGACCTGACCTAGAAATAATGCCATTATAAATGAATGGAATGGTGCTTAACGGCCCATCAATACAAAAGATAATCATTCAGGGCCGAGCAATGTATATGAAGAATTAAAATAATAATAAAATAGTATGTTAGATGTGGTAGGCAATCAGAAGATTAGGGTAAAAATATGAATACGATGAGCAATATAAATGAGCAACATGTATACAATGATACAATGATACAATTATAGAAATGGGAAACATGTATACAATGATACAATTATAGAAATGGGAAACATGTATACAATGATAATATAGAAATGGGAAATAAACATGTATACAATGATAACATTATAGAAATGGGAAACATGTATACAATGATAACATTATAGAAATGGGAAACATGCATACAATGATAACATTATGGAAATGGGAAATATAGAAATGGGAAACATGTATACAATGATAACATTATAGAAATGGGAAACATGTATACAATGATAACATTATATAAATGGGAAACATGTATACAATGATAACATTATAGAAATGGGAAAACATATACAATGATACAATTATAGAAATGAGAAACATGTATACAATGATAACATTATAGAAATGGGAAACATGTATACAATGATAACATTATAGAAATGGGAAACATGTATACAATGATAAAATTATAGAAATGGGAAACATGTATACAATGATACAATTATAGAAATGAGAAACATGTATACAATGATAACATTATAGAAATGAGAAACATGTATACAATGATAACATTATAGAAATGAGAAACATGTATACAATGATAACATTATAGAAATGGGAAACATGTATACAATGATACAATTATAGAAATGGGAAACATGTATACAATGATAACATTATAGAAATGAGAAACATGTATACAATGATAACATTATAGAAATGGGAAACATGTATACAATGCTAAAAATCTTTGCCATTAGCAAGTATATGGGCAGAATTATTATTAAATACAAATAAAGTCCTACTTGGTATATTTTACACACCTCCGAATTCTGATACCAATTATAACAACGTAATTGAAAACTCTATTCACATAGCTATTGATACAGGTATTAAAGATGTTATAATTACAGGCGATTTTAATTTTTCACATCTTAGCTCCTCAACCAGCACAAAAAGTGCCAATATCACACAACAATATAGTCTTCACCAAGTAATAATTGACTATGCACATTTTACAGACTCATCCTCATATGTCAGGTAAACTAACTAATAATGAAAGAGTAACCTCTACAGACTGGTGGAGTACTTTAAAATGTTTCATGTCTCCATCAGGTAACAAATCTGTTCCTCCATTAAATAATAATTATACTAATTCTGAATCAGACTCTGATAAAGCATATATCCTAAACAACTGTTTCCGAGATCAAACTACATGTACATGTATATTGGAAGGTCCAAACGGCGAAATACCGGAATTACAGTCTATTCATATAAACTAAGGGAGATCCAACACAAGTCAATAACTATCTCATATATCCCTTTTAAACACCATCGAAAAGGTTTCGAGAGAATCGTATTCAAATATCTATTTAACTTCTTACATGCTCATAAGATATTAACACCTAGCCAGTCAGGGTGTATACCTAATGAATCCACAATAAATCAGCTAACATATTTATACAATGCATTCTGCAGCTGCCACGCACTCGATGATGGTAAAGAGGTAAAAGTATTTTTCTTTGATGTTAGTAAAGCATTTGATAGAGTCCGGCACAGTGGTCTAATAGCAAAATTAAAATTGATTGGGTTAATAGGAAATATACTTAACTGGTTTGATAGTTATCTTAAAAAGAGACGTCAGTGTGTAGTTATCTGATTGGAATATAATAAAGGCATGTGTGCCCCAGGGCTTTATCCTTGGACCACTATCTATACTAATGATATTGATATTGTAGACACCATGAACTCGAATATATTTTTGTTTGAGGACAATACCAGCCTTTACATTGTTGTAGACGATCTTATGTAAGCAGGGGAAATATTACAAACGGATATATTGATTACATTACTAATATCATTGCTCATATCCCGCAAACTTATGAAGCCACAACATCCCCAATTACATATGTTTAATCAGCTTATAAGTGAAGTTGTTTGTCATAAACACATTGATATAGTTTTAACAAACTCTTGTACTTGGCAACGCCAGATCTCATATATCAAAGACAAAGCTTGGGCCAGAATGAATTAATAGTATGAGTTTTCTCAAGAGAAACACTGCAAACCGTTTATATTTATACGCCCTGTTCTAGAATATGACAACGTTATTTGGGATAATTGCTCAATAAGTGAAAAACATTGATCAAATAAACATGAAGATTCGTAACAGGTGCCACGAATGGTATCATTGACTGATCTGTACCAGGAGGTAGGATGGGAAAGCTTAGGAGAACGCAGACGAAAACAAAAATTAATTTTATATTACAAAATGGTAAATGGTTTAACACCTGTGTATGTGTCATCACTTGTCCGTCAGGCATAATTTGTTTATGATTGTTATCTACTTTTCATGCTTATTATTTTCTATGTTCATTTTCTTTGTCTATCGTTTTCGTTATGTGTCGTTATCTTTCTCATCCTGTTATATTTGTTTTTGGTTTTCTGGTTGTTGTTGTTTTTAAAGCTAAAATCCTGCTCAACCTACTTTTTTATATCATTACAAAAATTCCGTAAATATAATACACAATTGAATTGTATCTGCCATTATTACATCGAATGGCCAGGCCTCATGATGACATGTGAGACCATTGCATGTTTTTTAGATTTGCAAGAGTTATGTCAGCCTGAGACCATAATTACCTTGTTCAAGGAGAGGACCTCTATACGATAGCAATATTTCGTTCCAATCCTCTTTACACTGCTTGTATTCCTAAAACTGATGTAAATTATGATTTAATAAAATATGTTTATACCAAACATATTAAACCTGGACTCCCACATCAGGTTGTAATATATGGAGACACTTTGTTCGTACATTTTTTTCGATAATTCATTTTAACATTCATATACCATTAGTTGACATTATTATAATAATTTTTTTTATATCAAACATGAATTGTTACCCTTGATATTAGGGACAATAACCAGGTTTCCTTAAAAGTTTAATGGAAACAACTGTTTCTTACCTCTATTACTAGTGTAGACTAGAATGTAATGTTCGTGTCAAATGATTGTTCAAATCAAACTTTCACATGTTTTGACCTGTTTATGTTACAGAGGTTTAAAAACAATCGGCTGGAAATTTTTCCAAATCCAGTATGGCTGCCAAATCCAAGATATACAACAGTGTATATGGACACTTGAAATAAAGATATATGATGCAAAGTGTGTTCTAAGGTCATGAAGTACACACAATTAATTTGTATTATGGCATATCCTTGGAACGGCAATATCATATGTATAATATCATATAATTTGACCAGTTTCAAAATGGCTGCTTAGAAACAAACATTATCGTATTTGTATAAAATACGCTGAAATATATGAACTATCGGCACCCCATTGCATCTGTCCCATAATATATGCATCGTCATTTATTGCTCAATAAATAGTATATTAGATAATCCATCAGAACATATTTCAAATGGCCCCTTAGAAACAACCGATAGCATCGTGTTTATACAAACTACATTAACATACTAGTATATGAACCATCGTCATCCCATGGCATCTGTTCCATACTATTCATCGTTACTGCTCATTTAATACTATTATTATTAGTATATTGGATGATCCTTCAGAACATATATATCATTATATTGGCAATATTTAGCGTATATGCTGCAAAATGTTGGAAATCGCAAAGCAAATGTGATAATTTCCACACTTGCCTTGATGGTGTTTGATAACTTTCTACATAATGTCTGTATTACTTTGCCCACTTTTTTAAAAACGGTGCTATTGTGTTGACGAATGGGTCTCATATATGTAACTGCTACAAGATATATATATTGTAATACACTAGAAATGCATGTATATTTATTCGTGTTTGGCAGTTTTCAAGTATGAAAATACTTATTATCGTATTGACTTACTTTTAGCTATATTAATTTGTGTAGCAAATAAAAAGAGACATAATACACAATACACCAATTGATAATGATGAAACTTCTTGTCTATAGATTCCAGGTTTCTGTAGCAATTATACAGCATGTACGTATTTGGATCTATCAGGTTTGACATGTATACTTGTACTTGTACATATCCAGAAAAAAAAATTTATCCAGTGATGAATGAGTGTAACAAATTGTCAACATTTACTCAAATATAATGCTCAGCATCAAGTAGCTGAATTGGCTGAGGCTAAGCCTAGAACCATCATAAAAATTTATAATCGTGAATTGACATGTTGTATATATATGCTTAGAACGTTCTATATAAACTTACATTGGCCAAGGTTTACCGATTTGATGTTGTAGAGTATAATACGTACAATTTGCACTTATGTTCAATGTGACAAGTTCATACTGCAGCCAATGCTAGATACGATAAACAATAGTTAGTACGATGTATTTTGAAATTGTTTAAGAACATACATACATTATAGTCATATTGTCCAAATTTGCCGAAGGGAAATATGTATTAGGGTAGGTGTCCCTTCCGGTGAGCGAGTGAAAAGTTAATTAAATCATCATGATTATAAACTATATACACATATACGTGATACATACGTAATTATGTATGCACATACTCCCATCAATAAAAAGTAAAATATTACTGCAATCTGCAAATACATGCATGTTTTATTTGTGCAATGTATATTTTATCGCTAAACATGTTTGTAACACATGTCTCATTCGCAGGAACAGATATGAGGGGAAGGCACGGCCAAGGTAGTAAGACAGCTGATGATATATTCACTCACATGGACTCATTCCCTGTGATGGAAATTCATTACATAATTAAGGATTATCTCAGAGAAAAATAGCAGCTACCAGCGAAAATGTATGACTTGTACAAATTGAAGTGTACATAATATGGACTAAAACCTACATCGTTAATTACATCTGGATGCATTGTTTTCACTGATTACATAGAGGATATTCAATCGTACAATTTGAATAGCGGGAAATAATACACGAGCGTGCGTCAGCTTCCGCGTAAGCAATGAGTGAGCGTAGCGTATGCTTGCACGGACGCCGACGGACACGAGTGTATTATTTCCGCTATTCAAACATGTACGATGGAATATCCTATATATAACACTCACATATGCACATGTAGTCTATTTCTGAGATTGTAATCAATGAATCGGGCAGTGAGCATGAATAGTTACACAACGACGTATTTCCCACGTTTTGACGTCACATGTATGTGACGTCATGTAATTTTTTTTAAATCCAAATTACGCAGCTGTTTCTATGAAGTCGATACATTTGAGTGCATGTTTGAAATGTGTTCAATCACATTAACATTGTAGATTAGTCGAGGTTCTCCAAGTTTTCAAATAACTTTATTTTGACTGTAATAAAAATGAAACATTTTGCATGATAGCTCGTGGTTTCCAAGAAAGTACGCGCGCAATTACGGGTATTATTTGTAAGGGGTTGATTACGGGTTTTCTCTCACAGCAAAACCCATGCAAATAATTCGCAAGAGTTTAATAAAATTATATATATTTCACAAATTAAAGAGGATTGTTGTGACACGTGCAATACCTATAACTAATGAATAAGAAAAGGCAAATATGTTAATGCATGCAGATACAGAAATACAACAAAGTCCTGTACAATCAAAGGAAGGACTCGCGAATAAAAGAAAACAGATAAGTATCACTGGCAAGTCAGCAACGCTCGATCTTGAGGTATGTTCTATATACACCTTGTTCAATTGATAGTCAGATAGTTTGTAAAAATAAACTGTCATGTTAATGATATGTCAGTATATAACTTAGCAACAAATGATGGCACATGTTATCTTTGGGATGAAACCCAAGGAGCCAGAGGTTCATCGGAAAATGGATTTTGTTCTGATTGCGCATTGCCACCAGCCATCCAACGTGTGATGTACGTTGATTATGCACAAGACAACAACAATAATGAGTATGTTGCAGCTGGTTTCCAACATGAAGTGAAGACTTCAACCCACATCGATAATATAGAACAAACGTTTCTTCAGTCGCACACGCATGCAATGTGATTTAATGCAACACGAAGCATTTCACTTGTTAATCAGTCAAATCAGTGTGATAGTGCTAGTGTAGTATGTGGCAAGTATTCCAATGTGGTTCAACAGTTTCTGATAATAATAATGACAATTCCTCCAATTGGTCACAAATTTTATGAGGCGTTGTCAACAAGTAAAACTGTAAACGACCCTGCTGGAGGAGGCTACGGACTAAGATTAATAATCTCAATAGATCAGTGGCTGTCATGAATTTGCTTGGCCCTGCAATCATTCAATGCAATTAATTGTTGATATCTTTCATACTTAGAGGAATGTATAGAGCAAGCTAGCAATATATTGACTATACAGTATACACACAATACATTGTATTCAATTTTCACATACACTGATCCTGATCAGCAGCTCAGTAACTCTCCATTTTAGTCAGTGAATGAACGGCAATGATATGTACCACTGATTAACATGCATATAATTAATAAATATACAATTATATATAAAATGAGTTTTACTATTGAGAATATAGGTTCAAGCATGCAATGTAAGAACTAGAGCTACTCGTGTACATGACTTGTAACAGCAGCGTACAGTTGCATAAGGTATCATTAGCATGTAATTCCAAAATATGATATTACATGTACTGTATATCATATACATATAACCAGGGCTTTTAAAATTTCAGAATGCCAATCTGTCCAGACGTTTTTACGATTAGTGCCCCCCCCCCCCTCCCTCCCCCGCATTTTCGCGATCTCGCTCGTGTATGGGTAGAGAACGCTAGATTGTAGAATGGCAAAAAAAAATACCGCACAGTTAGTCTGTGTCGCAACGTGATAATGACTGCAAAGAACCTGATTACCGTACATCAACGACTTGATTTGTGATGCACTCTAAAAACCTTAAAATACGATTTTCATCAAATAATGAGAAATGCTAATTAGCCTATACATTATGTTTATTAGGGGGTGAAATATATCTTGAGTGGCCATATTACCACAATATGTGTGTCATGCGATCTTATGTACGCTTTCAGTAAAGTTTAAGCCAAAACTATATTGCTGTGGACAGACACGCAAGCTCCCATATGTATTTATATACAAAATGGGTCAAGTCCATACTGGTGAAAGTGTAATCATTACCGTTTTGTAAAAAATAATGTGACTCATTTATTATATACGAATGGTTAATATGCATGTTAATTGTGTCATACAATATTCTAATGTATAAAACAGGTTCAAAATGAATACAATTTGTGGGTGTTTTTGCATGCTACTCTTATTATTGTTATTGTGGCGGTCATTTCGAACTTGGCGGCCATTTTGTGTTTGAAAAAATATCCACATTAATTTGTTTAATGCTTAGACTATCTAAATACAAAATCAAGAGAGAGTTTGCTTTTAACAAACAGAAATGACACGAGATTAGTTATAAGACCAATCTAGCTTTCACTACACGTTTTGATGTGCAATGATCATACTTTATAATCAATAGAAAACATATTTATTCAGGTGCACAGACGCGTTTAATATATAAATTGATATAAATAATTTAAAACCGTCCTGCCTCATTTGAATATCAAAATGTGTGATGCAACCGCACCTCTCTATCAGTAAATTCAAGATTACTAAATGATTATACCTTATTTTAGCAGAAGATTTTTGCAGCTCAAACATGTGACTTTAAAGTTCCTTTATTTTTAGCCATTTGTTCCTGTTTAGGAAGAAAAGCAATAATACATTTGTAAAAGTAAAATACGCATTGAATTTTAAATATGGGGGTATAATACTCTTTAGATACAAAACTTATCTGGAGATCTGAGGATCTGCACTGCTCACCATTCCATCAATGAAACACGTTCATGCTTCTAACAAACAGTATGTATACCGGTAGATCATCATCAGGCTACTTCTTCTTCTTTTTTAGTGTATCAGCACGCCTTCTTTAATGAATATTATGTGCCGGCGCCATATTTACATATTTGTTAGGTTTGGTGATAAGCATACATTTTGTTCTAAGCATGTATTTGAAATTGCTCATTAGGGATAAAAGACAAATATATATATTTCCTTCCTTTTCTTCAATTTATTCGTTTTATATTCTTTTTCGTTTTCTATGTATATTTCCTTGCGTCCTACTGTGTCTGCTGCATGTATAGAGGGCGGTAGACGGTGACATTGGGTGACTGTTCGATGGTAGAAGGAGTATTTGTAAGAATCTTTTGCTGTCTGGATGTGTTTAAACGTCTGCGTTACTGCTGTGTCTGATTTTTATATCTGAAGGAATAAGACGATTACTAGCTGGATGGATGGCAACTACACAGTGGATAACTTTGTAGAGCATGATTATTCTGGAGCGAGTACGTCGGATATCTAGAGAGGGTCAGTTTAGGGTTGGGAGCATGTCAGTAACAGAGCTTGTATTGTGGTATCGATTTGAAACATATCTGGCAGCGCGGGCGGGCGGGCGGGCTGAAGAAAAAGCGCATAGTTCGTGTACACAACTCCTCCGAAACCATTCAGTCGATCAATCTGAAACTATACACACGTCTTCTACACATATTGAAGATGTGCACCTTGATGTTTTTATGCCGAAAAAATATTTTTTAACAAAAATATCGCCTTTTTAACTTAGCCATTTGTTCTTCATTTGTCTATACATTTCTATATACGGTACAGAGTTTGTGTACACAACTCCTCCGAAACATTTCAGTCGATCGATCTGAAACTATGCACACGTCTTCTACACATACTGAAGATTTGCACCTTGGTGTTTTTATGCCGAAAAAATATTTTTTAACAAACATATCACCTTTTTAACTTAGCCATTTTTTCGACATTTTTCTATACAATTCTATATACGGTACAGAGTTTGTGTACACAACTCCTCTGAAACCGTTCAATCGATCGTTCTGAAATTTCACACACGTCTTCTACACATATAGAAGATGTGGACCATGGCGTTTTTATGTAGAAAAAATGTTTTTTAATAAAATTATCACCTAATAAATTCTTAGTCATTTTTTCTACATTTTTCTATACAATTCTATATACGGTACAGAGTTTGTGTACACAGCTCCTCCGAAACCGTTCAGTCGATCGTTCTGAAAGTATACACATGTCTTCTACACATATAGATGATGTGCACCTTGGTGTTTTTATGCCGAAAAAATATTTGTTAACAAAAATATCACCTTTTTAACTTAGCCATTTGTTCTACATTATTGTATCCAATTCCCTATCATTTCTACTTTACCCTCTACTTTTCTATCTCTGCCTAAATTAGTATACATGTTTAGCACAACGAGATGAAGAAATAATGCTATAGACTTTCAAATTCTCATTAATGTTTCTTGCCTTGGTGACAGCTTCACATTTCTGCAGTTTCGCTGTCTGGCCCATATTCGACGGGCGTATTTTGTGACTTGCGGCACTCTTGTTTGATGTGCAATATCATACTTTATGATATGACGATACAAATATTTATTCAGCATTTAGCTGATATAAATAATTTAAAAATACTGCATCATTTGCATATGGAACTTGCTTGATACCACCGCGAGTCTCTATGAGTACATTAAAGATTACTAAATAATTATGTCTGTGTAGCTGGCACTCGTAATTTTTAGAAGTGGTGGACTAGTTGCAATTATACATATTTATTTAATTTCCATAAAGAAAAAATTGTACCTACTAGATGGGACCCCAGCTTCAACAATAATTAAATCTATATTTTAATTAGTCAAGATCCACAGCAGAATAAGTGCAGGTTATTGGAAAATAGGTCCGACAACATCCATAAGAAAAATGAAAGTAGCAGAGAAGAGCAAAATGTGTGGTAACGGGTTAGTTTTTTTAGGGAAAATCAATGGTGGTGGGCCACCTTAGTCTGATCCCTGACGGTTATTGGTTTGTATCGGTAACGGGCCAGTTTGACAGTCAACCTGTGTAAGTTACGGTAACTTCACAAACAATCAGAATTTTATAATACCATATGTGTAACTTATTATAAAATTCTGATTGTTTTCAATCACGTACATATGTATTTTAATTATGAGGATACATGTATATATAAAACACATTAGTATGTCAAACACCTTACATACGTATGCAATTTAGTTAATATAGATTAGAGAATAATAAATGGTGCGAATTCGTCAAGGGGGCAATGGTAGTCCAGTATGAACAAAATCGTGTGGGTGTTTTGAGGTCACTGACACAGTTGGCTTGCAAATCTTGATCCATTTATTACTACCCAGTTTCACTTGAGGTACATGTACATGTGGGGGTGTTGGTCATGTGATGTAAACAGAGTTTCCGTGGCCAATACAAAATGTAAACAATATTGGGGGACATGACGAGGTTGGATTTTTATTTCTTAGGACTAAGTGAACCTATTGTTTAATTCATGCAGAACCAGTACAGATAAGTAGGTCTGAAGGTCATGTACAAGTAGGTCCCACAACATCCATACGAATAATGAAAGTAGGATAGACTGGCCTTATTGAATGGGATTCGGTTAAAGTATATAGTAAAACTATTTGGTGTCTTCCAATCTATGCTGTGATAATTTGTGGGTGAAATCTTACATCAACACCGGCATTGGAGGTGTGACTTGAACAGCCAATCAGATGTCGGACTATAATTTATTAGAGGGAGAACTACTTGAGCGGACAGCAGTGCCATCTGACGTCATAATGACGCACTACTAACCATATATTGCTTGCATCATTGTGTGTGTAGCTTGATGCTTTCTGCTTGCGGCTTTCCGCTTTCGGACAGTAGCTTGATGCTTACTTCTTGCGGCTTTGTCCTTACTGCTTTCGGCCTTATTCAAAGTGCTAAGTGCTTTGTTCTTACTTTATATTGCAAATGCTTAGTGCAATAAAACAGGGACACAAATAAGGATGTATCAATAATTGTAATGACACATGAATATAAGTTGTAATGTCATCAGCACGCAGGCATCAAGTCATATAGAATTATGGCGGATATTACCTTCCATATAAGCCAACACCTACGTAATGCATGTGCATCGTGACGTTACTAGAGAGCGCGCCATTACGTCACCAGACCAGTTCCCAACGAATGCACTGAACTTTTGAAATTGGCGCGGCTGCATCACGTGACGTGTACTACTGCCCCGGAATATGCATGTGTATATCAGTTGTTTGAATGGAGCAGATTATCAAAGTACCGAAAGTACTACATATATATGCTTAAATTGTATGATATTTCCGACGGAAATGTAACAACATTACGTTCGACCATGTCCAGCCGTGGGTAATCGTTTACCGTGGCACTCTGGAACTGTTTGAAACCGCGGTCTGCGGCCTTGGAGTTCAAACAGTTCCCTCGTGCTACGGAAAACGTTTACCCACAGCTGGACATTGTCGAACCTTATATTGGACTAAATTATGTTTTAAACATAATTACTTCCTCACTGTCATTGGACATATGTATAACATATATGTGAAGACTGCCTCGTAACTGTATCCTACACGACACATGAAGTGGCCATCTCGACCATCTTTGTGTATACAATCCATAACAATTATATTACACCAAGATATATTGCAAGTCGGACCTTTGCCAACATTCTCATAAATACACACAGGCCATATATACTATCCCCATACAAAGCTTCACTGCACTATTGTTATATTGTCTAATAATAGAGTACATTAGAGGGTATATATGGTATGTGCTGTGTGGTTAGCCAGGTAAATGACATTGTGTCATTTTCTGTGTAAGATGCTATTTGCAATGGGATTTGTGTTGTTAAAAAACAGGCACAAAACTGTCCGGACAGAAAACTAACATATTTTACAGTTTGTTGTAATATAATTGATAGGAGTCTGTTGTCCTGGTTTTTATACGACCGTTTTTAAAAAACGGTATGTATTATGTGTTACCGCACGGCGGGCGGGCGGCGGGCGGGCGGGCGGCTGAAGAAAAAGCGCATAGTTCGTGTACACAACTCCTCCGAAACCGTTCGCTCGATCGATCTGAAATTATACACACGTCTTCTACACATATAGCAGATGTGTACCTTGGTGTCTTTATGCCGAATAAATATTTTTTAACAAAAATATCACCTTTTTAACTTAGCCATTTGTCTATACAGTTCTATATACGGTACAAAGTGTGTGTACACAACTCCTCCGAAACCGTTCAGTCGATCGATCTGAAACTATGCACACGTCTTCTACACATATTGTAGATGTGCACGTTGGTGTTTTTATGACGAAAACATATTTTTTAGCCATTTTTTCTACATTTTTCTATACAGTTCTATATACGGTACAGAGTTTGTGTACACAACTCCTCCGAAACCGTTCAGTCGATCGATCTGAAAATATGCACACGTCTTCTACACATATTGAAGATGTGCACGTTGGTGCTTTTATGGCGAAAAAATATTTTTTAACAAAAATATCACCTTTTTAACTTAGCCATTTTTTCTACATTGTTCTATACAATTCTATATACGGTACAGAGTTTGTGTACACAACTCCTCCGAAACCGTTCGGTCGATCATTCTGAAACTATACACGCGTCTTCTACACATATTGAAAATGTGCACCTTGGTGTTTTTATGTCGAAAAAATATTGTTTAACAAAAATATCCCCTTTTTAACTTAGCCATTTTTTATACATTTTTCTATACAATTCTATATACGGTATAGAGTTTGTGTACACAACTCCTCTGAAACCGTTTCGGTCGATCGTTCTGAAATTACACACACGTCTTCTACACATATAGAAGATGTGGACCATGGCATTTTTATGTAGAAAAAATGTTTTTTAATAAAATTATCACCTTTTTAACTTAGCCATTTTTTCTACATTTTTCTATACAATTCTATATACGGTACAGAGTTTGTGTACACAGCTCCTCCGAAACCGTTCAGTCGATCGTTCTGAAAGTATACACATGTCTTCTACACATATAGATGATGTGCACCTTGGTGTTTTTATGCCGAAAAAATATTTGTTAACAAAAATATCATCTTTTTAACTTAGCCATTTGTTCTACATTATTGTATCCAATTCCCTATCATTTCTACATTACCCTCTACTTTTCTATCTCTGCCTAAATTAGTATACATGTTTAGCACAACGAGATGAAGAAACAATGCTATAGACTTTCAAATTCTCATTAATGTTTCTTGCCTTGGTGACAGCTTCACATTTCTGCAGTTTCGCTGTCTGGCCCATATTCGACGGGCGTATTTTGTGACTTGCGGCACTCTTGTTTGATGTGCAATATCATACTTTATGATATGTCGATACAAATATTTATTCAGCATTTAGTTGATATAAATAATTTAAAAATACTGCATCATTTGCATATGCAACTTGCTTGATACCACCGCGAGTCTCTATGAGTACATTAAAGATTACTAAATAAGTATATCTGTGTAGCTGGCACTCGTAATTTTTTAGAAGTGGTGGACTAGTTGCAATTATACACTTATTTAATTTCCATAAAGAAAAAATTGTACCTACTAGATGGGACCCCAGCTTCAACAATAATTAAATCTATATTTTAATTAGTCAAGATCCACAGCAGAATAAGTGCAGGTTATTGGAAAATAGGTCACATATGACCTTAAATCCTACTGTAGCCGCAGTATACAGGCATTTGGCGTGTTTCGGCTTTCGTCGGTACTGCTATAATTGATTGGCGTTGGTAATACTGAATGCATTACAATGGTTACTTACCTTGAGATTAAAATAGCGCCATTTGATTTGTTGTTTATAGTAAGGTATGTAGTTTCTGGTCGGACACAAGCTCGTATTGTAACAAAATAACATGTTTGAAATTGTTGTTTTCTACGCATTCCATGTATTTCTGTAGATAACGATAATTCTCAAATGAACATATGAACTTGCCATTACAATATTGACATTAGAGCCTTAAACACTTTATTTCATTTGTTATGATACAAGGTCGTGTCTGACCTAGGAAAACCAGCTGTAATTTGATATTCTTCGCATAATTATGTTCTTTTAACACCGTCTGCAATTAATGAACACAACGTTATAGATGGTTCAATATTTGCTCACAATCAAGTTATTATTTACTTAAATCATTTTAATATTTTTAGTGACGTTATCATGGTTATATAAAACCGCATATTTTGTGTATGCTATTAAAGATGGTGTTGTCTGGATATGCGGAACACTCGCAAAATTGACGTCAAATCAAGCTTATTCTTGCGATGTCCGAGTTAATGTTTATCATTCCATCAAAGTAAATTGCGCAGAACCTTGACCAACATTCATCCAACGTCATCATTGCATAATTATTATGACGTCATTTGATATTATTGTATGAATTTGAGAGTGAAAACAGGGACAGCATAGAGATTTACTGGAATACAAAAATGGGTCATCAGAAAGTGAGAAAACATCTATCATTCAATATTGTGTAAACTTTGGGACAACACCCGTAGAAACAAAGAAAACGATGGAAATTGCATCAGGAAATAAAAGGGTGTGACAATCTCTTGTTTATAAATGACATAAAAGGCTTTCCGACGGTAAGATGAGCATACGGACGATGTTCGGGGTGATAGACCTGTTGATGTCACTGTCAAGATCATTACCAAAATCATTGGATGATCGAGACAAATTGTCTCCCCTATAATGGTATGAATCAAGTCTAGTTCAAATGGTATACGGTTGTGGCAAGTATACCTGGGCTCAACAGATGAAAAGGGGTAGCAAGTAGTTGGGCTGTAAGGGATGGGCTTGAGTAGACTAGGATATGTTAATCACTTATTATTATACCCCGGCATCTGAAGTATGTCGAGGGGTATATAGTTTTCGTAATTCCGTCCGTCCGTCCGTCCGTCCGTCAGTCCACGTTAATGTTTGTGGGTATCCATTATCTCGGTAACGGTAAGTCTGATTGACCTCAAACCTCATATACTTCCTTATCATCATCGATAGTTTAATTCCATACCACACTCATGCGGCCTTCATGTCCAAGGTCAAGGTCAAATTACTGGGAGAAAGATTTGCGTTAACGTTTTTGGGTACCCATTATCTCTGCAAGGTAAGTCGGATTGACTTCAAACTTCATATACTTACTTATCATCATCCATATTTGCATTCCATACCACTCATTTGCCTTCATGTTCAATGTCAAATTACTTCGAAATTTGCATCCGTAAGATATGCGTTAACATTTGCTGGTACCCATTATCCCTGCAACGGTAAGTCCGATTGACTTCAACTTCTTATACTTCCTTATCATCATCCATATTGTCATTCCATACCACACTCATGGGCCTTCATGTCCACGGTCAAGGTCAAATTACTTATAAATTTGATTTAATTTTTTTTTAAATATTTTCATTAAAGTTTTTATTTGTCGGTCCAGGCGGTGGCCGGGGGTATACGTGAGCCCCTGCTCACTTTCTAGTTTACAATGTAATACATGGGAACAAACAGGGGCGGATCCAGCATTTGGGGAACGGGGGGTTGTCCTATTTTCGACCTCCACGGAATGGAGCGAGTATGCTATAGGGGTCCGGGGGCATGCCCCCACTGATTGTTTTTTTAAACTGTGACCTATATAAACTCTGTGGCTGAACGGGGGGGGGGGGGGGTGCAACCCCGGAACCCCCCTCCAGATCAGATCCGCTCCTGACAAGCATGAATGCATGATACATTGATATGCGAACATCACTGTACGATACACAGATGCTATTCAATTAATTAATGATCGCAAGCCAATCGACTGTTATACTCTAATGCAACGTATGCATTATAAAGTACTTAAAGGTACATACATGTACCCACTCAGTAGGCACAAAATGTTATTTATAGAAATTGCATACGTGTATAATTGTGTCACTATTCCACCAGTTCTAAACATTATGAGTGCCTGCTATACATAATAATTCAGTAATATTTATTTTACTGATAGTGAAGCGCGGTGGTATCAGGTTATTTTCATATGCAATTGAAGCATGATATTTTCAAATTATTTATACAAATTAAAAGAAAATTGTATTTTCGCCAGATTATAAAGTATAATCATTGCACATCAACAAATAAATACAGAGAATAAATAGCAATGTCCATTAACATTTTAAGGAAACACGGTTATCGCCCCTGATATCAGTATGCAAATTTACGTCCGATATAAAATGTATAATAATACAAATAAGTATGTGGGGAAATGGTGAATGAATATTTATTTTGCCAGAAAATGTATCTGATATAAAGAACAGTTTGTGCCTGCTGCGTGGGCATGTACCTTTAACTTCACGTATGGAATATAAATGGTTCCATTGTGGACAATATATAATCCCCCAATATATTGGTGTACAAGTGCCTTGATGATCGCTAATCAAAGCGAAACAACATACAAGTATGACATGACAGAACGACAGAAAATAATATGCAGCCAAATAACAGTGGATCTTCATACTTTTATAACAGTCATATTCTACTAAATATAGACTATTATTTGTTTCTAATAAAACTAAGTTTATTATCAGGAGATATTGAAACATAAAGTATTAGTATTAGACATAAATTAGATTACGTTAAAGAAAATTTTAGGGATTTCGATATTTTATGTTTCACAGAATCTCATTTAACTGAAACGATTGAGTCGACGACATTGTCGCTTGAAGGATTTAACACGCTATTTAGAAAAGACAATTCAGCACACTCTGGCGGTTTACTTATATATATTACATGTTCTATTGTATCTAGAAGATTAACTGACCTTGAGACAATATTACCAGAATCGATATGGATTAATATTACTGATAAAAACAGAGAAATCCTTCTGTGCAATGTTTACCGCCCACCACATCTTGCGAACGAATTTTGGGAAAGATTAAACATTTGCATCGAAAGGGCATCCGAAGTATCAAAAACACATAATATTAGTAGGAGATATAAATGAAGATCAATTAAGTACTACCAGCAATAAATTTTAAAAATGTAACCATGCTAAACAACATGACTAATGTTATTAAAGAACCCACACGAGTAACCGAACACACACAAACACTAATAGATCCTATAGCAGTTACTAACAGAAATATCCGTATATGATTCGGGTAATATTAAAAACACCACAAGATATTAGTGATCACTATGGTACATATGTCTATATATCGTGTAACATGCCGTCAGTAGCCCCCTTCAAAAGAAAAGTTTGGAACTACAATCGCGGCGACTATATTCTTCTAAATTTCTTGATGCAAACAACTGACTGGTCTTTCATTAATAATGGTAATCTAAACACAGCGTGCGAAGCATTTCATGACAAGCTTATAGAGATTATCAATGTATGTATCTCCTCAAGTCTAGTTACAATACGCCCAAACGATAAACCATGGTATAACTCATTTATTCGAAAAACATCACGCCAGCGTGATCGCCAGAAAAACTTAGCGATACGAACAAAACAGGAAACTGATTGGAATGTATATAAAAAACTACATAATAAAGTCAACAATATGAAAAAATATGCTAAGCAAATATTTTTTGACAACTTGGAATTTACAATGCAAGACCTCAACACTACTGATCCCCGGCAATACTGGAAAATTATTAAAATGCTAGTTAAAGAAAATGCAACTAACTGTGAAACAATCCCCCCGTTACGTAAAACCGACAGCACATACATATATACTGACACGGAAAAGGCAGAGGCACTAAATAATTATTTTGTTTCAATATCAACAGTAGATGATTCTCACGAACGCTACCAGATTATACTCCACGTACACAGGCTAAAATAGATTCTATACATGTAACGGAGCACGATATTACGACTATTTTATTGAAATTAAATGTACATAAAGCATCGGGACCGGATGAAATCAGCCACAGGATGCTCAAAGAAACTGCTATAACTATATGTAGACCTTTGTGCATGTTGTTTAATAGATCTTTACGAGAAGGTGACTATCCATCAAAATGGAAAAAGGCTAATGTCATGCCACTGTTCAAGAAAGGAGACCGTGACCAGCCTTCAAATTATAGACCTATATCTTTGATTAGTTGTATAGGCAAAGTTTTGGAACGCGTTGTTTTCAAACACGTGTATAACCACCTTCATTTAAACAATCTTATTTATCAAAAACAATCCGGATTCATTCCAGGTCATTCCACAGTATACCAATTAATAGACATATATAATCAGATATGCAAAGCTATCGATGAACGAAAACATACGTGTATAGTATTTTGTGACATTTCTAAAGCATTCGATAGGGTATGGCATCTTGGACTCTTATTCAAGCTAAAACAAAATGGTATCGAAGATCCTCTTCATAACTGGTTTAGGCACTATTTAGCAAACAGATCACAAAAGGTTTTTGTAGGCACTTCTTATTCTGAAAGTCAACTGATAACTGCAGGTGCCCCTTCCCCAAGGCTCGGTTCTTGGTCCTCTGCTGTTTCTTATATACGTAATGATATTGCGGACAAACTAATCAGTACAACACGACTTTTTGCTGATGACTCATCTTTAGCTGTCTCATCATCAGACATGAACACCATAGAATGCAAACATAAATCATGACCTAAATGAATTAGCAGCATGGGCGAAACAGTGGCTTGTAACATTTAATCCATCTAAAACAGATGCTATGATTTGTTCATTAGCTAGATATACAGAGCCATCTCTCTATTTCAACGATACCCAACTTCATTTTGTTCAACATCACAAACATTTGGGCCTAACACTCAGTCACGATGGTACCTGGCATGAACATATTTCAAATATAATTAAGTCTGCGTCGAAGGTATTAGGTTCTATGAAAATGATCAAATTTAAAATAAACAGAAAAACTCTAAATCAAATTTATATATCGTACATGAGACCGGTTCTCGAATATGCATCAATGGTATGGGATAGTTGCACAAACTATGAACGCGAATCCCTCGAAAAACTTCAATACGAAGCAGCACGAACAGTAACAGGAATAACCCGGTCATCATCAATAAATACTCTTCTCAAAGAAATTGGATGGGTATCTCTTTCAGACCGACGACAAATTCAGAAACTAATAATAATATATAAAGAAAAGGAAGGTATACTACCCACTTATTTACACCAACTTTTTCCACAACTGGTCGGAGAAAATAATACATACGGACTACGTAATATGAACAATTTTGTTACATTAGCTCGACGGACCGAACTTTATTTTAAATCTTTTATACCATCATCTGTGGCATCTTGGAATGAACTAAATAATGAAATAAAAAATTCCGAATCGATTGCCGTTTTTAAAAATAAATTAAAACAACTATTCAGACCTCCACTAGTTCCAGAACATTTTCTTATCGGCGATAGAACTTTATCCATTTACTACTGCCGTATAAGAAACCAATGCAGCAACCTTAATGCAGATCGACATAAAAATCACTTGAGAGAATCTCCTTTATGTCAATGTTCTGCCGAAGACGAAGACGCTGAACATTTTCTTTCTTTTCAAATGTCAATTATATCATCTGCAACGAATCGACCTCCTTGAAGCAACCCGTCAGTACCATCCATTATCGGTGCAAACCCTACTATTTGGTAAAGAATCGCTAACTGTTGAAGATAATTCATGCATATTTAAAGAAGTCCAAAATTACATTAAACTTACGCGTCGATTTGACAACTAACAACATATATACAATAACATTATTTGTTTATATAATTATGATGTTAAATAAAACAACTAATCTTAATTACATACTTTAACGTATACTACGTTCCTGCATTAAGCTGTTTATTACAAAAGGTTACCTGTGTCCTTGCTCGCGAGTATTCTTGTGTGTGCTCCGCGGTTCGTGCTCGAGTCGTGGCGCTTTTAGTGGTAATGACCGAGCATGCTCGGTCACGACCAATATAGGTGGCTGATTTCGGGTGTCGGTTGTATGAGCATGTTCGGGGGTCTCTCGATCAAGGCCACTTAGCTTGGAAGGTGAGTGGTGAATTGATTGGGTGCAACATTGTTACATTGAACAATTATGTTTGATAGTTTCGCTTAATATTGATTAGATCATGAGCATGTCGATATTACTATTTAAGAATTTAAGAAATTTCAATATCTTGATTGATATGCTCATGTGAAAATTAGTATAATTATACTTGCTCTATAGAGAATGTGAAACACAAACAAAATACTTATATTCACCCCGTTATACCTCTTTAGATATATTCAATAAGCAATTGGGACGGGCTGTAACTAATGTTGCAAACACTTGTAGCTCAACCCGTTTGCTCTTTTTGTAAAATTGTATGCATTAACTGTTATTTTTATATACCATGTCAAATTAGAGCAATAAAATATGTTTAAACTAAAACAGAACGACAAATGGAGGACAATTGACAAACATTTTAACTACCCCAGTGCTGGTGTATCTCAATATATAATGGTACGAATGAGTCAGGTAATGGATAAGGTTCCGATGTCAGCCTCACCCGCAGTATGAGGTCTAGTCAGCAATCTATGGCTATAGTCCCACCGTCTATGGGATACACAATAAACAAAGGTGTAGTCTTACTACAATCACTTAGCCATGGTAGAAGTGTTGATATACAATATCAAAGTATACATCTATTATTGCCAATGCAATATAATCACTAAGTACGTATGAATGTCAAAGTTCCCGGATCGGAAATGGAAGCTGATATAATTTCAAAGTCTAAATCAGGATATTGTCACATCACATGGTAGTCGACGATAGTATTCCGGAAATGGATATCCGTAAGTTGGAAACACCGGAAGCGGTATACCGGAAGAAAAGTTGCAAATGTATATTAACTTGATGTAGTATACCGGAAGTGGTAGCTCGGATGTAAAGTTCCAGATTGTTAACTAGGTATGGTATACCAGAAGTGGTAGACCAGATGTAAAGTTCCAGATATAAATAAAGATGGCGGCTATCACGTTGGCTAAGACGCCTAAAGGATTCACATATATGACATTCAACTCAATGTAATATAATATATATACATGTACAGGTATGGTGTGTCACTTCTGTACTACATAATGGCTGTGACTGTCTGCTATATACAGGTCTGAACCCGGAGCTGCTGCTACTTCCCTCTGTGCCAGACAGATGTACGGACACTCCGCACTGTGGATACCCTCAACGAGTGAACCAATTGATCAATGTTTTTCACTGGGGCTCGAGAGGCTGCAATGAAATAGACCTCAATAACTGGACGTATACGAACAGACGGACAGACGGACATACATGGTGCACAATGACTTATAAAACAGACATAAACACAATATACCCGACCATAATCTGCTCCCTAAACTCCACAACTCCACAACTCCAATCATGCTCAGTACACGCAAAATAACTCCATCCCGACATGCCATATCCAACGCACAATGATGTAGGTCCAGATTACTAAGTGCTATATGACTCCGGCTGGTCTCAAAAGTAAAGCATAGCCATTATACACCGAAACAGCCAGCATCGCCGCACTGAAACACAGCAATGAAAATCGGCGTAATACCCAGGTTACCGTCCCAATTTCGTGGTTATTTACGGAGTCAGCAAGAAATAACATCACAAACTTTTGCGTGATTTTATCTTGCCCCGACTGTTAGTTCCTGACTACGTTGAACACTAGGACAGACTATCTAGAACAGCACCGACCTACGCCAAACAGTAGCTGCACACTGACCTCAAACACACAAAGACCTTTATCTCCTGGGGAAACACAGCATGCTTTCCAGTAGAGTGGAATGATAATTGCCCGCTAGCATGACACATGGGTTTATCCTACTTGTTAACCAATACTGCATTGCCCGACGACTCTGCTCAGTATCTGCATTGTGAAAGTATGGCCAATATGTCTGCAAACGGATATTGCACCGTTGATAAAATGGACACGTAATTAACTCCACATATGACACGAACGAGGGTATTCCACAAATACGTCATCATTATCATACGCCCGGTTATTACAGGTAATGCATGTATGTACATATGTTAGTGCACTGGTATGTGACATCCGAAAGGTTACCGTGGAACACCGCTAAAACGGACACATTGAATACGAATAAGCACATTACAATACAATATAGTACAATACACCACAAACACACAATTATACATGAATCAAGAAATCACGCGACAGTCACCGACGAAGAAAACGTTACACTGGTAAACGCCAAACTAGACGAAGACCGGAGAAAAACGTTGCGTCAATTAAGTGAACAGCATAACACCTCAACATGAGACATTTAAAGCTACATGCACACTCAGTAGGCACAACATGTTCTTTATATCTGAGACATCATCTGAGACATTTTCTGGCAAAATAAACATTAATTCACCATTACACCACGTATTGATTGGAATTATTATACATCTTATATCAGACGTCACTTTCCACACTGATATCAGGGGCAATAACCATGTTTCCTTAAAATGTTAATGGCATTACTAGTTTTACTCTGTATTTAGTTTTTGATGTGCAATGATCGTACTTTATAATCTGTCGAAAATATTAGTTTTTCATGTGATGCATTTAATTAGTATAAATTAATAAAAAATACCATATCATGATATCAACGCGCGTCACTATCAGTAAAATAAATATTACTAAATGTCTATATCTGTATAGCGGCCACTCGTAATCTTTAGAACTGGTGGAATATTGACACAATTATACACTTATTTAATTCATATAGAGAACGGTGTGTGCCTACTGAGTGGGCATGTACCTTTAATTGCTCGTTGGGTTCCAATGATATTGTGTACAGAAAAAGTGAGTTGCATGTTCAAGGATCAAATAACTTTTTGTGAAGATGCGAGGAAGAGGGTCATTCATTTCTTGATTGGATCCTTACAGTGGACAAAACATGGCTATACCATTATGACCCGGAGTCAAAACAGTCCAGTCAGTGGAAATATGAGTCATCACCCCCACGGTGTTGGGAGCGGACATATTGAAAGATCGCACATATTCACCTGACCTTTCACCTTGTGATTTTGCGTTATTCCCGCGATTGCAGGGTGAACTAATGGGAAGACGATTCACATAATTGTCCACATAACATAACGTCATAAGTGACGTCGTGACCTGCGCCGCTATACTCTGATCACCATTGTTCACGCCCACACAGCAACTATAATTAACCAGATACGTTCATGAAAGTCCATACCTATGCTCATTATATATAAAGACACATGCCTGCAACATATTTCAAGAATATCTCCATGTTCGGTATGTTAAATGACGTTGTTCACAAACTTTTGGATCAGCCTTCACATTTACATAAGCGCTAATAAAATCACGGAATTTGTTATGATACGAGGTCATGTCTGTGTTGTTCATGTATAGATTGTACCGATGAAAGCCGAAACACGCCGAATGCCTGTGTATACAGGTGAAGGAACATAATCAAACCCTGATCGTTACGTATTTATCTTGTAGTGGTATTCACATGTTTCAAGGATCACTTGCCTGTGTATTGTTTTCTAGAACAGTTTTTTTTTGTCCAACGGAGCTCACATTTAATGCCGATATCAAGCACGTACATGTTTGTCACATGGTAGTCAACAATGTTACCAGAAATAGACAACCGGAGTTGCACATGCACATGACTTTATTTTCATACGTATTACACTAGTGACTAAGACAGACTAAGTGTATTATGATTTTTAATACGTGAGTTATTACACTGTGTAAACCCATTTTATGTAATAAATTTATTTATTTAATACACAGTAATAGAAGCACCAGAAAATAACAAGGCCCCATATTACGAATATTGTCCGGAAGACGGTATGCGTTATTTTGCGGCGGCCGGTGACGATGACGTTGTGATTAGCTGGCAGAAAGATCCAGTTCCAAAAGATGAAGATGGCAGTATTGACAGGTAAATGACATCGAAACAATAATTTAATGTTTGCCCTTTGAATTTTTGTGCCCCAGAATTTTATTTGCAGGGCATTATAATTTACCCTCGTCCATCCGTCCGTAGCACTTTGGACCATTGTGTACGTTTAAGTCTGTTCATCTATAATACTACCAAACTTGCACACAATAATCGGCTACTGCTCTACATCAGAAACTGACATATACTTTGTTTGCTCTTTGCCGTTCAAATAAGTGAATTTTTAAATTTGTTTAATTTTTTACTATTTGTTCCCTATTTAGTAAGGAAGGAAATCAACAATACGTTTGCAAAAGTAAAATAGCATTGAATTTGAAATATGGGGGTATAATACTCTTTAGATACAAACATTATCTGGAGCTGTGACGCAATAATTATCGCTACTGATCAAATAGCACACTCCTGTAACCTGATAATGATCTATGTTGCTTGTTAGAACCATGACATATGTTTTATTGACCGAATGGCGAACATTGTAGATCCTGATCAGACTGTGGATGCACAAGCTGATCTGGATCTACACTTGTCGCCCCATTTCTCCAGTCACAGCCACATATATGGCTGCCAATCATGGGTAATACGACTATTATAGCAAGTCTATGGTTATTATCCCCTCGCTGATAGGCAAGATGGGACATAGCATTAGTCCATGTACGTACGTACGTATGTGCATGTATACATAACATCTTTCATTTTTTCAATAACTCATGAACCGCTTCACCGATTTTGATAACATTTGGCCACAATGTGTGATAGTGATAGTGCTTTGTTTTTCATACGACCCACGTCCGACCGCCCAAGGTCAAAGTCACTAAGGACATATGTTCACCTTGTTTGTAAGGCAACAATGTTAAAATCATTTTTTTTAGCTCACCTGAGCGAAGCTCATGTGAGCTATTGTTACCGCAATGTGTCCGTCCGTAGGAATGATTGATGTACAATGCTCTTTCAAAGTTATTAAAATGGTGACCCCGAGGTCAAAAATGGGCGTCGCCGTTGTGGTCAAATTTTATTTTCGACCGAATATGGTCATATCATATATCAAATTGAAGGTATCAGCGAGGCGATCTCTCTGGTGAATTATTTGCCAAAATCGGATAATTACGTCATCCATGATGGCCGCCAAATGGTCCATTTATTCAAGATTTTGAACGTCTTTTCCTCAGGAACCACATGGCCGATGCTGGCCAAACTTCATAGTAAGTTAAGATCCTTGGTTGAAGCATTTTCAGATTTGGTAAAATGAGAGTTATCGCTTAATCTAAGATGACCACCATCTAAAAATAGCTCAAATGTTTTAAAACACATATGAACTCAATGTCACATTCTCCTCTGGTGTTCATCGAGTCAGGTGAGCGAATTAGGGCCATCATGGCCCTCTTGTTTATTATTATTATCAAGGCTGCCAGCGAGGGGATTAGCTTAGTGATAACGATGCCCTTGTTGCATGAGTGCAAACACTTTTTGTCTCAACCACGTTAGTGAAAGGTGAGACATAGCGGTCACAATTATGTCGCCTATTTCACCAACATTACAAAGTATACTTACCTAGTAGAAAAGTATACTTTGAGGGAGAAATGTTCAATTTAAGGATAAATTTATTAATTTTTATTATACTGAATTTATTACTGTGATAATGTAATAAATTCTGTTTAAAGATTCTGCATAATTGTATTCGTCAAATATATGCAGTCGTTAGTTCTATATGAAATAATGCATTTCGGGGAAAATCAATGAATACTCCCTCAAAGTATATTTTGCTTTTTATGATGAAATCGGCTACTGGTGTTGTTCTGCAATAATCGTAGCCACTAGTCGTAGGCATCACTAATTTTGGATGTATATTCAAATTTTGCATATCTTCTGATCATTGTCAAACTTCATAAGTAGCCTCCTCACATTGCTTTGATAACAACCAAGTGTCAGTTGGGTGACCTGGAACTTCGTGGGTGAGACACTCACCGGCTATCACTTTGTTCAGACCATAGTTATAAATTTGAACGTCCGAGTTTCTTAGCAGTACCGCAACGAGTTGTGGGGGGTATACTGGAGTCAGGTTGTCCGTCCGGGCACACGAATTGGCAGTTACGTGACTATGTCACATAGGGATGGACTTGTTAAAGGTTAGGGTTAGTAACATAACTAATAGAAAAAACTAACGAATAATTTATTTATGTGACACTTATTCCGTTTATGTGACACCTTTTTAAAGAACAAATGGTCACATAAAACCGATTCGTTAGGACGTCCGTCCGTCCGTCTGTCCGGGCACACGAATTGGCAGTTACGTGACTATGTCACATAGGGATGGACTTGTTAAAGGTTAGGGTTAGTAACATAACTAATAGAAAAAACTAACGAATAATTTATTTATGTGACACTTATTCCGTTTATGTGACACCTTTTTAAAGAACAAATGGTCACATAAGTATCCATTCGCGAGAACGTCCGTCCGTCCGTCCGAGCAACCAATGGTGTACAAGGGGCCATGGGGTGGAGCTTAACACAAAATAATCCTTTGATTTATTCCGTATGGCCCCTTGTTCTATTGTTTACAAGGGGCCATCTCTTTGATCTAGAACAATGGAAATGGCCCCTTGTTCACTATACGTGGGCCGTCCGTCCGTCCGTCCGTCCGTCCGTCCGTCCTCTATCCGTCCGTCCGACCGTCCGTCACTAAACTTAACATCAGAGAAATATTGTTATAACTTCTATTTCCTTCCTCTAAAATGCTTAATATTTCACACATGCATTCCTGTAAGGCTCTACTACCATGCTGTGCCAAATCCATGACCGTCCACGTCCAACCCCCGCTCATCCCAAGGTCAAGGTCAAATACTTAGTCTCTTTACAAAACTTAACATCAGATAAATATGTTATAACTTCTATTTCCTTCATCTAAAATGCTTAATATTTCACACATGCATTCCTGTAAGGCTCCACTACCATGCCGGGCCCAATCCATGATTACCCAACCCCCGCTGATCCCAAGGTCAAGGTCAAATACTTGGTCTCTTTACAAAACTTAACATCAGAGAAATAAGTTATAACTGCTATTTCCTTCATTGAAAGTTTTTAATATTTCACTTGTGCATTCCTCTAAGGTTGTACTATCATGCTGTGACAAACCTACGACCGTCCAACCACCGCTGATCCCAAGGTCAATGTGGCATACTTAGTCTCTTTACAAAACTTAACATCAGAGAAATATGTTATAACTTCTATTTCTTTCATCGAAAATTCTTAATATTTCATGCATGCATTCCGCTAAGGCTCTTCTATCATGCTGCGACAAATTTCCGCTGATCTCGAGGTCAAGGTCACACACCAAACTCTTTACAAAACTTAACATCTGAGAAATCGGTTATAACTTCTATTTCCTTGCTCGGATCCTTGCATTGCTCCAATGGACCTCTACCACCGTGTAACAAATTCACGTTCGTGCCCAGAGTCAAGGTCACAAGCCCACACACTTGGATTTCTTGTTTACATATTTAGGGGTACCTGGGCCCACGCGGGGGGGGGGGGGGGGTATTCCGTAAGACTCGCTTACTGATCAATCTAGTTAAACCAGTACTGCCAAACTAACCCTAAATATTGGCATGCTCACTGTTGCGGGGAAACCATTATTTGTTATGCGTTTCCTCAAATAAACGGTGTCCAATTGAAACACAATGCGATGCAAGCCGTCAATATTTTTCCATTTTGACATCTCGTGATTTCATATTGTATTGGTCAGTGGTGGTACTACGCTTCACAGTGCAAACTGGTTCTAAATCGCTACTAATTTGTTTAAAGGTGCATGCCCACTCAGTAGGCACACACTGTTCTGTATATCAGAGACATCATCTGAGACATTTTCTGGCAAAATAAACATTCATTCACCATTACCCTGCATATTAATTGGTATTAGTATACATTAAATATCGGACGTAAATGTCCACACTGATATCAGGGGCGATAACTTTGTTTCATTAAAATACTAATGGACATTACTATTTATTCTCTGTATTTATTTTTTGATGTGCAATGATCATACATTATAATCTGTCGAAAATATTATTTGTTTAGATGACACATTTAATTCGTATAAATAATTAAAAAATATCATGCCTCAGTTGAATATGAAAATAGCCTGATACCACTGACCACCGCGCGTCACTATCAGTAAAATAAATATTACTAAATGAATATATCTGTATTGCGGGAACTTGTAATTTTTTGAACTTGTGGAATAGTGACACAATTATACACGTATTTAATTCCCGTAAAGAACTGTTTGTGCCTACTGAGTAGGTATGTACCTTTAGCTAACTCCTTCCGCCTCATAAAGTCGTGTAATATCTCACGCTGCGAAACTCGTGCATATATCCACATACAAATCAAATAACCTATACCGGGTATGGAAGGTCTTCGTACCATTTCCCACCCTTAAATATAAGAAGAAGAAAAAAAAAACTATACTTATTACGGTAAACATTTTCATGCCACTATTCCCGTTATTCTCTCTTTTGTTTTCAGTAACAACCAGATTACATTGCCGTTGAAAGGAAATAGGTTTCCAGCATCTGTGGATGGCCACCCGCATCTTGTTAGCTACCAGGCCCACGACAATCACGGCGCTTCTGCTCGATGTGACTTTGTCGTCTATGCTTACAGTAAGTAAATTGATGGCGATATGAGACACGCTATGTGGTTTTGTACCAAATAACATGTATGATATATCATGGATATTTCCGTATATGATGACGTCGAAAGTTGACGAAATTTTCATGTCAAATGCGGAATTCAATTCTGAACATTTTGTCAACTTTTGAATTTATTTATGAAAAATATTGTAAATTATTATGTACTCTTAAAATTTTGTCAACTTCTGACGCCATTTACGGAAAATATTGTAAATTGTGTAAACATATTTTATGGAATTACGTAAATGTCAGAATGGCGTGTCTCATATTATGTATTCACCTTGTGTGGGTGGATGGGCGAGCATGACATGACAGATTGTAACCAAATTTGATAATCATGTTCATTCTGGCAAGACGAAGAAGCCTGTTGCTGCCTTATATTTCCGCGGCGACCATTTGTATACTCCCCGCAACGAGTTGTGGTGGGCGGGGGGCGGGGGGGATATACTGGAGTCAGGTTCTCCGTCACTGCGTCCGTCCGTCAGTAAACTTAACATCAGATAAATATTGTTATAACTTCTATTTCTTTCATCTAAAATGCTTAATATTTCACACATGCATTCCTGTAGTGCTCTGTTACCATGCTGTGCCAAATACACGACCGTCCAACCTCCGCTGATCCCAAGGTCAAGGTAAAATACTTAGTCTCTTTACAAAACTTAACATCAGAGAAATATGTTATAACTTTTATTTCTTTCATCGGAAATTCTTCATATTTCATGCATGCATTCTTCTAAGGCTCTACTATCATGCTGTGACAAATCCCCGCTGATCTCGAGGTCAAGGTCACATACTTAGTCTCTTTTCAAAACTCAACATCAAAGAAATCGGTTATAACTTCTATGTCCTTGCTCGGATCTGCTTCACATTTCACACACTTATTGCTCCAATGGACCTCTACCACCCTGTCACAAATTCACGTTTGTGCCGGCCCCGCTAAGCCCAGAGTCAAGGTCACAAGTCCACACACTTGGATTTTTAGCCAGGTTTTTAGCTCGACTATTCGAATAATAGTTAGAGCTTATGTTGTCACCCCGGCGTCGGCGTCGGCGTCACCGTCATGCCTTGGTTAAAGTTTTTAGTCAAGCTTGTATATGGAATACTACTGGCCCTACACACACCATACTTGGACAACTTCATCTCCTAGTGATGTACATCAATAATCCCTGATCTATATTTGACCTTCACCTACATTTCCTCTTGAATTACTTAGTTAATTCGCCTTGGTTAAGGTTTTTAGTCAACCTTGGTTAAGGTTTTTAGTCAAGCTTGTATATGGAATACTACTGGCCCTACACCCACCATACTTTGACAACTTCATCTCCTAGTAATGTACATCAATAACCCCTGATCTATATTTAACCTTCACCTACACTTCCTCTTGAATTACTTAGTTAATTCCCCTTGGTTAAGGTTTTTAGTTAACCTTGGTTAAGGTTTTTAGTCAAGCTTGTACATGAAATACTATTGTGCATACAGATACCATACTTGGACAACCTTTTCTCATAGGGATGTACATCAATAACCCCTGATCTATATTTGACCTTGACCTACATTTCCTCTTGAATTACGTAATTCCCCTTGGTTAAGGTTTTTAGTCAAGCTTGTATATGGAATACTACTGGCCCTACACCCACCATACTTGGACAACTTCATCTCCTAATGAAGTACATCAACAACCCCTGACCTATACTTGACCTTGACTTACATTTAACCTTGAATTACTTAGTTGACTCCCCTTCGTTAAGGTTTTTAGTCAACCTTGGTTAAGGTTTTTACTCACGCTTGTACATGGAATAATATTGTGCATACAGACACCATACTTGGACAACCTTTTCTCATAGTGATGTACATCAATAACCCTGATATATATTTGACCTTGACCTACATTTCCTCTTGAATTAATTAGTTAATTCTCCTTGGTTAAGGTTTTTAGTCAAGCTTGTAGATGGAATACTCTTGGCCCTACACCAACCATACTTGGACAACTTCATCTCCTAGTGATGTACATCAACAACCACTGACCTATATTTGACCTTGACCTACATTTAACCTTGAATTACTTAGTTAATTCACCTTGGTTAAGGTTTTTAGTCAACCTTGGTTAAGGTTTTTAGTCAAGCTTGTAGATGGAATACTATTGTGCATACAGACACCATACTTGGATAACTTATTCTCATAGGGATGTCTATCAATAACCCCTGACTTATACTTTACCTTCACCTACATTTAACCTTGAATTACTTACTTATTTCCCCTTGGTTAAGGTTTGTACTCAAACTTGGTTATTGTTTATAGTCAAGCTTGTATATGGAATACTCATGGTCCTACAGAAACCATACTTGGACAACTTCATCTCCTAGTGATGTACATCAATAATCCCTGACCTATATTTGACCTTGACCTACTTTTATCTTAGGATTTCTTAGTTATTTCCCCTTGGTTAAGGTTTGTAGTCAAGCTTGTATATATAATACTCCTCGGCCTACAGCAACCATACTTGGAAAACTTCATCTCCTAGTGATGTACATCAATAACAACCCTTGACCTATATCTGACATTGATCTACATTTAACCTTGAATTACTTACTTAATTTTCCTTGGTTAAAGTTTTTAGTCAACCTTGGTTAAGGTTTTTATGCAGGCCACGGACACCTTGTTTGTCAAGCTATGTGTACATCGACAACCCTCGTAGTCGAGCTATGCTGTTCTCCTACAGCTCTTGTTTTATTTTTTTAAAAATCCAGGCTATTGGCCAAAGCCGGGCGGGTGGGCGGGCGGCGGCGGGCGGTGGGTGGCTGGACCCGCCCGGCGCGGCGGCGGGCGGCGGGCGGCGGGCGGCCTGCGGCGGGCACAATCAATGTTAAGTTGTCGTGTTTGAGTCCATTTCTTTGTTACTGTACCACATGGGACCAATAAACTTCCACAGTTTCATAACCAAGGGGTGCCCACCACATATCACTATCCAACATGTTACCTTTTTTTTAACTTGACCCATTTTTCCGCGCAGTCGACTTAGCCATTTTAATTGTTAACTTTTCGCATTTACAATGTTAACTTTTCGTGTTTAAGTCCATTTCTTTGGTACTGTACCACATAGGACCAACAAAATTTCACAGCTTCATAACCAAGGGGTGCCCACCACATACAACTATCCAACATGTGACCATTTTTTTTACCTTGACCTATTATTTAAAGTGTTTTGGTTAAAATTTTCGTTATACTATATCTCTGCAACTGCTTCGCCTATTACCTTGAAACTTCACATGGGTGTTTATGATCATCCATATTTTCATTCTACACCCCCCCCCAACCGTGTGGCCCCTGTGCCCAATGTCAAGGTCAAATTACTTTGAATTTGTTGGTTAAAGTTTTTTTGTGTACTATTTCTCTGCAACTGCTTCACCCATCACCCATTATCCTTCACATGGGTGTTTATCATCATTGTCGCGCACGCTTGCGGAAAGCACGATATAGTCGGCATTTTGGCATACGTCCGTCCGTCCGTCCGGGCACACGAGAGGGCACTTGTTGGGTACAAAAGTACCCAACATATGCCCTTTCGTTTGCTGGGCAATCTTTTTAGGGGTCTTATTTGGTAGGGTTAGGGTTAGTGTTGGGTATTTTGGGGTATTTTTTATACAGTAAAACCCAACAAGTATCCATTCGTAGGATCGTCCGTCCGTCCGTCCGTCCATCCGTCCGGGCAAACGAGAAGGCACTTGTTGGGTACAAAAGTACCCAACAAATGCTCTCTCGTTTGCCATGTTTGCTGGGCAAGCTTTTTAGGGGCTTATTGGGTAGGGTTATGGTTAGTGTTGGGTATTTTTTGGTATTTTTTAACATGTAAAAACCCAACAAGTATCCTACCGTAGGAACGTCCGTCCGTACGTCCGGTTAACGTTTTTTGGTTAAAGGTTTTCCATCTACTATATCTCTTTTTTTATTGTCCATTCCTCGCCCCAAGGCACGACATGCAGTCCACGGCCATCTAGTCTACAAAAAGTGGGTATAATTATGTTATCCAAGTGTCTATGCCTGGAAAAATCCTGGACTTCGTGGCTTTGCCTCGTTTCTTGTTTTTGTCCCGCCTGCTTTAGCAGAAGCGGGACATAGGCATAGCTTTTCCGTCGGCGTCGTCGGCGGCGGCGTCGGCTGCGGCGTCTGCGGCGGCGTCAACATTTCACGTTAAATTTTAGCGTTTAGCTCAGTTTCCAGAAAACTATAACTCCTACGACCTCTATACTTGGTATGCATCAACACTGTGGTGTAACCATCTTACATAGATGGAGGCCATGTGACTTTCACCTACTTTTCATGGTTCATTGACCTACTTTTCACATGCATTCAACGTTAAGTTTTTGCGCTTAGCTCTGTTTCTAAAACTTAACGCTCAGGTTAATTCATTGTAACTTCTGTTTCCCTCAATGGAATGCTTTAATATTCCATACATGCATTTGTAGCAAGATCTCGCATCATTCTACAGAAATCCCATGGTGCCCGCTAACCCCAAAGGTCAAGGTCACTGGCTTAGAAATTTCCGTGTTTGGAAAAGTTAACGCTCTGTTTAATGTATTACAACTTCTGTTTCCCTTGATGGAATGCTTCGGTATAGATCAACACTGTGGTGTAACCATCTCACACACAGAGAGCCCATGTGACCTTGACCTAGCTTTCATGGTTCATTGACTTACTTTTCACATGCATTCAACGTTAAGTTTATGCGTTTAGCTCTGTTTCTAAAACTTAATGCTCAGGTTAATTCATTGTAACTTCTGATTCCCTCAATGGAATGCTTTAATATTCCATACATGCATTTGTAACAACATCCTGCATCAATGTACTGAAAGCACATGGTACGCGCTAACCACAAAGGTCAAGGTCGCTGACTTAAAAATTTCCGTGTTTGCAAAAGTTAACGCTCAGTTTATGCTTGGATATTTCATACATGCATTTGTAACAACATCCCGCATCATTCTACAGAAAGCCCATGGTGCCCGCTAACCCCAAAGGTCAAGGTCGCTGACTTAGAAATGTCCGTGTTTGGAAAAGTTAACGCTCAGTTTATGCTTGGATATTCCATACATGCATTTGTAACAACATTCCACATCATTGTACAGAAAGCCCATGTTGCCCGCTAACCCCAAAGGTCAAGGTCACTGACTTAGAAATTTCCGTGTTTGGAAAAGTTAACGCTCAGTTTATGCTTGGATATTCCATACCTGCATTTGTAACAACATCCCGCATCATTCTACAGAAAGCCCATGGTGCCAGCAAACCCCAAAGGTCAAGGTCGCTGGCTTAGACATTTCTGTGTTTGGAAACGTTAACGCTCAGTTTATGCTTTAATATTCCATACATGCATTTGTAACAACATTCCGCATCATTCTACAGAAAGCCCATGGTACCCGCAAACCCCAAAGGTCAAGGTCGCTGACTTAGAGAAATCTTCGTGTTTGAAAAAGTTAACGCTCAGTTTATGCTTTAATATTCCATACATGCATTTGTAACAACATCCCGCATCATTCTACAGAAAGCCCATGGTGCCAGCAAACCCCAAAGGTCAAGGTCACTGACTTAGAAATTTCTGTGTTTGGAAAAGTTAACGCTCAGTTTATGCTTTAATATTCCATACATGCATTTGTAACAACATCCCGCATCATTCTACAGAAAGCCCATGGTGCCCGCAAACCCCAAAGGTCAAGGTCGCTGACTTAGAAATGTCCGTGTGTGGAAAATTTAACGCTCAGTTTATGCTTTTATATTCCATACATGCATTTGTAACAACATCCCGCATCATTCTACAGAAAGCCCATCATTCTACAGAAAGCCCATGGTGCCCGCTAACCCCAAAGGTCAAGGTCACTGATTTAGAAATTTCCGTGTTTAGAAAAATTAATGCTCAGTTTATTTTTTAATATTCCATACATGCATTTGTAACAACATCCCGCATCATTCTACAGAAAGCCCATGTTGCTCACTTACCCCAAGGTTATTACAAGCTCCTTATGTACTATCAAACTGCGCTAGGCAACATTTTGCTCCGCGGAGCTCTTGTTACATATTTCGTAAGCCACTCTTACTGACCAATCTAGTAAATTTTCGCATTCTGTACCCTGGTCCACGCAATATCGAAAGTCTCCTTGACGGATCATAACCAAATTCGGGAAACATGTTTCTTACGGCAAAACGAAGAAGCCTATCGATTGTCAAAATGTTCAAATTACTCATCTCCACTTGGTGGCCATTTTAATGTTCGCATTCTGTACCCTGGTCCACGCAATATCGCAAGTCTCCTTGACGGATCATAACCAAATTCGGGAAACATGTTTATTACGGCAATACGAAGAAGCCTATCGATTGTCAAAATGTTCAAATTACTCATCTCCCCTTGGTGGCCATTTTAATTTTCGCATTCTCTATTCTTGTTCAAGCAATAACTCAAGTTCTTAGAACTTACCTACAACTGAAAAGGGCATACATGTAACAAACGAACTGAGTTTTCACAGCATCTCTTTAGGAATAATGAAAAGACGCTGGTGTCGAGACAGATACAGTATACTAGCAAAATATTTTAGTTTTAAATATGAAAAGCGTAATATTACATTCAAGTCATTTGTAAAAATTACTTGAAAAACAAAATATGCAAGAAGAAGAAATAGCCACAATGAAAGATACAAATGAAAAGCATATTATTAAGTGGGGCGGGTTCAGTATATATTTAACGATGGTCTTATCCATCGCAGTACATCAAGCTTACTATATTAATGGTCCGTAATTATATTGATATTTTCTAGAGCCAGCTCGATCTATACTAAATATGTTATATTGAACAGTTGAAACAAACCATTTAATAACAAACCGATAACTACAATTCTACTTAACAGCTCATAACCATATTCATATACATGTTTGTCATATTCATATACATGTTCATCATGTCATGTTTATCATGTTCATATACATCATGTACATGTTTATCATGTTCATATACATGTTTATCATGTTCATATACATGTTTATCATGTTCATATACATGTGTATCATGTCCTGAGACTAAGAAGCCTATTGACTGTGGCGGCCATTTTTAATTTTTGCATTCTGTATCCTTGTCCACACAATAACGCGTTCTACTTGACTGATTGTAACCAACTTCGGTATCCAGGGAAACCTCTCTAAACCGGACACCCTGTGAGGTCCTCAGTACATCAGGTACATCTTTACGGTAATTAAGCAGGTACCTAATTGTGTAACTATGCCACATGTTTTTAACATCGAAAGTGTCCGTTTTCACACAGTATTAATTAATATTTAAATTTTGTGTCGGTAGTGGTGATCACCAGTATATGTACATGTGAAGAAATGGTGATTAGTTCCAATTATTTAAATAAATAATGTGTATAAACTTAATTACGACTGCTGTAGATATAATATAAAGTATAATTATTGTACACCAGAAAATACTTTGTACGAATAAATATTGATTTACATTAAATAAATATTGATTTTTTTATAATTTTGAGAAAACGCAATTGTCCTCAACATTCTTAAGATCCGTTATTCAAATAAAGCAAAGTAAAGTCAATAAGACCCCATCTTTAATGTATTACAGTCCATGACTGCGGCGCACTTCAGTATCCGTTAAGCAGCTTTGGCGAGACTACGGGTACTCACAGTTGTACACGTGCAACGAAACTCGGCAGCGTCTGTACATTCACCTGTAACCAGGGACATGAACTAACGGGGACAGCGAGCGTAACGTGTCAGCTGAACGCCGATGAATATCCAGTTTGGACAACACAACCTACGTGTGATCGTGAGTAGTGCTTTAAATTCCTACATAATATACAGTCAATCCTGTGAATAAAGGATAGCCATCGGAAGAGAAAATCTGGCCTTCGTTCATATGAAGTAATTGAATAATTGGGAAAATAAAAGCGTGGCTACTATAGACAGGTAATTGCTATTTGTATAGCCATGGGAAGAGAAGATCTGTAGCCGATTTCATCCAAATTGCAAAGCATACTTATCTAGCAAAGTATAATTTTAAGGGAGTAATAAATTCATATAGAACTAACCACGGCATTGATGATTAAAAGACATGTGTTTCACTAACTGAAGATTGAATCACAGTCTGGTCTGGGCCTATGTTGGTCACAACGGTCAATTCCAGAGGACTTTCTCCTTTTTTAATGAAATATAAAAACAAAATATGCTAGATTTTGTTGAAACTGCACAAAATCATACTTGTCTGGAGGGGTGAATGGGTTTTCTCATGTTTGTCACATTTTTCACTAGTTTCCCCTTTAACGATGTGTTTCTTTTCTCAGTCATATTATGTGACGATCCGACGACTACACCCGTGCCGAATGGCCGTATTGAGTGCGCGGAGCCAGTACCATACGATTACCAGTCCGTCTGTGAGCGAAAGTGTGACAGCGGATACAAAGCCATTGGAACCGCGACTATTAAGTGCTTGGCAACTAAACGCTGGGACACCAAGCCGTTCAGTTGCATTGGTAAATATTGTGCAGGCATATTTCTTAACGCTTTCAACCAACAGTAACTGGGGACCCTTTCACCCAACAGTAACTGGGACCCCTTTCAACCAACAGTAACAGCTTTCACCCAACAGTAACTGGGCTTTCACCCAACAGTAAACTGGGGCCCCTTTCACCCAACGTAACTGGGCCTTTCACTTCCAACAGTAACTGGGGCCCCTTTCACCCAACAGTACTGGGGAGGGGCCCCTTTCACCCAACAGTAACTGGGGACCCCTACTAACAGTAACGGGACCCCCTTTCACCCAACAGTAACTGGGGGCCCTTTCACCCAACAGTAACTGGGGCCCTTTCACCCAACAGTAACTGGGGCCCCTTTCACCCAACAGTAACTGGGGCCCCTTTCACCTTCACACTACTGCCCCTTTCACTCAAACATAACAAGGGGACTTTCACCCAACAGTAACTGGGGCCCCATTCACCCAACATAACTTTGGGGCCCCTTTCCCCATCCAACAGTAACTGGGTACCCTTTCACCCTTTCACTCAACAAGTAACTGGGGACCCCTTTCAACCCATCAGTAACTGGTTACCCCTGTTCACAACAGTAACATGGGGAAACCTTTTCCACCCAACATTAAATGGGACCCCTTTCAACCCAAACATAACAGGGGCCCCTTTCATCCAACGGTAACTGGGCTGGGGCCCCTTTCTTATCCAACAGAAAATAACTGGGGGGACCCTTCACCCAACAGCAACTGGGGCCCCTTTCACCCAACAAGTAACTGGACCAACCATTTTCTTTCACCCAACAGTAACTGGGGCCCTTTCACCCAACAATAACTGGGGAACCCTTTCACCCAACAGAAACCTGGTTTAACCCCAGTAAACTGGGACTTTCAACCCAACCGCACAGTAACTGGGGCCCCTTTCATCCAATAACAGTTAACTGGGGCCCCGGGGTTTCAACCAACAGTAACTAACTGGGGCCCCTGTCATCCTTAACAGTAACTGAACACAAAGTATTCTGGGCCCCTTTCACCCAACAGTAACCGGAGGCCCCTTTCGCCCAACCAGTAACTGGGGACAAGAAACATTAACATCCAACAAGGGTAACTGGGGCCCCTTTCACCCAACAGTACTGGGGCCTCTTTCATCCAACAATGACTGGGGCCCCTTTCACACAACATTAACTGGTACCTCTTTCATCCAACAGTAACTGGGGCCCCTTTGATCCAACAGTAACTGGGGACCCTTACATCCAACAGTACATGGGGCCCCTTTCACCAAACAGTAACTGGGGCCCCTTTCAACCAACAGTAACTGGGGCCCCTGTCTTCCAACAGTAACAGAACAGTAACTGGGGCCCCTTTCACCCAACAGTAACCGGGGCCCCTTTCGCCCAACAGTAACAGGGGACCCCTTTCACCCAACAGTAACTGGGGCCCCTTTCACCCAACAGTACCTGGGACCACTTTCACCCAACAGTAACTGGGACCCCTTTCATCCAACAGTAACTGGGGTCCCTTTCACACAACAGTAACTGGGACTCCTTTCATCCAGCTGTAAATAGAGCCCCTTTTACCCAACAATAACTGAGGCCCTTTCACCCAAAAGTAACTGGGGCCCCTTCACCCAACAGCAACTGGGGCCACTTTCACCCAACAGTAACTGGTGCCCCTTTTACCCAACAATAACTGGGGCCCCTTTCACCCAACAGTAAACCTGGGACACCAATTCATTCCAACAGTAACTGCCCTACCGCACAGTAAATGGGGCTTTCCCATTCAGTAACTTTGCCCCTTTCATCAACAGTAAATGGGCCCCTGCCCCTTTCACCAACAGTAACTGGGGTTTGGGCAACCTTTCACCCAACAGTCCTGGGGCCCCTCTTTCACCCAACATTAACTGGGCCCCTTCAATCCAACCCCAAGTAACAAACAATAACGGGGCCCCTCACCCAACATTTAAATTGGGGCCCCTTTCACCCAACAGTAACTGGGGCAACCTTTCCACCCAACAGTAACCTGGGGGCCCCTTTCATCCCCAACAGTAACTGTGCAACCATCTCCAACCAAGGGGTTAAACTTTGGGGCCCCATTCCCAACACCCAATAGTAACCTGGGGCCCCTTTCACCCAACAGTAACTGGGGCCCCTTTCATTCAATAGTAACTGGGGCACCTTTCACCCAACAGTAACTGGGGCCCCTTTCACCCAACAATAACTGGGGCCCCTTTCACCAAACAGTAACTGGGGCCCCTTTCATCCAACAGTAACTGGGGCCCCTTTCACCCAACAGTAACTGGGGCAACTTTCAACAAAAGTAACTGTGACCCCTTTCATTCAATAGTAATTGGGGCCCCTTTTATCCAACAGTAACTGGGGCCGCTTTGATCCAACAGTAACTGGGGACCCTTACATCCAACAGTACATGGGGCCCCTTTCACCAAACAGTACTGGGGCCCCTTTCAACCAACAGTAACTGGGGCCCCTGTCTTCCAACAGTAACAGAACAGTAACTGGGGCCCCTTTCACCCAACAGTAACCGGGGCCCCTTTCGTCCAACAGTAACAGGGGCCCCTTTCACCCAACAGTAACTGGGGCCCCTTTCACCCAACAGTACCTGGGACCACTTTCACCCAACAGTAACTGGGACCCCTTTCATCCAACAGTAACTGGGGTCCCTTTCACACAACAGTAACTGGGACTCCTTTCATCCAACTGTAAATAGAGCCCCTTTTACCCAACAATAACTGAGGCCCTTTCACCCAAAAGTAACTGGGGCCCCTTCACCCAACAGCAACTGGGGCCACTTTCACCCAACAGTAAACTGGTGCCCCTTTTACCCAACCCAACAATAACTGGGGCCCCTTTAAATTTCAACCCAAACAGTAACTCCGGGACAACATTCATCCAACAGTAACTGGGGCCCCTTTCAACCCGAACAGTAACTGGGCCCTTTCAATCCAACCAATAACGGGGCCCCTTTAAATCACCACCCAACCAAGTAAATGGGGGCCCCTTTCACCCAACAGTAACTGGGGCAACCTTTCACCCAACAGCCCCTACCAAAAAAAATGGGGCCCCACCCCCTTTCATCCAACAGTACTGTGCACCTTTCATCCAACAGTAACCTGGGGCCCCTTTCATTCCACCCCTCACCCATAAGTAACTGGGGCCCCTTTCATCCAACAGTAACTGGGGCCCCTTTCATCCAACAGTAACTGTTGCCCCTTTCACCCAACAGTAACATAACCCCTTTCATTCAACAGTAACTGGGGCCCCTTTCATCCAACATGAACTGAACAGTAACTGGGACACCTTTCATCCAACAGTAACTGGAGCCCCTTTCACCATGTTTAACCAAAAAGTAACTGGGATCCCTTTAACCCAACAGTAACTGGGGCCCCTTTCACCCAACAGTAACTGGTGCCCCTTTCACCCAACAGTAACTGGAGCCCCTTTCACCCAACAGTAACTGGGACCCCTTTCACCCGACAGTAACTGGTGCCCCTTTCACCCAACAGTAACTGGAGCCCCTTTCACCCAATTGTAACTGGGGCCCCTTTCACCCAACAGTAACTGGGTCCCCTTTCACCCAACAGTAACTGGAGCCCCTTTCATTCAACAATAACTGGGGCCCCTTTCACCCAACAGTAACTGGTGCCCCTTTCACCCAACATTAACTGGGGCCCCATTCACCCACCAATAACTGGGGCCCCTTTCACCCAACAATAACTGGGCCCCTTTCACCCAACAGTAACACAACCCCTTTCATCCAACAGTAACTGGGGCCCCTTTCATCGAATATGAACTGAACAGTAACTGGAACCCCTTTCATCCAACAGTAACTGGAGCCCATTTCACCATGTTTAACCAAAAAGTAACTGGGATCCTTTTCACCCAACAGTAACTGGGACCCATTTCACCCAACGGTAACTGGTGCCCCTTTCACCCAACAGTAACTGGAGCCCCTTTCACCCAACAGTAACTGGGACCCCTTTCACCCGACAGTAACTGGTGCCCCTTTCACCCAACAGTAACTGGAGCCCCTTTCACCCAACAGTAACTGGGGCCCCTTTCACCCAATAGTAACTGGGTCCCCTTTCACCCAACAGCAACTGGAGCCCCTTTCATTCAACAATAACTGGGGCCCCTTTCACCCTACAGTAACTGGAGCCCATTTCCCCCAACAGTAACTGGAGCCCCTTTCATTCAACAATAACTGGGGCCCCTTTCACCCAACAGTAACTGGGGCCCCTTTCACCCAACAGTAACTGGGACCCCTTTCATCCGACAATAACGGGACCCCTTTCACCCAACAGTACCTGGGACCCCTTTCATCCAACAATAACTGGGGCCCCTTTCACCCAACAGTAACTGGGGCCCCTTTCACCCAACAGTAACTGGGGCCCCTTTCATCCAACAATAACTGGGGCCCCTTTCACCCAACAGTAAATGGGGCCCCTTTCACCCAACAGTAACTGGGGCACCTTTCACCCAACAGTACCTGGGGCCCCTTTCATCCGACAGTAACTGGGGCCCCTTTCACCAAACAGTAACTGGGGCCCCTTTCACCTGTCGCGTGACACGTGAATTCTTGTACATTCCGGATTTCCGTATAATTGTATATTTGTGATGTGTGGTACTGTTTTGTATTGTTGTGCGTACTATTGATTTCACATACCTGTGATTCCACGTACCTGTGATTTCACACACCTGTGATTTTTACATACCTGTGATTTAGAATGTACATTTGCCATGTACAATGTGCGTGTAATAACGGGGCTTATGTTGTATTGGTGGAAATACGTTTATGCGTGTCCTTTTTGCGGATTTAAATATACGTCCATTTTATGAGCAATGTTTTACTGATGTCACGCCATATTTGCCACAGACTATACATGTGTGTGGTAGAGAACTCGTTGACTGCGTGTGCTGGTTTCGCTAGGGAAAATACCCCTTTTAGTATTACGGATGTCCACTATCCGTGCCAGCCGAGTTTGTCCGCGTGTCAGTTGTTCACCAGATAAGGGACCTTCTGTAGGTGAAGCCAGTATATAGCGCAGACCATACCATGGTCTGCCCTGTTATGTATGCTACGGGTTAGTGTTTCAGCATAGCCTGGTACTGGCCAACACGGATATATCAGATCCCATACTGGTGATGCTTTGTGTCGTGATATTTCCGTAAATGACCACGATATTTGAGTTTAGTATGTGCTACTCTCATTTGAGTGTATAGCCGTAGGACCGATATGGAGGGGTTTGGCGGGGCCAAAAAGCGACCTTCGCATTGTCGAAACCAGTCGAGTAGATTTCGGATTATGAGATCTGGGTCTATAGTGTGCAGATTTAGGGTAGTGTGGGATATACCATGTTGGATGGTATTTATTCCGCGAGGGCTGTACACTAGTTTGGTTGAATTTATGGCGTGGGAACATATATTTATACCAAATATAACCCACGGGTGAAATGGCAAAAGCCATGGTTTTGTAATATTTATGTGAGATGTCGAACGAGGGGTAGGCATATTCATTATTCCGTGCGTGGTTTCACTGGTGCATATATAAGCGATGTCTGGCTATGTGTTGGTGGGACACATATTTTCTGGTAACAGAAGGATAGTACTGTATTCACCAGTGACACGGAGGATTTTGGTATGTACCTGCAACATTTTATTTCAGCTGTGATTTGCCGTTGTTCGATTCCCGTTTTAGTCCGTTGTGCATCCTGTCTGTCTGTCTGTGCGTATTCGTCCAGTAATTGGAGACTCATTTCATTTTTGTAGCCTCTTGAGATCGCTCCAGCGGGCAACATTGGACGTTTTGGTCCACTCGTTGAGGGCAGACCACAGTCAGTGCAGAGTGTCAGGTCGTCCGAGTGTCCGTACGTCTGTCTGGCGCAGTGTGTGTAGCAGCTCCGGGTACAGGCCTGTATAGAGCAGTGTGTGATAGCTACATCGCGTTCAGCAGACAGTCACAGCCATAGTTTAGTGAAGTGAAACGCCATACACACATATCATATCATTATACTACCACCGAGTTGAATGTCACCTAAGTGAAACTTTTCCCGGCGTCTTAGCCAACGTGATAATCGCCATTTGTATTATATCGGAACTTTACATCCGGTATACCACTTCCGGTATTACAACCCATTGTTTCACCATGGATACTTTACATCCGGTCCACCACATCCGGGTTGCTACAGTCGAGTGATACCATAGGAACTTTACATCTGGTCCACCATTTCCGGAAATAATACTACCTTTGGAACTTTACTTCCGGTGCCAGCTTCCGGAACATTATCGTTATTGACTATCATGTGATGTAGCCACATCCGGCTTTGACTTTGACATTCATACTTTGAAAATATATTGCATAGGCAATACACATGTATACTTTGATAGTGTATGGTAATACTCCTATCATGGCATATCATGGCTAAAGGATTGTATTAAGACTACATATATTGTTTATGGATTAATCCACTTGAAGTTGGATTATAGCCATATTGTTGACTAGACCTCATACTGCGGGTGAGGCAGACCTTGGGACCTTGATACTCAGAGGTTACCACTATCTATTGAGATACGCCAGCACTGGGGTAGCTCAGATGATTGTCATTTGTCCTCCAATGTCCGTTCTGCCATGTTGTACTTGTATGTTATTTCACTTTGATTAGCGATCATCAAAGTACTTGTGCATTCATACTATTGTCCACTACGGGACCATTGAGATACCACATACTGAGTTTATTCGTCCATAGCTTTTAAGTTGCGTTAAAGTATAACAGTCGATTGGCTTACAACCTTGTAATTGAATGGTATCATGCACAGTACAGTGATGTTCACATATCAATGTATCATGTATTCCTGTGTGTTCCCCCTGTAATATAGTGTACATTATAAGTGATTAAGTGACTACGTGTACTTATCTACTCTAGCCTATCCCTTACACTTCAACTGCATTGTTACCACTTTTCGTTCGTCAGATCAAGCTATATTGGCCATAACGTCATAACAATTGAAGTATACTTGGTTCATATGATAATAGGGGAGACAATTTTGTCTCGATCATTCCTGACCTTGGTAATGACCTTGACATCACCCAAGAGTAACTGGGGCCCCTTTCATCCAACAGTAACTGCGACCCATTTCATCCAACAGTAACTGGGGCTGCGTTCATCCAAAAATAACTGGAGCCCCTTACATCCAACAGTAACTGGGGCCCCTTTCACCCAACAGTAACTGAACAGTAACTGGGGCCCCTTTCACCCAACAGTAACTGGGATCCCTTTCAACCAACAGTAAATGGGGTCCCTTTCATCGAACAGTAACTGGGCACCTTTCATCCAACAGTAACTGGGGCCACTTTCACCCAACAGTAACTGGGAACCCTTTCATCCAACTGTAACTGTGGCCCCATTCACCCAACAGTAACTGGTTCCCCATTCACCCAACAGTAACTGGAGGCCCTTTCACCCAACAGTAACTGGGGCCCCTTTCACCCAACAGTAACTGGAGCCCCTTTCACCAAACAGTAACTGGGGCCCCTTTCACCCAAGAGTAACTGGGGCAACTTTCACAAACAGTAACTGGGACCCCTTTCACCCAACAGTAACTGGGGCCCCTTTCACCCAACAATAACTGGGGCCCCTTTCATTCAATAGTAACTGGGGCCCCTTTCATCCAACAGTAACTGGGGCCCCTTTCACCCAACAGTAACTGGGTCTACTTTCACCCAACAGAAACTGGGGCCCCTTTCACCCAACAGTGACTGGGGCCCCTTTCACCCAACAGTAACAGAGGCAACTTTCACCAACAGTAACTGGGACCCCTTTCATTCAATAGTAACTGGGGCCCTTTCATTCAATAGTAAATGGGGACCCTTTCACCCAACAGTAACTGGGGCAACTCTCACCCAACAGTAACTGGGGCAACTTTCACCAACAGTAACTGGGGCAACATTCACCCAACAGTAACTGGGGCAACTTTCACCAACAGTAACTGGGACCCCTTTCATTCAATAGTAACTGGGGCCCCTTTCATCCAACAGTAACTAGGGCCCCTTTCACCCAACAATAACTGGGGCCCTTTTCACCCAGCAATAACTGGGGCCCCTTTCACCCAACAGTAACTGGGGCAACTTTCACCAACAGTAACTGGGGCCCCTTTCACCCAACAGTAACTGGGGCAACTTTCACCAACAGTAACTGGGACCCCTTTCACCCAACAGTAACTGGGGCCCCTTTCATTCAATAGTAACTGGGGCCCCTTTCACCCAACAGTAACTGGGGCCCCTTTCACCCAACAATAACTGGGGCCCCTTTCACCAAACAGTAACTGGGGCCCCTTTCATCCAAGAGTAACTGGGGCCCCTTTCACCCAACAGTAACTGGGGCCCCTTTCTCCCAACAGTAACTGGGGAAACTTTCACCAACAGTAACTGTGACCCCTTTCATTCAATAGTAATTGGGGCCCCTTTCATCCAACAGTAACTGGGGCCCCTTTCACCGAACAGTAACTGGGGCCCCTTTCACCCAACAGTAACTGGGGCAACTTTCACCAACATTAACTAGGGCCCCTTTCACCCAACAGTAACTGGGACCCCTTTCATTCAATAGTAACTGGGGCCCCTTTCATTCAACAGTAACTGTGACCCCTTTCATTCAATTGTAACTGGGGCCCCTTTCATCCAACAGTAACTGGGACCCCTTTCACCCAACAGTAACTAGGGCCCCTTTCACCCAACAGTAACTGGGGCCCCTTTCACCAAACAGTAACTGGGGTCCCTTTCACCCAACTACTGCCCTCTTTAACATAACAGTAACGGTCTTTCACCCCAACAGTAACTGGGGACCCTTTCATCCACAGTAACTGTGGCCCCTTTCACCCAAGAAACTGCCCCCTTTCATCCAACAGTAACTGGGGTGACCCTAACATCACAACAGTAACTGGTGCCCCTTTCTCACCAACAGTAACTGGTGCCCCTTTCACCCAACAGTAACGGGGACCCTTTCATCCAACAGTAACTGGGTGGGAGCCTGGGGCCCCTTTCATCCAACAGTAACTGGTGCCCCTTTCCTCCCTTTTCACCCAACAGAAACTGGGGAGCCCCTTTCACCCCAACAGTATCCTAACTTTAGTAACTGTGGCCCCTTTCATCCCAACAGTAACTGGTCCCCAATCACACCCAACAGTAACTGGGGAGGGGCCCTTTCATCCCAACAGTAACTGGAGGGCCCCTTTCACCCAACATAACTGGGTCCCCATTCACCCCCAACAGTAACTAAGGGGCCCTTTCTTTCAACCATAACTGAGCCCCTTTCACACCAAGTAACGGGGGCCTCTTTCACCCGACAGTAACTGGGGACCCTTTCATCCAACAGTAACTGGGGCCCCTTTCACCTAACAGCAATTGCGACCCCTTTCATCCAACAGTAACTGTTGCCCCTTTCATCCAACAGTAACTGGGGCCCCTTACATCCCACAGTAACTAGGGCCCCTTTCACCCAACAGTAACTGAACAGTAACTGGGGCCCCTTTCACCCAACAGTAACTGGGGCCCCTTTCAATGAACAGTAACTGGGTCCCCTTTCATCCAACTGTAACTGGGGCCCGTTTCATCCAACAGTAACTGGGGCCACTTTCACCTAACAGTAACTGTGGTCCCTTTCATCCAACAGTAACTGGTGCCTCTTTCAACCAACAGTAACTGGGGCCCCTTTCACCCAGCATTAACTGGGTCCCCTTGCACCCAACAGTAACTGTGGCCCCTTTCATCCAACAGTAACTTTGGACCCTTTCACCTAACAGTAACTGTGGTCCCTTTCATCCAACAGTAACTGGTGCCTCTTTCAACCAACAGTAACTGAGGCCACTTTCACCCAACAGTAACTGGGGCCCCTTTCAATGAACAGTAACTGGGGCCCCTTTCATCCAACAGTAACTGGGGCCCCTTACACCCAACAGTAACTGTGGCCCCTTTCATCCAACATTAATTGTGGCCCCTTTCACCCAAGAGTAACTGGGGCCCCTTTCATCCAACAGTAACTGGGGACCCTTTCACCCAACAGTAACTGGGTCCCCATTCACCCAACAGTAACTGGGGCCCTTTCAACCAACAGTAACTGGAGCCCCTTTCACCCAACAGTAACCGGGGCCCCTTTCGTCCAACTGTAACTGGGACCCCTTTCACCCAACAGTAACTGGGACCCCTTTCACACAACAGTATTTTGGGCCCCTTTCACCCAACAGTAGCTGGGGCCCCTTTCACCCAACAGTAACTGGGGCCCCTTTCACTAAACTAGGAAGTTTGTAAGTGTCAATGTAAAATTTGCAACAAATTTCACATTAACAGCGGATTTTGGAACAATGTTTTTTTTGTCATTCAATATTTTATTTCTCAATACATGTACTCAATTCAAAAATACAATTATACAATATGAGCATGGCATGGGATTTGTTTAGTGCATATAGTTATACGCGATGGGAGGGAAATGGTTTATGGGACTTTGGAAACAAAAAGAATCTTAATCCGCTAACACATCCCTGCAGTAGTTTAATCATGGCAGTTATAGTATGCTGGGGACATGATGTATCAGAGCTCCAGATAAGCTGCATATTTGCATAAATATCCTATTAAACTTTCCAAAATCCCAATTGAAATCAGAAGTAACGAGTATCAAAAAGCAATAACAATTTGTGGTCTCTTTATCATGCTGTAGAAAACAAAAATAAGCAGACCACAAATGTAGCATATTTTTCTTATTTTCCAAGAAAACACATCTTGGTATTTCATTAGAATTGTCTCAAAGGAGACAATTCTAATGAAACGCTAAGACATACATTTGTATTTTCATTTTGAAGCAACCTATTCAATAATTTCTGTCTGTTGATGTGTAAACAGTAGTGTCATTTTATTTTACCCAATTAAAATTTGGAAAATTAATACCCAATTGCTTCAGAAATGATGGAGTGAAAATACTCAATTACTAATTTCTTATCTGGAGCCCTGGTGTATGTTTTATTGCCTGTATGGCTAAACAGCATATTCCCTAATGATGATTCGCGAATGCGCAGGTTGATCTGGGGCTACACTTGCTATGTACCACATAAGCGCTATTTCTTCAACCACATCCACACATATAGACATATGATAAAAAAATGGGTAAAAAATATAAAAGAAAAAAAACAGAAGAAAAAACAATAAAAATAATTCCTATAAATAAGAAGACGGAGATGGATTTCTCAGCGGAAGTGAAAGATGTATACGGTAAGATACATAAAAAAACAGCGAATATATTAAATGCTGTAACACACTGCGATATAATCCCTGGATTTATGTCTGATCATTCCGCTATCACTTTAAATCTAAACTTATCTAATACTACTAGAGGGCCGGGATACTTTAAACTAAATAATAGTATACTATTACAAGCAGAATTTAAAGAAAAAATAAAAGAATCGATTCAGGAAACAGTAAATAACAATATAGGTTGTAATCCCAATACGATGTGGGAACTAATAAAGGGAACTACAAGAAATGAATCAATAAAGTACTCAAGTAAACAAAGGAAATGTGAAAGGAAAAAAGAAAAGGAAATAGAGCTAGAAATTAAATGGTTATAAAACGATTTAGTGGACCACCCAACCAATCAATACACAGTAGTCAGACTCAATGCTGAAAACAATAAGTTGAACGAAATAATTGAAGAAAAAACAAAAGGAATCCTCTGAAGATCAAAAGCTGAATGGGTAGAAGGCTGTGAAAAAAACACAATGTATTTTTCAAACCTATAAAAAAAGAGATCTGAAGAAAAAACTATAAAGCAATTAACAATAAATGGTACATTACAAAATGATCAAACTATAATACTTGATCATGTAAAACAATACTATATGCATATGTATAGCGAAAATAAAAATATAGAACATAGTAATAGCAGTTTCTTTAAACACGCCGAACCAAAACTAAATGAAGATCAAAAACAGTCATGTGAAGGTCACATAAATAAATTTGAATGCGAAGCAGCAATAAAAGAAATGAAAAATATGAAAAGCACTGGGTCAGATGGTCTAACAGCTGAATTTTACAAACTATATTGGAATGACGTAAAAGAACACTACATAAATTCAATTAACTATTCGTATGCAAATGGATCTTTAACTCAATTGCAAAAACAAGGAATAATTACTTTATTGCCAAAAAAATGTAAAAGCACACTTTCAATAGACAATTGGAGACCAATATCACTCCTAAATGTTGATGACAAAATTGCAACAAAAGTTATAAGTAATAGAATTAAGAAGATTCTAAACTCAGTAATTAACATTAATCAAACTGGCTTTATAAAAGGTCGATATATTGGAGAAAACGTGCGTACACTGATGGAAATAATAAATGAAACAAATGAAACAGACACACCAGGACTAATATTTTTTGCTGATTTTCAAAAGGCATTTGATAGTCTAGACCATAAATTTATAATTAAAAATATGCACAATCTAAATTTTGGTGAATCACTAATACAATGGATATCACTGTTCTATAAGCATGCAAAAAGTTGCATTTCAAATAACGGTCATTTATCAGATTTTTTTAAAGTGGAAAAAGGTGTAAGACAAGGTTGTCCCTTATCTGCATACATATTTATTTTATGTATTGAAATATTATCGAGAGAAATCAATCATAATGAAAATATTACCGGTCTATTCTTAGGTGGTACGGAAATAAAACAAACACTATTTGCCGACGATGCCAGTTTTACACTTGACGGGTCACAAAGATCATTTCAAGAGCTTGTAAAAACGTTAGATAAATTTGCACTTATATCTGGACTAAAACTAAATAAATCAAAATGTACAATTTTAAAAATAGGCAGATTAAAGCATGACCCAAGCCAATGGTGCAATAACAATATGTATACGTGGTCAAGCGACCATGCATCAACACTAGGAATAACATTCACAAACAATAGAACAAACCTACATGAACTGAATACACTTCCCAAGATAAAGTCATTCCAGCATTGCCTAAAAAACTGGAGAAAATGGAACCTATCATTAATTGGCAAAATTACTGTACTAAAGACTTTCGCGCTACCAAAACTAATATATCCACTAACTGTGCTTGAAAACCCAGTAGCTGAAACAATAAAACGGATAAATGATATAATGTATGATTGTCTTTGGGACAGTAAACCAGATAAAATATCACGTAAAAGCATAATTCAAAACTATGAACACTGTGAACTGAAAATGATAAATATTCATGCGTTTATCAACTCACTGAAATGTTCATGGATAAAACGTTTTTAAAAGATATACAAAATCAGTTAAAAATAGCATACAATAACGAGCTTAAAAAATATGGCGGTGATATTATATTTAAAAGTAATCTTAATGAGAAAGACGCAAAGCAATTAGCAAACAGGTATACCTTTTTAAATGAAGTATTGATCTCGTGGTGCAAAATTAACTTCCAATATTCAAGTACCAACGTAGCACATGAGATTGTATGGCACAACTCTAACGTAAAACTTGAAAGAACCAGTACGATATTTTATAAAGAGTGGTATAACAAAGGTATTATGTACATGAAGCATATATATGATTTTAGAGGAAACGATTTCCACAGTTTCAGTGATTTTAAGGATACATATGAAATAAATGCTGGCGACTTCTTAAAATATTACGCATTGATAGGCAATATTAAAACTGAATGGAAAGTAAAGATGAGAACAGAATCGTTAAACAACGAGGTGCCGACATACTTAATAAATAAATAAAACATTATCGTCTAAAAGTATAAATAAAATGTTATACAACAAACAAGTTGAATCAATGAGACTACCACAACTAAATCATGTACGAAAATGGGAGATCGAATTAGACAATCAAGAAATTGAATGGAAATATATATTTTCAATAACGTACAAGAGTACAATCAGTACAAAACTTAGAGCATTTCAATATAAATATCTGATGAGAATAATACCAAACAATTCGTTTGTGTTCAAATGCAAACTAAAACCATCAAACCTGTGTGAATTTTGCCACATGACTATAGACTCTAACAAGCACATGTTTTGGGAATGCACCGTCACACAACAATTTTGGACTGACGTAAACCAGTTATTACAAACGAGTAGGCTAGATTATAATATCAATTTAACATATGAATATATATCATTTTGTAACGCGAAAGTTGCTTGTAAAAAGAAAACAATACTTATTAGTTTTATTATCCTTTCAGCAAAATATTTTATTTTCAGATGCAACATTGGAACACTTTAACGCATATCCTAAACAAACAATAAAAATTGAAGAAACTATTGCCAGTATGAGAGATAAACTCGAAAAATTTCAATTAAAATGTAATTACTTTATTCAGTAAGCAAACACCTTTTAAAAACACTGCCTTTATCTTACCATATCAATATTCCCAAACCACTATACGTTACCATATAAGAGAGTTTTGACCTTTCTCACCTTCCGATATAAATAAACCTCCTACCCCAATCCAATAATCCAATAGCCTTTACAGACCCTTTAAAAAGATTAAAACTTATTGTTACATGCATATCTGCACTATTAAGGAATGTGACCATGCTCTGACAAATACGTATTTGTTTTACTGTTTGTCAGATCACGGTCTGTTTTTTATTCTTTACGCATACATGTGTACACTATATTTTGTTTGACCATGTTAACTAAGTGTATGATTGTATGTTATGTATTATATACATGTAACAAAGAGCATTAAAGATTAATAAAAAAAAAAAAATAAATAAGATAAAAAAGAAGGAATGAATTAATTTCTAGCCCGTGACAGTCAAGTTTTATATACATGTACGATCGGCCCTTACACATGATGCAGCCCCATGTCACCCGATCTACAATATAGCGTATGCTAAAACAAAATTTGATATTTTTTATTTACACTATCGTGCTTAAACACACCCACATAATTATGCATTTATAGATACGTATTATATATTAATGTGTCCACATTTATTGCTGTGTTTATCCAATTTACCTTGTCTTTGAGCTATTATTTCTTCACTATTGGTACTGTGCTTCAAGTAGGGCGCATATTATTAAAGGTCAGCTTATTCTTCTTATATTTACATTCGAATATGTAATATTTGGCTAAGAGAATAATAAATTGCGTTTGTTGGATATGTGCACCTCTCAACTATTCCAAAAGAAGTCTTCACAACAATTATTTCTGTTGGGATACCCTTGTCTGTCACGAACCTGCTAATTTGTGACCAAAATGTTTGAATCTCAGTATGCTCCCAAAAGAGATGATGGAATGTTGCTATTAGCATGTTACAGAAATTGCAGATACTTAATTCTTCTATATTACATTTGGCCATAAGTTTATTGGTTCCTGTACTGGAAACTCCTCAGTCTTGTATCTATTGTGCTTTGTATAGTATTTAAATATATATATTTCCAGTTAAGAGTTTTGTCTTGAAAAAGATTGACCCATTTGTGTTCTGATTTGATGGGTTCAGCCTTCATTTTTTCCATTTTAATGTTATACAATGTTTTATTTGTAGATTAGATTAACTACCTATAGGTTTCGCCCTGTTTGTCCATCTATCTGGCTGTCCGTCCGTCTGTTTATTTTGTTTGCTGTTTTTGTAACAGTTTCTCAAATCACCTATAATGTCTGTTTACTGTCAGCAAATATCTTCATATTGCACACATGAATTACTTAGTAATGATGCATCCTTTCACATTAATATAATTACCATCGCTACTGATCGTACGTACGTCCGTCTGTCTGTTTATTTTTTATTACCCACCACGATAGTGGAGGGGGGCATTTAGTGTTACCCTTGTCCATCAGTCCCGTCCGTCCTGTCCTGTCCTGTCATGTCCTGTCCCATCCCATCCCATCCTTACTTCCGTCCGTCCGTCCGTCCGTCCGTCCGTCCGTCCGTCCATCGCCAACCTTGTAAGTCGTAAAACTTTTAAACCGTACTAGTTACAGACATGAAACATGGTATGTAGCTTCCGAATGATGAGTAGATGCGCAAAGTTTATTTTGATATTTTACTCGACCCCAGGGTCATGGATTATCTTTACCTTTTCGGCTTAGAATTTTCCAAGTTTGGCTTGTAAGTCGTAAAACTTGTAAAACCTAATAGATGCACACCTGTAACTTAGTATGTAGCTTCATTATGATGAGTAGGTGTGCAAAGTATATTTCAATTTGTGATTCGACCCCCGGGTCATAGATTATATCCCATTTTCGACTTTGGAATTTTACCATGTTTATTATCAAAGTGATATGTGGGGCATCCGTGTTCTATGAACACATTTTTTAGTTTTTAGCTCGACTATTCAAAGAATAGTTAGAGCTTATGTAGTCACCCCGGCATCGGCGTCGGCGTCGGCGTCACGCCTTGTTTAAGGTTTTTAGTCAAGCTTGTATTTGGAATACTACTGGCCCTACACACACCATACTTGGACAACTTCATCTCCTAGTGATTTACATCAACAACCCCTGACCTATATTTGACCTTCACCTACATTTAACCTTGAATTACTTAGTGAATTCCCCTTGGTTAAGGTTTTTAGTCAACCTTGGTTAAGGTTTTTACTCAAGCTTATACATGGAATACTCGTGTGCATACAGACACCATACTTGGACAACCTTTTCTCATAGTGATGTACATCAATAACCCCTGATCTATATTTTACCCTGACCTACATTTCCTCTTGAATTACTTAGTTAATTCTCCTTGATTAAGGTTTTTAGTCAAGCTTGTAGATGGAATACTCCTGGCCCTACACCAACCATACTTGGACAGCCTCATATCCTAGTGATGTACATCAACAACCCCTGACATATATTTGATATTGACCTACATTTAACCTTGAATTACTTAGTTAATTCCCATTGGTTAAGGTTTTTAGTCAACCTTGATTAAGGTTTGTACTCAAGCTTGTAGATGGAATACTATTGTGCATACAGACACCATACTTGGATAACCTTTTCTCATAGGGATGTACATCAATAACCCCTGACCTATATTTTATCTTCACCTACATTTAACCTTGAAATGGAATACTCATAGGCCTACAGCAACCATACTTGGACAACTTCATCTCCTAGTGATGTACATCAATAATCCCTCACCTATGTTTGACCTTGACCTACTTTTATCATTGTATTACTTAGTTATTTCCCCTTGGTTAAGGTTTTTAGTCAAGCTTGTATATGGAATACTCCTCGGCCTACAGCAACCATACTTGGAAAACTTCATCTCCTAGTGATGTACATCAATAGCTCCTGACCTATATCTGGCATTGACCTACATTTAACCTTGAATTATTTACTTAATTTCCCTTGGTTAACGTTTTTAGTCAACCTTGGTTAAGGTTTTTATGCAGGCCGCAGCCACCTTCTTTGTCAAACTATGTGTACATCGACAACCCTCGTAGTCGAGCTATGCTGTTTTCCTACACCTCTTGTTAATGTTTTTGTAAGAGTTTCTCAAATCACCTATGATTTCTGTTTGCCTTCAGCTAATATCTTCATATTGCACACGTGCATTACTACTTAGTAACGATACATCATTCCACATTAATACAATTACCCTCGCTACTGATTGTACGTCCGTCCGTCCGTCCGTCTGTCTGTTTATCTATTTGAAAGTTTTTGTAAGAGTTTCTCAAATCACCCTTAATTTATTGGCATTCAGCTAATATCTTCATATTGTAAACATGCATTATTTAGTAACGATACATCCTTCGACATTAATACAATTACCGTTGCCACTGATCGTAATTCCGTCAGTTCGTCTGTTTATATTTTTGAATGTTTTTGAAAGAGTTTCTCAAATAGGGGCCCTAAGTGCGTCGACAAACCACATTCTAGTTTTGTGCTGTATTAATATTTTCTGTTCAACCCATCGTGTTGGTATGCATCTTATTAAAGTGTATAGTGTTTTAAAAAATATATATTTATAATAGAGTATCGATCAGCCAACTCTGCGAATGTATAAAATTGTTTTATCCTGACATCGTAAACATGTTCAATGTTCCTTATGCCTTATACATGCCAGGGGCCGGGACCGGACCTCCCCCCTCCCCCCCCCCCTCCCCTCTGCTCCCGGCAAAAAACAAAGAAGAAAATCTACAATACTCGAATAGTTGGATGACGTTTTTCGTGGCCTAGGTGTCAGGAAATCGCATCTGCGGCGATCTGGCATTTAAAAATTTCCTGGGGAAAAGCCCCCATACCCCCCGACTTTACGATTTCACGTTCGCGTAGCCGACTTGTAATTACAGACCCCCCACCTTTCAATTATTTCTGTATCCGCGCCTGCTAAGTATATTGTTTATAAACTGTTGTGGGTGAATATGTTTTACATCATCATCCTTAATATTGCATTAAAAATATTCACCATTTAGAATCCCATAAAATGTCATATAATTTTTTCTGGATATGTTTTATTCTCTGAAGGTGTTTGAATAATTGTTAATGAATATATTAAATTTGGAATAGCGGATGTTTAAATTGTTTTTAGTACGTTTAGTACGTTTATTTTCCCTATCAATGTTAGATATCTGTGTTTCCATTTGCTTAAACAATTTTAAAATTCTTTTATTTTCAGATCAATATTGTATTTATTTTGGGACAATTTTGGAACATTTTTGGTGGATTTGTTCTGATTTAATGACTCCTACATGCAGGTGGAAACTGGTAGCATTAATAACCACATTAATGTTTGAAGATAATTTATAGAAATCTTTGTACGAACATTTTTGTCGTACAAAGTTTAATATTTACACTGTCCTTGAAGTCATAATGAAAACGCCCATTCAACGTATTGCGTTCATATCCCAGTACATGAAATTAGCCCCACGTGATGTCGCGCGGTGGTGTTGATTAGTTAAAGTTTGTTTGACGTCATTAGATTACGTGAAAGTTCATCGTCGTTGTCAATATCACGCTATTGACCGACAACGTCCATGAATTGCGACAAAACGACGTAAAACAATAAGATTCCTAATTTTTACGCCGTGTATGGTTATTTACATCTTTGAAAATATCCGAAAATGTAGTGTAAATATAAGTAATAAAACCATGGGCAGTTGTGTTTACTGTATTATGAACAACAGTTGGTCTGTTTAAAGTGCGTGGAGCCCGGAGTGAAACGGGCCCCATGAATTAACTGTGATATGTTAATTTAAGGACCAATCCAGTCACCACAGAATGATTTTCAGATTAATCCATTTATAAGAAGGGGTTGCTTTTGTTCTAAAAACATGAATGTTTCACACATGCATAAACCACGACTCAAAGGTGTGTCGTGCACAAGAATGATAACTCTTGCCTTGCGAATTTTCGAGCTATCTCCATTTGTTTACCCTTTGAAATATGTTCATGAAATTTCGCACAGGCATAGACCACGATGTGATGTGTCACTTGCAAGAATGACAACTCTTGCCTCACTAAATGTAACTATACTGTTTGAACATAGAATAAAATCTTCTGCCATATTTAACCCTCCTACGCACTGATTTCTGAATATTTGCAAACAGTGTAGATCCAGATGATCTGGCTTTTAGCGAGCCATCTCATCAGGATATGCACTGTTTGTGGATATTTTTATTATGTTCAATGCAAATGACTTAGAACTTTGCGTTATTATAACATCTTCGTTAAAGTTTTTACATACCTTATATCTTCACAATTTTTACCCCAATTTACTTCCAACTTCCAATACTTCCTTTTCGTCATCCATATTGTCATTCCATGGCCTGCCCATGTGCATGGTCCATATGCCCAAGGTCAAGGTCAAATGACTTTTAAATTTGTGTTAAGTTTTTACATACCTTATATCTCCACAGCACTTACTCCGATTTAATTCAAGCTTCAAATAAGTCTTTAATATCATCCATATTTTCGTTCTATAGCCCACCACATGCCCAATATCAATGTCAAATGACTAAAGTTTGCGTTAAAGCTTACATCTCCACAACACTTACTTCGATTTACTTCCAACATCCAATACTTCTTATTCATTATCCATATTTTCATTCTATAGCCTGCCCATGTGGTCCACATGCCCAAGCTCAATGTCAAATGACTTTGAAATTTGTGTTAAAGTTTTTACATACCTTATATCTCCACAGCACTTACTCCGATTTACTTCAAGCTTCAAATAATTCTTTAATATCATCCATAGTTTCGTTCTATAGCCCACCACATGCCCAATATCAATGTCAAATGACTAAAGTTTGCGTTAAAGCTTTTACATACATTATATCTCCACAACCCTTCAAACTTCAAATAAATACACTGTGAGACCATCAAATGCCTCGGCGAGCTCGACATGCGGGCCGCGGCCATCTGGTTTTATTGTAAATATTCAGTTCTGATTTTGGGAATTTTCCCCCATTTGTATAGGTAGTATAAGGTAGTTAGTACTAAACTCATTGAACCGGCCTTAAATGACCTTAGCTGTTAGGCCGTTAAACCCCAACAATTTGGTAAATTATGTACTATGGGATTTTAGCTTTCGGGAAATTACTTCTGTCCACCTACTGTATGTGAATATTTTGATTTCAAGATGACGTCCCACCACAGCTGGACTGCTTGACCCCTCAGACATTCTATGCGGACCGAGGCCTATTGACAGCTGCTGTGAACTGGATCGAACCGACTGCAGCAGATGTTATTGACCCTAATTCTGCCATTGAACAACTGGAAGGTCCCTCTCAGGGCGACGTGTTGGCAAAAGGCTCTCATTTCGTGAAGTACCGAGCATCGGACGATGCTGGAAATCTGTCTCCACTGTGTGGCATTGAACTGAGGGTCTCAGGTACTTTATTTACGACATATGAGACACGCCATGTGACTTTGTACCCTCGGACATCTGCGTAATTTTATGAAATACGTTTACAAAATTTACAATATTTTCCGTAAATGGTGTCATAAGGTAACGAAAATTTCGGAATACATGCGGAATTATATTCCGCATGTACTATGAAACTTTTCGTCAACTTTTGACTTTATTAATGAAAAAATATTGTAAATTTTGTAAACGTAGTTAATAAATTTACGCAGACGTCCGAAGGTACAAAACACACGGCTTGTCTCATACGTGGCTGTGACTGGAGAAATAGGGCTTAAGGAAGTTGTCACCAAGTTAGCTCATGATGAGATAGCGCACTGTTGTATCTTGATAATGACCTATAGTGCTTGTTAGGGCCCCGCCGAGAATCGACGGTGCCCTATAGGTTTGGCCATGTCTGTCTGTCTGTCCGTCTGTGTCTGTCCGTCCGTTTATTGTTTTAAAGTTTTTGTAACAGTTTCTCAAATCACCTATAATTTCAGTTTGACATCAGCTAATATCTTCATATTGCACACATCCTTCCACATTAATACAATTACCCTCGTTACTGATCGTTCGTCCGTCCGTCCGTCTGTCTGTTTATTTAGTTGAATGTTTTATAAGAGTTTCTCAAATAGGGGCCCTAAGTGCTTCGATAGACCACATTTTCTAGTTAAAGTCATGACCGATGTTTCCTGATAGAATGGCGAACAGTGTAGATCCTGATCAGACTGTGCAGATGCACAGGCCGATGTTAATTATCCCCTTTTATTTTTCAATAACTTATGAACCGCTTCACCGACTTTGATAATATTTGGCCACAATATGTATCTACTGATTGTGCTTTGTTTTGCATACGACCCACGTCATCGCCCAAGGTCATGTCACTGAGTGGCATTAATCATGGTGATTGCCTTGTTTAGTGGGTGAGACACTCTCTGGCGATCTCCTTGTTTCATCTCAGGGTTTCGGCATATCTGTCCAATCAATTAGTTTGAAAATGTCTTCTCGTTGAATTGTATTAGTTTAACAGTGCATGGGGAAATTAAAAATGGCCGAAATATGTCTCGACTACGGCTCACCGATTGCCGGTCCCCTAAATGTTCCCCATGCATTGTTTACTAACCATATTCGACTCAAATACATTATCTAACTTATATAATAACAGAAGCAGGTGTTGCAGTGTTGTAATCCTGATCAGACTTTGCGGATGTAGAGTCTGATCCGGATCTACATTTGTTGCAAAAAATCAATAATCCCCATTTCTGCAGTCACATCCACATTTCACAATTGCTTTGTTTTTTTTCCAGCAATTCCATGTGAACATCCAATGGACAGTATGCAGGATATATACATGAAATTCAACTGTTCCACGACAAGCTACTACTATGGCGTTACGTGTGATTTATCGTGTGAACAAAATCTGCCACTGAATGGAAGTGATGTCATCACATGCGAACGTACCTCTCCAGATTCAGACACTGGTTACTGGCACTGGAGCTTGGAGTACACACCGCATTGCGAAGGTTGGCATAGCTCCAGATAAGTTTTGTATATAAAGAGTATTATACCCCATATTTAAAATTCGATGCGTATTTTACTTTTACATATGTATTATTTATTGTCTTCTGTATTAAATCGGGAACAAATGATAAAAAATCATGACTCAAAGGTGTGTCGCGCGCAAGAATGACAACTCTTGCCTCGCCAATTGTATCCCCCGGACGAAACTTTGGGAATTCTATGGATTTGACACTGAACATCGTCCGCGTCTGCCGCAGACTCTTCTTGTCCAGGGCATAATTCGAATATAAAGTTCAACAATGTCCAGTCGTGGGTAAACGTTTGCCATGGCACAAGGGAACTGTTTGAACCCCATGGTCGCAGGCCGCGGGTTCCCGAGTGCCACGGCAAACGTTTACCCACGGCTGGACATGGTCGACTGTTATTGTAACATTTCTGTCTGTTGGAACATGGCTGTGAGCGGTGTCAAACAACGGCAGCCATGTCACAATACCCTTTGGAATATTTTCATGAAACCTCAACAAATGCATAGGTCATGACACAAAGGTGTGTTGCGCGCAAACATGACAACTTCTGCCTCATTAATTATTGAGTTACTTCTCTTTGATATTTTGCGCACTCATTTCTTGTCTGGAGTATAACTCGAATACCCTTTGGAGTATGTTCAAGGTCAAAGTCACCAGTGCTAAAAATAGATTGATTAATTTCACATTGTACTGCATATTTTGTGTAATCAAGTCCTCAGACAGCTTCAGTCAATGGATCTGAAACTTTGCTCGTGTCTTCTGCACTTATTTCTCGATTGATAATAATAGTATTCAGTTCCTTAAAAATTCAATATGTGAACAACAATATATTTATAGTTCACCCCTGTTTACAATGTAGTCTCCCATCGGAGTAGTGATTTTCCATTTCCTGTCGAACAGTTATCATTAAATATTGTAATATGTACATGTAACTTTATGGCTGTTAAATCTTACAAAACGTGAAATAAGTGGAGCTCAATACTGACCAGCGATTGGCTTAGAAAGTAGGGCGAATCATAAATAACATTGTTATACCGCATACATTTCTCGCGTTTTGGTTGGTCATCATGACGTAATATTACCTGTTAAATCTGTCAATATGACTCGAATAAAGAAATGGCGACGGGTCGAGGCTGAGTCGAAAACACAACATTTTAGAAATCACATCCGAAACATTGTCATATGGATTGACCTAACTAAGAAATCTAAAGTTCGATTTTGAAAATCGGTCCAGAAATTGTCATGTTATTAACAAATGTCTACTTGTTTATGTCGGGATGACGTCGGGTAATATTTGTAACGTAATGACGTCATGCTGTTTGGCGCCATATTTCTATGACATTAAACATATACCAGTACACTTATAAAACTAAATTCTGGAGATATATAAAGAATCTGCGGTTTGACAGATACATTATTGTGATTCTACAAAGTCAATATGGGGTCGTATTGCCCGTCTGAAGCTATATTTCCCCTCTGGTACGCCTCGGATGAATATAGATTCAGACGGGCAATATGACACCATATTGACTGCGTAGAATCACAATAACTTATATATTATTATCAATCAAGAAATATCCGTCATTGTGATTGGTCTGTTGTCAAATAAATACGACTAACGGTTACGTACAATGTTACTTCGACACAGTAAGCGAACTGAAGCCGTGGACTACCTTGCTCCAGGTGTTTGACCTCACAACAAGGCGATAAGTGTATATTATGCACACCGTATCATTTCAGTGATCACCTGCCCAGAACTAGATCCACCACCAAACGGGGCATTCACTGCGGACATCACTAACCTCAGACCAGTTGTTCTAATGCACTGTCAAATGGGGTTCGATCTAGCAGACTTTGATGATGTATTTGAAGGTTACTTATACTGTACAGATTCTAATACCTGGACGCCACGCAGTGAATTTCCCGCCTGTGTTGGTAATTGATTGTTCATCATATGTGGCTGTGACTGTGGAGAAATGGGGCTTGTGGGATTGTGACTAGTGTAGTTCCTGATCAAATAGCGCACTCCTGTAGCTTGATAACGATCTACATTGCTTGCTTAATGCACGACGGGTGTTTCATTGATGTAATGGCGACCAGTGCAGACCCTGGCCAGACTCTGGATCTACACTGGTTGGAAAACCCATAAGCCCCATTTCTCCAGTCACAGCCATACATGAGATCAACCATGTCATTTAGTACCTAGGAAGATGTGCAATATTTCATGAATTCTTTTTACATTCTCTGTTGTTAGTTTAGTAATGTGATATTGCACTTCTCCATCTGTGGCTGTGACTTGTGTAAATCCAGATATGCCTGTGCATACGCACAGTCTGACCAGGATCTGCACTATTCGCATTTTCAGTAATGAAGCACACGTCATGCTTCTAGCAAGCAATATAGATCGTTATCAGGCTACAGGAGTATGGTATTTGATCTGGAACTACACTGGTAGGAAAACCCATAAGCCCCATTTCTCCAGTCACAGCCACATGTGTACAATGTACAAATGAATAATGAAATGTAGTCACATTCGAATAATGGAATTTATGCCACATTGGAATAATAAATAATGGAATTTATGCCACATTGAAATAATGAATAATGGAATTTATGCTACATTTGAATAATGAATAATGGAATTTATGCTACATTGGAATAATGAATGATGGAATTTAATGAATAATGGAATTTCTGCCACATTGGAATAATAAATAATGTAATGTATTATACACCTACCCATGAAATACATAGTTATACGATGTAAATAAAAGCCATATGTTCTCATCGATGAAATAAACAACTTCCGGTGAAAATACGACTACTTCCGCTATCTATATTCATAACGCGCATTTGCAGTGCCCGACTGCAAATACACATTAATTACCGTATACAGTCTGAAAAACTGCTATTTTCCATGGAGCGGTATATAATAAATAGAATATTCATATTTTTTCAACGAATATGACATATAAATTCATCTCGTGGTGTTACATGTCCATATTTCACAACACTCGATGAACATATATGTCATATTCGTTGCAAAAATATGAATATCCTTTATTTATGCCACATTGGAATAATGTAATTTATGCCACATTGGAATAATGTAATTTTTGCCACATTGGAATAATGGAATTTATGCCACATTGGAATAATGGAATTTATGCCACATTGGAATAATGGAATATATGCCACATTGGAATAATGGAACTTTTGCCACATTGGAATAATAGAACTTTTGCCATTGGAATAATGGAATTTTTGCCACATTGAAATAATGAATAATGGAATTTATGCCACATTGGAATAATGTAATTTTTTCCACATTGGAATAATGTATAATGGAATTTAAGCCACATTGGAATAATGGAATTTATGCCACATTGGAATAATGGAATTTATGCCACATTGGAATAATGGAATTTATGCCACATTGGAATAATGAATAATGGAATTTTTGCCACATTGGAATAATGAATAATGGAATTTATGCCACATTTGGAATAATTAATAATGGAATTTATGCTACATTGGAATAATTTATAATGAAATGTATTCCACATTGTTGTTATATGTATGCTATTTCAGAGTCCCAGTTGCCATGGTTGATACTGCCGGCAGAGCTGCACTATGAAGGTTCATGTGGCGACACTGACACACAGGAACAAATCAAAGAACAGTATATCGAGCGAATGAAGGCAATCACCGGAACCACCTGGCCAAACATATGTCGTAACAGTAGCACGTGTGATGTAAACAATGTGAAGGTCGTGTGTGGACCACTCGTCACAAGGAAACGTCGCTCTGAATATGATATCTACAAACGGCAGGCTTCTGGTAATGATGTCAGTATCAAATGGGACTTTGCTGTTCCTTTCGACAAAGGTAATATGACGACAATGGAAACTTACATGCTCTTCATGAGTGATCTAAACCACATGGCAGCAGATTTTGTGACACTGCTAAATGACAGTGGTTATATGGACATTCCGGGGCTCGCATTACGAACCGATACCTACAAATATGCTACAGCCGCAACTTTGGATTGCAGTGGAGAAGGTTACAAGCGAGATGGTGATAAGTGCAGTAAGTACCGTAACAGCTAGATTCTGGAAGTAGAATATCAACAGGTTATACGCAACTATATAACCGAAATGGAAAATTTGAATCCAGATGCAAACCCCAATACATTATGGGAAGTAATAAAAGTAACACATACGAAATGAAGTATAATAATAAAGTATGGAACACGTAAAATACGAAATGAAAAGTCCAGAGAAATAGATATTTTAGAAGAAATAGAAAACTTAGAAATAAAATTAATACACGACTCGATAAATAACGACATAACGGGGTGATGCGGAAAGAAAATATGCGTCAAGTTCATTACGCAAAAATAAGTGCGTATATCAGTAACAACAACAACAACGGTAAATTTGGAATTGTTACAATAGATACGTTTGTAAAATCGTGATTTTTTTTATTCTGAAACACTCCTTGAAAAGCTACATAAGGTCCTTGAAAAGTCCTTGCTATATCCTTGAACTTTGTTCTCATATGATAAGTCTGTATGAACCATGGCTTCGCAAACTGGTTTTATAAAGGGAAGATATATCAGCGAAAATGTTAGACTTTTATTTGAATCCATAGGATATTTTAATGAAACAAATGAACCAGGGTTTGTTGTTTTTTTGGCAGATTTTGAAAAAGCATTTGATAGTGTTGATCATGGGTAGACAAAAAAATTAAATTTTTTAATTTTGGAGATGATGTTATTAAATGGATTACCTTACTTTATACGGATGCAAAAAGCTGTGCATGCAACCATGGTCATCTCTCAGAATTTTCGGCATAGGCCGCGGAGTACGTCAAGGTTGTCCCCTATACCCATATCTTTTCATAATATCAATTAAAATATTATCAAAATGCATTCAAAATAATGCGGATATAAAGAGAGTGAACATATACAATCAAAATATTAAAAACACTATGCTCGCAGATGACGCAACTTTTCTTACTGACGGCTGAGAGCTATCATTTACAAAGCTTGTAGCGACCATAGATGAATTTTCAACAATTTCAGGATTGCTGTTAAATATAAAACAGTCGACAATTCTTAGAGTAGGATCCTTAAGACAATCGTCTGCATATTACCTGCCCAATAAAACATTTGCATGGACTTCGGATAAAGATCAAACGCTAGAAATTACGTTTTCAAATAGTGCAAAGTTGATCCACAAGTACAGTATTTATCCGAAGATAAAATAATTTGAAAGATGTTCAAACAAATGGAAACACAGATATCTAACATTGATAGGAAAAGTAAACGTACTGAAAACATTCGCTAATCCGAAGTTAATATATCCATTAGCAGTTATTCAAACACCTTCAGAGAATATTATAAAACATATCCAGAAAAATAAATATATGACTTCATGGGATTCTAAACCAATTAAAATAAAACAAGAGACAATAACAAAAAGTTATGAAAACGGTGAAATAAATATGGTTGACATATACTGTTTTATAACCTCCTTAAAAGCAAGTTGGGTTAAACAACTACAACCTTCGCTCGTTTACTCGAAGTCCGTTGGACTGTGATAAATACTTCGAGTAAACCGAAGTTCGACGTAACAAAATCTGAACAGGACCTCGAAATATTGCCATACACGTTACGGGACGCAACTCCCATACTACCTGTGACACACGAGGTTACACTTTTGCAACTCTAATGTGTTTACTTGCGTTTGCCTATACACGCATGTGTGTAGTCGAACTAACTATACACATCTGTATTATCAGGGTGGAACAAGAAAACGGACAATTTAAAGCAGTAAAGTAACATTTTATTATGTTTAATAAATAAAGCATGTAAATCGGAAATTAACAAGTTGTTGTGCATACCGGATTTGATTATATATACACACAACATTTATCAATCGGAGGGTGAATGTGATGAGTCTATATACTCAGTCTATATACTCAGGCAACGTGTCGCATCTGATGACACATGCAAACGAATCTTGACAAGTTGGATTTGAGAAAACCATCTTTATTGTATCTTCGATTTTTGATTGAAACGAAATTCTGGAACATTTTCTGTAAATTGTTTCGAAAATTGACATGGTATGACAACTTTTGAAGTGATGTAAGGATAATCCCGACAACTCGTCTTGAAAAATCGCTAATGCAATAAACGAGATTTTATCAAATCCTCGCTGTTGTTCATAAATAATTTGCTGTTTTTATTTTGTATGGGCTGAGATCTTACAAATCCCGATTTTTATACCCGTGTATATCCTGAATAATGGTGAACATTGTAGACTCTGATCAGAATGCGCTGATACGCAGGCTGGGTCTGGGTCTTCATTGTTCTCAACGACATTACCGTCGTTTTAGGAGATTGTGGCCCATATTTTGCCATCACTCAAACAGTTTTAGACAGTGTAGTAGAATAATCTAATATCTGTCCAAACATATTTGCTGCGATCCTTAATCAGTTATTGATCACTGGTGATTAAATCAGGTGAACTAAGTTTAATTGGTGTCGAGCAAATCACCTTTGACACTTATTCAAAGTTTGTTTACACAAGTAAACAAGTCGAGTCTTTGATATGGTATATTGGCGCCGCGAATTCGCACTTCGAGCGCAAACTGACACTTTGACTTAACGAGAGTGAAATACCACACAGTTCTGTTTTCGAGACCTAACAATTAGTTCGAATTGGTGAAAATTTGACGTAACGAAATTTGACGTAACGGTAGCCAGTTACATTGAAAATAATAGGGTTTGAAACGGGACTCGGATACGAATTCGACGTAAAGAGGGAATTCGACGTAACCGACTTTGAGTAAACGAATGTAGACTCCAAGGGATTGGCTTGAAACTTCATGTGCATGCTTCTCGACATTCGTATTTTCATTTCCCCGCCCCAGCCATGCTCCCTCCATGCTCCCCTTGTGCCCAAGGTCAAGACCAAATAATTAGAAATTTCAGTTCAGTAGGTTTTAAATTTCCGTCCAGTAGATTCATACTGTTACAACTTCTTTACCGTGTGAGTGATTCACTTCAACTCTCATGTACATGTTTGTCAACATTCACATTTCATCCCCACCCCTGCTAATCGACCCCATGCCCAAGATCAAATTACTCGGTGCGTTTCTCCATTCTTATATAACGTCTTTACCGTATGAGCTTGAAACGCCATGCATGTTTCTGACCATTCATGTTTTCATTCCCCTCACTATGCCCAAGGTCAATGTCCAATAACATTCACATTTCATCGAGTAGATTAATTCTGTTATTATACCGTTTTGTTTTGTCGCGCCTGCTTTAGCAGAAGATGTTACGATCAAATGCCTCTGCAGGCGCGACACCGCTTCCGTGGCGGAATTCATGTATTGTATGAGTGATTCGCTTCAAACTTCATGTACATGTTTGTGATCATCCGTATCATTTTCACTCGACCCATGCTCCTCATTTGTCCACAGTTAAGGTCAAATAACTTATGTCCAGTATATACGTGCACATTTCCCCATTCTCCTTCTTTTTTACTGTATGAGCGATTGGCTTAAAATGTCATGTGCGTGTTTACGATCCAACCAGCACAGCGATGGGATACATGCCGTTGGCAGCATTCTTGTAAGGAGAAATAAAACATATAATCACATTTTTCAAGAAAAAGTATTGTACCCATATACTTCAATAAGGTTAATCTGGCTGTGACTGGAGAAATGCGCACAGTCTGATCAGGATCTGCACTGTTCGCCATTCCATCACTGAAACACCTGTCATGCTTCTAGCAACTACTATTGATCATTATCAAGTTACAGGAGTTTGTTATTAGAGCGGGACTGGTCACAAATCAAATAAGCCCCATTTCCCCTGTCACAGCCACAAATAAGTAAACTACTCATTTCTGACTTCAAGAGCTCTATCCAGGGATGGGGTGGGTGGTTGGTCGGACGAACGTGACGGCGTAAATTAACGGTAGAGGTTCCAACTTATAGGAATCACAATTTGCCTGGTTTGGCCCTCATGTACGTTTTTATCTTTGGCTCTTTTGTTACCTGGGAGTTGATTTGGGTTATTGCCCTTTATAAAAGTAGTAAGATTATTACTGATTCTACTGTTTTTGGTAGGGGGTTAAGTGATTCTGGTGTGGCGAGGCGGAGCTGGCATCAGATCAGGATTATTCTGATTTCAGGGCTGAATATATAGTTTTTTTATTGTAAATATTCAGTTCTGATTTTGGGATTCCTCTTCCCCCCCCCCATCTGTACATGTACTTGAATATGCATATCTACTTGTACAGGTAATATATGGGATGTAGTACTAAACCCATTGACCCGGCCTTAAATGACATTAGCTATTGATAGTTCGTTAAACCCCAACACACAAACAAACAAAACTGTCCATGGATGGGACGTGGCTCAGGGGTGGAATACAGAACTTCAATACTGAAGGCATGAAAAATACTTACATAGTATTTCCATCCCACTCGTCTGTCGGAATAGACTTTAAACTGTGGTCCCAGACTTTAAACTGTGGTCCCGTCACTATAAGACCTTAAATTTGTTTCCTGGAACGTTAAACCTATCTATATGTTTTTCCATATCTGTCGTCTGTCTGTCTGTCCGTCCATTTGGGACATTTTTGTAAGAGTTTCTCAAATCACCTATAGGGCCCTAAATGTGTCGACAGACCACATTTTATAGTTTCATTTTCATTTCTAGAACCCTGTCCGATTGGGAGACAACGAGTTTCCGATGTATGTGAGTTATGTCCCTTGGGAACGTACAAAGATGTCGATTCTGAGCCTCTGTGTAAGCCATGTGACGTCGGCTACAGCACGAAAACAACGGGAGCCAGAAGTAGAGAGGAATGCAAACGTAAGGCCAAAACAAATAACTTGTTTGTTTCCTATTATCATGATTATGCTCAAAAACAAAATAGGTAGGTATTCGTATTCGGCTTATATTTAAAGGTGGGAATTGGCTCGAACACCTTCCATACCCGGGATATATAGCCAAGTAAAGAAGCAGGCCGATGGTCGTCGATCTAGTTTATATTTCCGAATTTGGTAAATGTTGCATTTATTCAGGCTTCAAAAATGTGGAGAATCTATGCAGGTATGGTAACCTATAATTTGAGGCCTCATATAGCACCCATCAGCTTAGTATGGCTGGGTATCGATTAGAGATGATTGAGGGGAATCCAGACTTGTTTACGTGTATTGTGCATTTTGAGTGACATACTACGGGCTGGTCAAATGAAATTAAGTGGCGAATGTACTATCTGAGTCACTAATGTCTAGCGAGTGTGCTCTACGTAATTAACTTATAGTTACATTCAGTCATAATCCTACCTAATCACCATCGAGAAGAGAAGAGAAGAAGAAAGTGATTTCTGACGGTATGGTACACTTGCTAGACATTAGTGACTCAGATAGTACACTTGCCACTTATTTTCATTTGACCATATGCCACTCAACACGCACAATACAACTAAACTAGTATGGGTTCCCCTCAATCATCTCTAATCGATGCCATACTATATCACACACATATAAGCTGATGGGTGCTATAGGAGGCCTCACATTATAGGTTACCATGCCTGCATAGATTCTCCTATATTTGACGCACATTTTTGGAGCCTGAATTATGAATGCAACGTCTATCAAAATTCGGAAATATAAACCAAACCGACGACCATCGGCCTGCTTCTTTACTTGGCTATATATCCCGGGTATGGAAGGTGTTCGAGCCAATTCCCACCCTTAAATATGAGCCCAATCGAATTGACGGTATGGTATTTGACGTGCCACCCTCACCCTATCTTAGTGTGCTGCATCAGAATGCTATATTAACCTAATATGATAACCGTTATTGCTCATTTTGTGTTGCTAATTGGGTTTTATATATATATTTGTCTTTGTTATTTACTAGTATTTAGTTAATTTTAGTTTAGTTTTGAGTCACCTACCACACCGTCAGATTATGGCCGAAAATAGACTAATAAACATTCAATCGTTTGATTTTTGTCTATATTGGAGTAATCCACCTAACCAGCTGACTACCTAACCCCACTGACCCACTCAATCACTTAGCCCAATTCCATTGAATTAGTGGACCACATCACCCCATCCATACACCCACCAACCACACACCCCATCACTTAGCCCAACCCCATTCGATCACGCACGCACGCACGCACGCACGCACACGAATGGTTATCCCCACCCGCTATAATACCGACCCTCCCATGTAAGCAGCGGCGGTCCCCGATTGGGCATTCCCTACCTGAAAGATCCCGTGGGTTAGCACCAGTCAAGCCCACCCGCTCGGACATTTCACAACGCTATATATTTCGTAACTGCTCTACTTTAGACTTGATCACGAGCAGACTGTAATGCACATTGCTGTTAACTTCATGAGTGCTCATCATTGGAGGCCGGACGTTAATAGTTGTTAGTTGATTATACGCTTCATTGTGTATACAATTTGTACATGCCTGCATGCCTGGATCTGACTACGGGTTGGCAATATGTTCGTTAGGGTGCACTCTGTGCCTGCCTCGGAAGAAGAACCCGCCAAATATATTGGAACTCGGGTAATTCGGACATTCCCCGTTGAAGTTAGTTATTGCCAGTCTTTCGCCACACCCTACATATACTTTATAATGATTGTATTAAGTTTGATATGATTTGATATTTATCTTATTATGGTGTTAGTAATGGGTGCTATGGTCTGTCAGTGTGTGGTACTGCTCCCCCATCATGTCAAATAAGTACATCTACCTCATTGGGTGATACCAGAGCATGGACTTATAACCTGATGACCAGTGTATCCACAAACCAGCCTGCACAGTCGCAGTCTGATCAGAGCATTCTCTGTTCATCATGTAATCATCGTGACAGCACACCTATTATAATCTAAGCATACTCCGTATGTGTGCACGAGGAATTATATATTACTCAATTGCAAATGCTGCAAGGTCGCAAATTGATGGCTCACACGCATACATATATTTACGATATAACATATATACAACCTATCGACATATTACTTAATTATATCTGGACGAAGCCTACATGGTCCAATGTAACCTCTGTCACTTAGTTGGACCACTTAGTTGACTGTATACCCTCTCCGATCATCAGTCACTACCTATATATCTTGATATTTAGGTTATCAATTTGAATTAAAAACTATCCTGTTGTCTTACATTTTACCCCAGTATCCTGTTTCCTTTATGTACTCTCCTGTTTCCTTTATGTACTCTAATAAAGCTAGGTGCATTTCGGCTTCACATTCCTTAGGGGGGAATACTATATGGCAATGTGAAGGTGTAGTGTTGTGTTTAAGGCAAGATGCTTTTAGATCTTCTCGCGCTGTTTTATGGGCGGGGTAATTGAAGAAATAATGCCAAGGATCTTCAATTTCGTCCTCATCACAGTTTGAACAATTAATTTTATCTTCACTAAGTACTATTATCATGGTGGTATAGATTAAATGTTATGCCATTTCTGCCTAGCCTTAGCCTGGATATAATTATGTCTGCTCTCCTATCTTTACTATACAATTTACATTTTGTAGGGATGGTGGGGCACATTGCTTGTAAAATATGTCCACTATTTTGGCCTAAGTGTTCATTATTTCACTTTGTTTGCCACTTTGGCCTACATTTTTGTTTGATGAGAGAATATATCTCATGATGTGTGTTGCTTCATTATTTCATATTAAATGCGATGTGCCTGCAGCTCGATCAGCGTATTCATTCTTCGTTACCGGGTATTCCAATATGGGGAGGGACCCAATCTATGTTTATCTGCTTGCCTTTAGATATTGTATTGCTTGTTAATGTTTTGATGTGATGTATTTTGTCAGGTCTTGTTTTAGAAGTACCCGAGTTGATTACTTGGACGGAGCTTAGTGAATCAGTTAAGATGACTGTATCCTTATAATTATCTAATGTTAGGCTATAAATGAGGGCCTTCTCGATTGCCATTAACTCTGATGTGAATACTGTTAGTGTGGAAGTCAGCTTGTATTGTTCTACGTAATTTAAATGTGGTATCACGAAAGCTGCGTATGTGATACCTTGTTCGATATTTTTGCTACCGTCCGTGTAAATCTGCAGGCTATCTTTCCATTTTCTGTGTATGTGATCTGTTGCTAGTTAGCCAGGTTTTTTTGAAAGCCGGGCGGGCGGGCGGGCGGCGTCCACAATCAATGTTAAGTTTTCGTGTATGAGTCCATTTCTTTGTTACTGTACCACCTAGGACCACCAAACTTTCTCAGCTTTATAATCAAGGGGTGCCCACCACATATCACTATCAAAAATGTTACCTTTTATTTAACTTGACCTAGCCATTAATGGACTTAGCCATTTTCAATGTTAAGTTTTCGTGTTTTCGTGTTTTCGTGCCAATACTTTGAAATTCTGAATGCTCTGTGCCTATTCTTAATCTATTTTTTCTGCCTGTCAGAAAATTGTCTAACCATAGCAACATTCTGTTGTTTATGCCCTTCCCGATTAGTTGTTCTATTGCTCCATTTGTCCACATTAGGTCAAAGGCTTTTTCCAAGTCTAGGAATACAGCTATGACTAGTTTATTTTCCATTTGAGCTGTTTTAATAATTGTTTCTAATCGAGCTAGTTGATCCATCGTGGATCTATGATTTCTAAATCCTGGCTGGGTTGGTCCAATTTTCTGATGAGATTCAAAATGATGTTTTAGTCTGATGGCCACCATAGTTTTCATTACTTTACATATTACTGATGTTAGTGAAATGGGTCTGTAGAAGGCTGGTAGAGTTGCATCCTTGTTTGGTTTGATTATTTGGATAATGGTGGCCTCTTTCTGAGCGTCCGGCAGGGAGCCTTCGGCCCAGGATTTATTTATTAGCAGGAGCAGTTGTTCCATTGATTCATGTGGTAATTGTTTAAGTATACTGTAATGTATTTTATCTGCTCCTGGTGTAGTTATTTTTCTTTGTTTTAAGGGCAGCCTTAAGTTCCGACATTATAAATAACATATTGAGGCAATCAGTATTCAGGTCGGGTGTCAGAGTATGTTTGTCTATCTTAGCTTGTATTTTCGGGTGTTTTTTATATTTTTCTATTCTGAATTCTGATGTTAAATTACTATTGCTTGACATATTATTGTAATGATCTGTGAGCACCTCTGCATTTTGTTTTTTCATCGCATGTTAATTTATTATCATGTGATAATGGGGGCATTTGTTGTGTTGGTTTGCCTCTTACTCGATTAAATAAATTCCAGACTTCTTTACTTGTTTTAGCTTTCGTAATTGCTGATCTAAAATTCGCCCAACCTTTCTCTTTTGCTGTTTTAATGGTTTCAGACGCCATGCCCTTGGCTTCCAAGTATTCCTCTCGTCTTCTTTGTTTTAGTTGTACATGATATTTATAGACTTGTTTCAATCTTCGCAGACAATTTTCCCTGTGTTAATGGCTTCTGTGCAAGCGGGTGTCCACCAGGGATGGGTTGGGCGATTATGTGATTTACCACTTGTCTGTGGTATGCTTTCTTTACTTATTCCGTAGAGTGTGCTCACAAATTCATTGTGATAGTCTTTTGTATCTAAATGCGTATCGATATGTAACCTCGTGGTGCATAGTTGATGGAAGAGTTCCCAGTTTGCATGACCTAACTTCCATTTGGGAATTGTTGCGGGAGTTCTCTTGTGGTAATGGGTAGAAACTTTAATGATAATCGGATAATGATCGCTGCCTAGTGTTGAGGTGTAGATGGTCCACGAGGCCAAGGAAGCTAGAGCTGGTGTAACTAATGTGATGCCTGGTGCATATGCTATACTTTTATCCCTTGGTAGAAGGGATGAGTCGTATGTTTCTGAGTCATTATTTAGTATACCGTAATTAGTATTATCTTGGAAAGTTATAATTTCATCGCCTACTTTTGTTTACTTTATTAAAATAATGCATGTCCCAAAGTGGATTATGTCCGTTAAAGTAACACAATATCAGTGTTTTATTACTAACTTGTTTTATTACCTAGTATAAGTTTTGTAGAAGGTTTTCGGTTTTATTAATACTCAGACTTATGTAGATGTTCAGAATGTCAATGTTGCATTTACTGCTTAATATCTTAACTTCCGAGTATATGATATTATTGTTTTCTTTAAGATGACTTGTTTTAAATTATATGCTTGACATACCATTTTTCACGAATATGCCTACACCGCTTCCTTTGGTTGAGTTGGTTGAGTGCGATTTCAGATTATACCCTGATAATGTTGTAGGTATTGGCATTTCCTGTAGGCATAATGCATCGGGTGACATGATGTCGTTTTCTATTGCATTTACCAGCTCACTTTTTGTTTTGACAAAACCACGGCAGTTCCATTGAAGGACTGTCAGGGTCTGGTTGGTTTTAGTTCCGTTTCTACCCATACTATTTTCTTTTATTAAATATGTTATATGTTAAATACACTTAGTCGCTATTATCTGACTCGTTACGCAAACACGTCTTATTTGGAATTAATGAATCACTGAACTATTTTCGGCAAGGGAGATAATCAATATCATGCGAACTATTTTCATACGAGCCAAGCGGATTGTTCTGTTTATGATTAGTATATATAGTTTTAAGCTATCTCCTGTGATATATAATGATACATTACTTTGTTATGTTATGGGTACTAATACATGTTGTTTCAATAGCGTATCTCTGTAACGGTATTATTGTAGATGGAGTTGCAAATAATTTAATAATTATTACGTTCAAATGGTGGCGTAATACTGATAGCACTTCTGTATAACTGTGATTGTCGTAAATGGCGCAACAGTCGTGGGGTTAAGGTCGCCGACTTCAATGATTTAATTACCGATTCCCGGAAGTGTCGGTGGTTCAAACCTCGACGTGGTGTAATTTTTTTTTCTCCATATATATTATTTTTGTGATTTTAATATTTTTTAATATTTTTTAATATTTTTACAATTTTATGATTTTAATAAAAATACCTATAAATTGATAGAAACTTACCAACAATTAAAGTGTCTGTCTTTAAGTAATATATACACAGACAGTTTGTTACTGTTTTTTTAAGTTTGAGGTACTGTCTATAGTGTCTATACCATATAATGTTTTACTTTCCCAAAATCTTTTTTTTTTGGCTGTCACAATTAATTAATTTTCGGACAGCAAACATTTTTTTATGAATTTGAGATAATTATTGTCCTCCATCTGCTCACAACACTGTTCGAACTGCGCCTGTGGCTACCACGACCAGAATTCACTGGCCGCAAACACAGTAGCCATCGGCGTCTATTTATTAAATTATTATTTTGTATTTTATTTGAATTCCGCGTGAACGCTGCATTTTGTGTCAACACCATTTACAGAAAATATTGGTGATATTCTAAACGAATATCGGAGAAATGCGGTATATATATTTTGTCATTTTCAACACCATTTACGGAAAAAAATTACCGATTTTTTTAAAACAATATCGGCACAACTAAATACGGTGATAGAATTTTTGTCAACTTTTCAACACCATTTCCGGAAAATATTACTGATTTTCTAAAAACAATATCGGCGAAGGTGTACTGAACTACTCTTTATTTTAAATAACCAGCCGTCTAATAGATCTGTTTATAATCGACAGTATATCGTTAATTGTCATGTTGTCTCCGACAGTGAGGTGTTGCGGCACACATCAAAACGACACGTCAATTTCAAAACATTGCCTAAGGGTCACAGCTGTGTGGTGTCATCAGATCAACACCTCGTCACACACAACTACGCATTATCGATTTTTTTCCCCACACAAAGCGACGTGTATTTACAACTAGATCTGTGTAATGTGTCGGGTGTAGCCAAAGACCATACATAAATTCGTAATTAGTCACAGATGTAGCCTTAAAATATAATCTATTTCCTTAAATTACGTCCGCATGTTGATAGATATTTCAGAGCAGACGTCATCGTAATTTGCCGTTATTTATTTCCAAAATTAGCCATATATTCTGTAAATGGCGTTGAAAGTGGACAATAAATTAAGACCAGATCAGTACGTTAAATCGCTATCGACGACAACTGACGATCCGATGAGAGAGTAATACCGTTTAAGCGTATCAAATGTTAAATATACATCGTTATTGTTTTATGACTTTCGTAGTTTTTACCGAGAAATTCAAACCGTTTCCAATTATTGGGGAACATAATATCATGATTAGCGCATCGTTTCACGAAGCGGGGGCTACTCAGGAAATGGGATCACACGGTCTATTGTTTACACTGGATTAATGGCGGCCTTCATGAGGTCTCAGGTAAATCTTATTTTTCAATAATACGACTGTGGTTTCTTCTTTTCTTTTAGTGATAACCATGTTCCAGCCGTTAACACTTATTTAGCAACATTACTTAATGTGTAGTTAGCCTGAACATTCTGCAGAGAAATCTGAATTGGACGGAATCGAGCGTTGTTTAAACTTAGTCCGGTTCATATGCACAGGTCAAAATATGAACTGAAAATGGCGCTTTGTGTGACAGAAATCCGTACGCGGACGAATAAAAAAAAAAAATTGTTATAAATATCACATACAGCGAAACAGCGGTAGCATCTACTGTTTTGATAATATGCATACATATTGTAATTAATGTTTAATAGTGATATACTTATGAATAATATACGATAATATGGTTTATACTCCAGCGCTATGTTTTTAGGCTGTGTGATTTGCCTCAATATAAACTGGATTAATTAATACTTATATTCATGCGCTTCATGACAACATCATTACATTTAAAAACAAATATTACTTAAAGGGGTACCGATATGATACATTTTAATAATATAAATATTGAAAATACACATTACAATCGCTTACAACATAAGTTATTGATTGAAAATAGTCACTGCATCGTGACCTATTTGACCGCATTACCTATTGCGCGGCAACCTCATCAAACTCCCTGTTTACATAGGTAACCGGGGGTATGGTGAGGTTGGCTCGCTAATACAATGTTTGCGTAATGTAGCGGTGTCATATTTGATTCCATGTCTGGCTCATTTAGTTGCACTGGCCTCCTATTTGGTGATAGTTTGTCTTGTCTTATAAGGGTTAATTGTAGTATATTGTTCTTGTTTTGTTTCTGCTGTAAGTCTTTGCCTGTCTTTATTATTGGTCCATGTTTTTATTTCCATACGTTTGCCTTTTTAGCTCGCCTGCATACCCCCAGCGTCGTCGGCGTCGTCGTCGGCGTCGTCGGCGTCGTCGGCGTCGTCGGCGTCGTCGGCGTCGTCGTCGGCGTCGGCGTCGTCTCGACGGCGTCGGCGTCGGCGTCTACAAACTTAACGTTGGGGTTAATGTCTTATAACTTCTGTTTCCTTTCATGGAACACCTTGTTATTTCATACATGCATTCCTCAGATGACCCTCTATCATGCTGTAGCAAATCCATGACCCACCACCCAACCCTTACCCCAAAGTCAAGGTCACAAACTTAGCATGTTCATAAACTTAACGTTGGGGTAAATGTTGTGTAACTTCTTTTTCTTTACATGGAACGCCTTCATATTTCATACATGCATTCAACTGATGATACTCTATCGAGCTGTATCAAATCCATGACACACGCCTACCCCTTTCCCCAATGTCAAGGTCACAATCTTAGCACATTCATAAACGTAATGTTGGGCGAAATGTCTTATCACACCCGTTTCCTTTCATGGAACGCCTTGATATTTCATACATGCATTAATCAGATGACCCTCTATGCTGTAGCAAATACATGACCCACCACCAAACCCTTACCCAAAGGGCAAGGTCACAAACTTAGCACATTCATAAACTTAAACTTGGGGTAAATGTCTTATAACATCTGTTTCCTTACATGGAACGCCTTGATATTTCATACATCCATTCCTCAGATGACCCTCTATCATGCTGTAGCAAATCCACGACCCACCACCCAACCCTTACCACAAGGTCAAGGTCACAAACTTAGCATGTTTATAAACTTAACGTTGGGGTAAATATTGTGTAACTTCTGTTTATTTACAGGGAACGCCTTGATATTTCATACATGCATTCATCTGATGATACCCTATCGTGCTATAGCAAATCCATGACCCACGCCCACCCCTTTCCCCAAGGTCACAAACATAGCACATTCATTAACTTAACATTGGGGTAAATGTCTTATAACATCTGTTTCCTTTCATGGAACGCCTTGATATTTCATACATGCATTCATCTGATGATACACTATTGTGCTATAGCAAATCCATGATCGACTGTCCACCCCTTGCCCCAAGGTCAAGGTCACTAACTTAGTACATTCATAAACGTAACGTTGGGGTAAATGTATTTTAACATCTGTTTCCTTTCATGGAACGCCTTCATATTTCATACATGCATTCCTCAGATGACCCTCTATCATGTTGTAGCAAATCCATGATCCACTGTCCACCCCTTACCCCAAGGTCAATGTCACAAACTTAGCATGTTCATAAACGTAACGTTAGGGTAAATGTTGTGTAACTTCAGTTTCTTTACAGAGAACGCTTTGATATTTTATACATGCATTCATCTGATGATCCTCTATTGTGCTACAGAAAATCCATGACCCACCCCCCACCCCTTTCCCCAAGGTGAATGTCACAAACGTAGCACATTCATACATGCATTCCTCATGTGAATAGCTATCATGCTGTAGAACATAACCAACTTATTGCGTTCATAAACTTAACGTTGGGTTAAATTTTGTATAACTTCTCTTTTCAGGGAACTCATTGATATTTCATAAATGTGCTTAATATGCTATATCATGCTATATCAAATCCACGACCCACCTTGCACCACTGACCCCAATGTCAAGGTCCACCGCACACCCCTTAACCCATGGTCAAGTTATATAATATTCATGTTTTTTGTACAACTGTGCCAAGTTTGAGTAAAGGCTGCCAACAGGCGAGCTTTGTTGTCTTCTGACAACTCTTGTTGATTTGTATCGCTCCGTCTCTACCTTTAGACGTCTTATTGGTCTTTGGAGGATTCACAGTGTTAGGGGCTAACTTTCATCTATTAAGTGTTATTTTATGTACTGTTTTTACTGGACTTGCCGCTGGGCTAACATTGGGTGTAGATGGTGTGACCTTATTGTTTGTTTATTTTTTGTCGAACCCGCTGATCATAATGACGTCCGGGTGTCCGTGCGTCCGTCCGTCCATGCGTCCGTCCGTCCGTCCGTCCGAGCCACCAAGGGTGTACAAGGGGCCATGGGGCGGAGCCTAACACAAAAGAATCCTTTGATTGATTCCGTATGGCCCCTTATTCTATTGTTTACAAGGGGCCATCTCTTTGATCTAGAACAATGGAAATGGCCCCTTGTTCACTATTGGTGGGCCGTCCGTCCGGGCCAACGTCCGGGGGTTTGAGAGCTTAGGGGCGTGGTTAGGAACAAAAGATTCCTTTGTAATATTCCGTAAGCTCATAAACTCTATTGTTGTTTAGGGGCTTTTTCATCGTTCTTCAAACAATGGAAATACCCCATAAACCCAAAATGTTGGAACGTCCGTCCGTCCGGGCCAACGTCCGGGGGTTTGAAAGCTTAGCGGCCGTCCGTCCGTTCGTCCGTTCGTCCGTTCGTCCGTCCGTCCGTCCGTCCGTCCGTCCGCCCGCCGCCCGCCCGTCCGTCCGTCCGTCCGTCCGTCCGGGGGTTTGAGAGCTTAGGGGCGTGGTTAGGAACAAAAGATTCCTTTGTAATATTCCGTAAACTCATAAACGCTATTGTTGTTTAGGGGCTTTTTCATTGTTCTTCAAACAATGGAAATACCCCATAAACCCAAAATGTTGGAACGTCCGTCCGTCCGGGCCGACGTCCGGGGGTTTGAGAGCTATGGGGCGGGGTTAGGAACAAAAGATTCCTTTGTAATATTCCGTAAGCTCATAAACTCTATTGTTGTTTAGGGGCTTTTTCATTTTTCTTCAAACAATGGAAATACCCCATAAACCCAAAATGTTGGAACGTCCGTCCGTCCGGGCAACGTCCGGGGGTTTGAGAGCTTAGGGGCGTGGTTAGGAACAAAAGATTCCTTTGTAATATTCCGTAACCTCATAAACTCTATTGTTGTTTAGGGGCTTTTTCATTGTTCTTCAAACAATGGAAATACATGTACCCCATAAACCCAAAATGTTGGAACGTCCGTCCGTCCGTCCGAAATCTGCGTTAAAGTTTTTAAATACCTTATTTATATCTCTGCAGTCCTGATTCACATTGACTTGAAACTTCATATGCTTATTAGTCATGATCCATATATTCATTCTGTGTCCCACTCATGTGGCCCCTGTGGCCCTATGTCTATGTCAACTGACTTAGAAATTTGCGTTAAAGTTTCTGTCAACATTTGCGTTAAAGTTTTCACATGCCTACTAACTCTGTAACCGTAAGTCAGATTTGCTTGAAACTTTGTATGCTTATTGGGCATCATCCATATAATAATTATGTGTCCCACTCATGCGGCCCCTGTGCCCCAGTTAAGTTTGTCCATATCTTATATCTCCATAACACTTACTCTGATTTACTTCCAACATCCAATACTTCTAATTCATCATCCATATTTTCATTCTACAGCCTGCCCATGCGGTCCACATGCCCAATGTCAAGGTGAATTGACTTTGAAATTTGTGTTACAGTTTTTACATACCTTATATCTCTACAACACTTACTCTGATTTACTTCAAATAATTATTTATTATCATCCATATTTTCATTCTATAGCCCACCCATGCGGCCCACATGCCTAAGTTCAAGGTCAAATGACTTTGAAATTTGCGTAAAAGCTTTTACATACCTTATATCTCAACAACCCTTAATTCAAACTTCAAATAAATACACTCTGAGACCATAAATTGCCTCGGCGGGCTCGACATGCGGGCCGCGGCCATCTGGTTTACTCAGAAGTTTAGGGTAGGCGGAAAAATCTAGTTAGGGTCGGGTAACCGGTAACACACATATACTTTTTAAAACATTTGGGGCCTGTTTCACTAAGCTTGTACGACAAGATGTCCTTACGATGAGTTTAATACTTGTACTTAACACATTGATTTGTTTAACAAATACTACCATTTACTACATGTATAAGTCATTGAAGCTGAACAAATTCACATGTGTGTTGTCTATTTTAGTTTTGCACTTGAGAACTTCTTAGTCATACAAAGTGTAGTAAAACGGGCCCCTGGGGGCCGTTTCACTAAACTTGCGACTAAAATATTCGTAAGTGAAAAATTATGAGTGTCTATAAATTTCACATTAACAATGTTTTCTTTTAAACAATTATTGGATTAACATTTACTGAGCATAGGCTGCATATGCAGCCTATGCTCAATAAAGGTAAATCCATCAATTGAATTTTCCACACGATCCTAAATTTGCACTTACGAACATTTTATTCGTACAGAGTTTAGTGAAACGGGCCCCTGGTCTGTTTAGAGTCTGAATAGTATTGATTTTCCTGGCACACGGCAATGTGCAGTGTTGTGTGGATTGATTACTGTCTGTTTCACAACTGCCCAAATGTTACGGCCATATAAACAATTCAAAAACAATATTCTTTTTGATAGTATTAAATTATAGCAAAATTTAAGAATGAGCCTTCTTTTTATTTCTTGAAATTTGGTACAATATCAATTTTAATGTGAAACATGTTTCCCCATGTTGAATTCTGTGAAGATGTCTATGGGGATTTAACATGGGGACATTCAGAAATAATTGACCGGTTTTCAAAATTTAACTTTTGTTTTCTTAGTTAGATCATTTTGAAGCTACATAGCAGATTTCGGAGTCAATTTCCAAATTTGTTTTGTTTTTTGACTCCTCCCCAAGCTCCTCCACCTCCTTTTCCCCCATGTTAAATTCCCATAGACAAATTCAATTTTTCGTAAGAAAATCAATATTGGACCAAATTTCACGAAATGAAAAGAAGGCTTATTCTTAAATTTTGCTAAAATTTAATAGTATTGAAAAATTGTGTTTTGCTTTGTTTAAATGTGTTGTGGCTCAAGGGTAGAACACAGGACTTCAATACTGAAGGTTGTTCAAAACCTACCCTAGCGCATGAAAATCCTTTCATAATATTTCCATCCCATTGGTCTGCCGGATGAGACTTTACATTGTGGTCCTGTCCCTATATGACCTTAGATGTTACTGGGATGTACATATTTCTTTATAGGTATTTGCGAACCGGGATCCTACTCCCAAATGGGTGAGACGCCGTATCGCCTAGAGCCGTGTTCGCCGTGCCCAGTGGGCAGATACCAGGACTTGGCGGGCCAGGACGTCTGTCTGGACTGCCCGGCTGCCACCACCACCGCCAACACAAACACCGACTCGTCCGATGAATGTTATAGTACGTGGCTGCATTCTGATCACTGTTATAATATAGCACATGGCTGCATTATGATTGCTACTATAGCACATGTCTGAATTCCTGTGTGTCTGATTGCTGCTATATCACATGTCTGCATTCCTGCATTATGATCGCTGTCATAGCACATGGTTACATTTTGATCATCGCTATAGTTCACGGCTGCATTCTGATGGCTGTTATAGTACATAACTACATTCTGATGGCTGTTATAGCACATGTCTACAGTCTGATCACCACTATAGTACACGGTTGCATTCTGATGACTGTTATAGTACATGGCTACATTCTGATGGCTGTTATATCACGTGACTACATTCTGATCACTGTTATAGCACATGTCTGCATTCTGATCGCTGTTATAGAACATGTCTGCATTCCTGTTTGTCTGATTGCTGTTATTGCACATGGCTGCATTCTGATCGCTGTTATAGTACGTGACTGTATTCTGGTCACAGTTATAGTACATGGCTGCATTCTGATCACTGTTATAGTACATGGCTGCATCATGATTGCTGCTATAACACATGTCTGCATTCTGATTGACGCTATAGCACATAGCTGTATTCTGATCACTGTTATAGCACATGTCTGCATTCCTGTTTGTCTGATTGCACTTATTGCACATGGCTGCATTCTGATCACTGTTATAGTACATGACTGCATTATAATTGCTGCTATAACACATGGCTGCATTATGACTGCTGCTATAACACTTGGCTGCATTCTGATAGCTGGTATAGCACATGGCTGCATTCTGATAGCTGTTATATCATATGACTACATTCTGATCACTGTTATGGTACATGGCTGAATTCGGATCACTGTTATAGTACATGGCTGCATTCTGATCACTGTTATAGTACATGGCTGCATTTTGATCACTGTTATAGCACATGGCTGCATTCTTATAGCTGTTATAGCACATGGCTGCATTCTGATCACTGGTATAATACATGGTTGCATTCTGATCACTGTTATAATGCATGGCTGTATTCTGATCACTGTTATAATACATGGCTGTATTCTGATCACTGTTATAATACATGGTTGCATTCTGATCACTGTTATAATACATGGCTGTATTCTGATCACTGTTATAATACATGGCTGTATTCTGATCACTGTTATAATACATGGCTGTATTCTGATCACTGTTATAGCTCGTGGCTGCATTCTGATGACTGCTATAGTACATGGCTACATTATGATGACTGTTGTTGTTTATGGCTGCATTCTAATCACTGTTACAGTACATGGCTGCATTATGATCACTGTTATAGTACATGGCTGCATTCTGATCACTGGTATAGTACATGGCTGCATTCTGATCACTGTTACAGTACATGGCTGCATTCAGATCAGTGTTATAATACCTGGCTGCATTCTGATTACTGTTATAGTACATGGCTACATTCTGATCACTGATGAGTGGGTGGCAGGTGGGAGCACACAATGCGTAATTTAACGATCGGTGTTCATCCTTACCGGAATCCCGACTGGAGACCTGGTTTGGCCCTCACATACGTCTTTGGCATTGTGTATGTGACAGTTGAATCTGGTTATACCCCTTATGTGAGTATTACGATATTCGTAATCCTATTTTAGGGGAAGTGACTTTGGTGTGGTATGGACCTGGCACCAGGGCTGAATATATTTGTTCTCCATGTAAATATTCCGTTCTGATCTTGGGATTTTCCCCCCAATGCAGCAGGTTAAAATGGGATCAAACCCGCTTGCCCGGCCTTACATGACATTAGCTGTTGATAGGCCATTAAACACTAATAAACAAACAAACAAACTGATCATTGTTTTATCACATGACTGCATTAGTATCACTGTTATAGTACATGACTACATTCTGATCACTGTTATAGCACATGGCTGCATTGTGATCGCTGTTATAGCCCATGGCTGCATTCTGATCACCGCTATGGTATATGGCTACATTATGATTGCTGCTATAACACATTGCTGCATTATGATTGCTGCTAGAACACATGGCTTCATTCCGGTCACTGTTATTGTACATGGCTGCATTCTGATCACCGTTATGGCACATGGCTGCATTATGATTGCTGCTATAACACAGGCTGCATTCTGATCACTGTTATTGTACATGGCTGCATTCTGATCACTGTTATGGCACATGGCTGCATTATGATTGCTGCTGTAACACATGACTGCATTATGGTTGCCGTTATAGCACAGGGCTGCATTATTATTGCTGCTATAACACAAGGCTGCATTCTGGTCACTGTTATTGCACATGGCTGCATTCTGATCACTGTTATGGCACATGGCTGCATTGCGATTGCTGCTATAACACATGGCTGCATTATGATTGCTGTTATAGCACATGGCTGCATTATGATTGCTGCTATAACTCAGGGCTGCATTATGATTGCCGCTATAACACAGGGCTGCATTATGATTGCTGATATAACAAATGGCTGCATTATGCTTGCTACTATAACACTGAGCTGCATTATGATTGCTGCTATAACGCATGGCTGCATTATGATTGCTGTTATAGCACATGGCTGCATTATGGTTGCTGCTATAACACAGGGCTGAATTATGATTGCTGCTATATCACATGGCTGCATTATGATTGCTGCTATAACACATGGCTGCATTCCTTTTTGTCATTGCTATTATAGCACATGGCTGCATTCTGATCGCTTCTATAACACGCATCAGTATTCCTTTTTATCTGATCAATTGTATTGATTGTGGATACATTCCTTTTGTGTGCTTGGTGACATTGTACATGATTGCATTCACGTTTGTCTGATCGGTGTTATAATAAGTGGCTATGTGAGACAAATTAAATTTTGAAAATTCTAGCATCATTTATGCCGCAGAAGTTGTTTTAAAGGAAATTACTGATGAAGTTTGTAAACCTATTTGTAGATGTGACTGGAGAAATCGGGCTTATGTGTTTTGCGACCAGTGCAGATCTGCATTACGTCATTAAACACTAATAAACAAACAAACAAACTGATCACTGTTATAGCACATGACTGCATTATTAGCACTGTTATAGTACATGGCTACATTTTGATCACTGTTATAGCACACGGCTGCATTGTGATCGCTGTTATAGCCCATGGCTGCATTCTGATCACCGCTATGGTATATGGCTGCATTATGATTGCTGCTATCTCACATTGCTGCATTATGATTGCTGCTATAACACATGGCTGTAATCTGGTCACTGTTATTGTACATGGCTGCATTCTGATCACTGTTATGGCACATGGCTGCATTATGATTGCTGCTGTAACACATGGCTGCATTATGATTGCTGTTATATCACAGGGCTACATTATGATTGCTGCTATAACACAGGGCTGTATTATGATTGCTGTTATAGCACAGGGTTGCATTACGATTGCCGCTATAACACAGGGCTGCATTATGATTGCTACTATAACACATGGCTGCATTATGATTGCTGCTATAACACATGGCTGCATTATGATTGTTGCTATAACACATGGATGCATTATGATTGCTGCTATAACACATGGCTGCATTATGGTTGCTACTATAACACATGGATACATTATGATTGCTGCTATAACATATGGCTGCATTATGATTGCTGCTATAACACATGGCTGCATTCCTTTTTGTCATTGCTATTATAGCACATGGCTGCATTCTGATCGCTTGTATAACATGCATCAGTATTCCTTTTTATCTGATCACTTTTATTGTTTGCGGATACATTCCTTGTGTGTTATTGGAGACATTGTACGTGACTACTTTCACGTTTGTCTGATCGGTGTTATAATAAGTGGCTATGTGAAACAAATTAAATTTTGGAAATTCTAACATCATTTATGCCGTAGAAGTTGTTTTAAAGGAAATTACTGATGCAGTTTATAAAAATATTTGTAGATGTGACTGGAGAAATTGGGCTTATGTGTTTTGCGACCAATGCAGATCTGCATTATGTCATGTCTGTGCAGATCAGCCTGTGTATCCGCAGTCTGGTCAGGAGCTGCACTGTTCGTCATTCCATCAATGAAACACCTCTCATGCTTCTAACAAGCAATATATATTGCTATCAGGCTAGAGGAGTATGCTATTTCATCGGGAGCTACACTCGTAATAAATCCCATAAACCCCAGGAGTTCATGAACTATGTTAACAAAATTTACAATATTTTCCGTAAATGACGTCAATAGTTGACAAAAAAATTCAGAGTACATGCGGAATTATATTTCGCATGTACTCTGAACAATTTGTCAACTTTTGACTTTATTTATGAAAAATATTTTAAATTTTGTATTTAATGAAATTACGCAGATGTCCGAAGGTACACAAATCGCATGGCATGTCTCATTTATGCATAAACATAAGACTGGTCTATATTATATCCATTCAGGCTATGACTTGGATATGTCGGCCCCTCAAGAAACGGAAGCTACCAGTGGTGTGTTTACGGCGGTCATGCAGTCTGCGACCATCTCATTCTGGGTAAAGCCACTGACCCACTTTATAGGGGATGCAGATATGACGTTAAACACCAACACAGCTGTCAACATGAGTATCCAGCTTACATCCACAATTCAAGTGAAAATAGGGTATATATTTATTATACAACAGAGCTCCAGATAAGTTTTGTATCTAAATAGTATTATACCATCATATTTCAAATTCAATGCGTATTTTACTTTTACAAATGTATTATTGATTTTATTATAATAGGGAATAAATGATAAAAAAAAAAAATCACTTATTTATAAGTAAGTTTTCAACTGTATTACAGTATTTTCACTATTCAATTTGAAAATAAATGCGTATTTTCACATTGCTGGTGAGTATTTTGTACTCCCACGTTTGATAATCAATACGTATTCTGCTAAAATAAGTGCGTAAAATACGCCAATACGCACCTTATCAGGAGCTGTGATACAACCTGTAAATAAACCCAACCTCGTTGGTTCATTCACACGTTTCGGCTGGTTCATAAAAACTGATAAACATCAGAAGGATGAAAATATACTCGGGATCTTACTGAAACCTGTTCTAAAAATAGATTGCCTGAGACTGCCGAAACCATTGCCTGAGACTGCCGAAGTGTAGGATTGGACGTTTTTAGATGCACAGACGATAAATCTTGTATTACATATATAATCCAACCGCCTATGTTTCATTCAGCAGTAATGTCACATTAATCATTATGTGGTTATAGAATAATTCCAACACTTCAAATAGCTGGGTGGTGGGAGCATGGGATGGGTAATTTGACGATCGGGATTCACCTCTACCGGTATCCCGAACGGAGACCTGCTTTGGCCGTCTTTGGCATTCTTGTATGTGAGGGTAATCTGGTTATACCACTTGATTATGTAATACGATTATTCCTAATCCTATTACTTTTATGGGAATCGGCCAAGTGATTTTGGTGTGGTATGGACCTGGCACTTAGTTAGGTTATTCTAATTTCAGGGCTGAATATATAATTTATTTTGATGTAAATAGTCCTGATTTTTGGATTTTCTCCCCAATGCAGCAGGTTACACGCGTGATCGAACCCGTTGGCCCAGCTTTAAATGACCTTAGCTGTTGATAGGCCGTTAAACACCAATAAATCAAATCCAACTTCAAATGATGGAGTCCACAATTCCGAGCAGTTTCAGTAGCAGTGAGTAGCCACATCCGGGCATAAGGCAAGAGTTCATATTTGCATGTTTGCATCGATTTGAAAGTTCAAATGCGAAAAACACAGGATTGGCAAGAAATAATGTGTTTTTTTTTAGATAAATGACCAAGAAACTCATCAAAAATAAGATCACAGGTGTTTTCATTGTGTCTGGTTTAGAGAGGTTCCACTGTATAAGGAATAAACAAAATTTCTGGAGACTTTATCCGGGAGATACACTTTTAAAAGGCTAACCATATTGGTTGGACCTTTACACGTTTATACCTCAATAAATTCTCCATAATTTCATGAAATAAAAAAAATGTGGACGGTGACTTTTTTGTTATTTATGAAAAAGTACTTGCATTTAAATCTTTTTTAGATTTAGTGTGTTTAGTAGCCAAAAGTTTGTCGGCAGCAAAACGTGGAACAGACCGTAGTGTTGTACTCCACACCAGCATAAAATGTTTCACGTCAAAATTATCGCCGGATTCCTTACAAATTTCCATTCAGCTACATGCAGAAGATACTGGAAAAACACAGTTGTAACCGGCGCAAGACAAGAATTTTTCGCCGGTTACTAGATGAAAAAAATGTGTTTGTGCGTTAAATTCAAGTAGAGCTAATTTAGCATATCATGAGGAAACTGGTGCATCTTTCGACGAGAAACATTTAACACAATGTACTTCTTTCTTTCAGGACATCTGTGTACGATACAGGGCTGCCCCTGTTACAAGGACAGTGGACACATGTATGTGTCACATGGGATACGGCAACGGACACGTTGGTCGTCTTTATAAATGGCATTGTAGCTGTTGACGATAATGCCGTGGCCAGTGTTACGCCGATTATCGACGGAGGCTCTGTTAGTATCGTCTCATCAGGTATGCTATAGTGACCATCAATACACTTACACCCCTTTATAACACTATGGTTGGGGTCCATTTGGAAACCAGCATGTTATAAGTGAAATCGTGTTATACCCATGCCAACGACTTTTATAACAAAAAACTAGTACGGTTCTCTGTAACATGGGATTCGGCAGCGGACACATTGGTCGTCTTTATAAATGGCATTGTAGCTGCTGAAGCTAATGGCGTGGCCAGTGTTACGCCGATTATCGACAGAGGCTCTGTTATCCGTATTGTCTTATCGGATACAACAGGCATGTTATAGCTGGGACTAATGATGAATGTATGGTCCCTAGTTATAGTGACCATCCGTACACTTAAACCCCTTTATAACACTATGATTGCCTATCAAATCCCTACAACTACAGTTGACTATCATAAATACTCCTTCTTCCCACGAATCGTCATCGTGTGGAACACGCTCCCTGTCAATATAGTCAGTGCTGACACGATCTTTGGATTTAAGTCAGCACAGGCTGCTCTGTCACTTCCTTAAGTTGACACTTTGCTTTTATCGTTTTAACCATGTGTAACATCATATCTCCTCACTATACAATTTGTACATGTAAATCCTTGGCTTTATTTGGTCCTGAATATTGTTTTTTAGAACTGCAACATCTTACCATGGTTACCAAGCTGGATTGAGTAGCTTTGGTGGCTTGGCATTCACTGTACTAACTAAACAGCATGTTTTAAGTGAAATCGTGTTATATCCATGACAAAGCGATAACAAACAAGTAATTTGGTTCTCTATGATATCGCCGCATCAGAAGAATCCCGCGTGTCGTGCATTTTATCGTCCTGGACAAATAAAATCATACTGTAAATTTGCCACATGATCAATAAAAAACACTACCATGCAAACATATGTTAAATTCAATGTCTTGCGTAAATTGTTGACGTCTAAAGAGGTTATGGTAACACATATTTATCTGGCGACTTAACAAAAATCTAAATCGAACATCTCAAACAAACAAAATATATTTAAAAAATCCTCCCTCCAGCAACACATTCCTCAAACTCCGTGTCTGAGAACCAAATTACTGTTTTATGATCTCAATGTGTGGAAAATGAAGTAAAATTGAACATTTGGGAGTCACAAGTTCATAGTTTTATATCCAAATTTGTGTTATGACGAGCACATGGTCCTACTGTTCCCTTCTTATTCCTACTCCTTTGTCTACTACTACTTTTTTCCTAGTTTTTTCTTTAAAATTCTTACCATATCCTACTTTTTCAGTTGAAAATTAAAAATCTAAAAAATTTACGCTTTATTTGCAAACGGAAGCATTGCTTGTAGACACTGTTGTGTTGTTTCCTTGGAGTCCATGTTATCCAGGCACGTCGCCAGGCGGAGGCCTGGTAGCCCTAGGTTTCCAGCCAATTTTGTCTTTTTTGAATATATGGATCTATTGGATATCATAATTATATTATAATTATTGTTGTTTTTGTTATAAAATCACATATTAACTTTTTGTTGCAAACGGTAACTCTTGCAATCTACTTCCGTACCGTCCGCGGCCTCTGGCTTTGGACGAAGCGGGAGTAGATTGCAAGAGTTACCATTCGCAACTACTTAAATTTGATAAATATTTGCCTGATAAAACACGTAGAAAGCAAGATATTGCATCTAAGTTTTGAAGACTCCCCTAGCCTCCTTGCTCACTTAATTGGATCCAACACACAACTGGGCTTCCACATCAGCCAGGTCTGGCGACGTCACCCCCCGAACCCCCTAGCCGCCTCGTTCGCTTAATTAGATCCCACACACAGCTGGGCTTCCATATCAGCGAGGCCTGGCGACTCCCGGACCCCCATAGCCGCCTCGCCCGCACACAACTGGGCTTCCACATCAGCCAATCCTGGCGACGATACCCCCGGGACCCTGCTAGCCGCCTCGCTCTCTTAATTGTATCCAACACACAACTGGGCTTCCACATCAGCCAGGCCTGGCGACATCCCTGGCATCTCAGATGCCAGCGGATGAGCCTGACAGCTGTATACAATGTAATATAGTACCCAACTCCCTATATACGTTGTTATTCCATAGTTGGAACTAATTCCCTGGGTTTTGATGTGCCTGGGCAAAAGTTCCACATGCCCGGTGAAAGTTCCGCGTGCCCGGTCAATAGTTCCCCATGCCAGTGGAATAGTCAAAACTATTTCACCCCTGAACATAATGACGTCATGACGATTACGTCCGAAACTCCAACGTAATATTTAGATTGATCTGTCGATGCTCCCCACGCCAAATTTACGTTCATTGCATGGTCATTCGGGGGACAGTCAAAACATATTGCCCCTCAGTGCTGTGGACGATCCGATGCACTAATGCCTTCGGCCTCTGGGCAATAATGCTTCGGGTCGTCCACAGCACTGAGGGCTATAGTTTTGACTGTTCCTCGAATGACCATGAAATAACTTATAATATTCAATGGTTTATCGCATCTGTGACAGATAAAAAAGGCTACATCAAGAAGACTTATCAGTATCATTCAAACACCATACTGTGCACAACTGTGAGTAATCAAAATACTGTGGTACTGAAACTATGCTAGCCAGGAACATGGAAACAGTAGATGAAATTTTGCATTTGACCCTGTTAACCCGGCCTAAAATGACCTTAGCTGTTGACAGGCTGTCAAAATACTTTCATAAAACTTTCAAATAAATAAAAGCAACCATAACTTCATACATAAGAATACCGGTAATCATTAGTATGCTCCCTATGCGATAGCAAGGAATATTGCGTTGCTCTTGAGGTTCCGTACGTCCATACCGTTTGTCCGTCCGTGTACATTTACGTCGAAAAGTCGATAGGTTGTAAGAGTTTCTCTAGTTACAGTCCAGTATGCCAGTGGGGGGGGGGGGGGGGGTGGACATATCCATGGTTTACAAACATAATGTCTAGTTTTATTTACTTAGGGACGTCGGTCATAGAAAGATACATTTGGCTTTAATGATAATTGCTTCGTAAGAGTGGTGTAATATATGACTATAGCATATGTGAATAGTCTTGTGTTAATGTATACTATATGGTACATTGAGTTGCCATCTCCGCCATCTTTGTATGTACAAGCCATCGTTACGAGTAGCGTTCCAGTGGGGTTGAAGGGTATGTACCATGCAAACGGCGATTTTGATTCAGTTTTTGCCACAATAAATTCTTTAAAAAAATGTTATTTATTCCAGTAACATGTTTGTGGCTGTGATGGGCGAAATTGGGCTTACGATAGTTGTGACCAGTGTAGGTCCTGCTCAAATAGAACACTCCTGTAGCCTGATAACAATATAATGCTGGTTAGAAATATGATGGGTGTTTTGTTGACGGAATGGCAAACAGTGCAGATCCTGATCAGACTGTGTGGATGCACAGGCTGATCTGGATGTACACTGGTTGCAAAACCCATCAGCCCAAGTTATCCAATCACAACCATTAAAATGTGTGTACTGTATGTTAATGTTTGTGTCTTATGTTATGTTCGTGTTCTTGATATTTGTATTGCGGTTGGCTGGTTGTGAGCATGTTAAGGGTAATTTAACGATGAAATTTATTTTTACCATAATCCTGATATCCCTAGTTTGAGGTGTGGGTGGGAGTATGTGAAATGTAAATTTAATGATCAGATTCATCCTTACCGGAATCCTGATATCTCTGGTTTGTGGTGTGGGTGGGAGTATGTGAAAGGTAAATTTAATGATCAGATTCATCCTTACCGGGATCCTGATATCTCTGGTTTGAGGTGTGGGTGGGAGTATGTGAAAGGTAAATTTAGCGATCAGATTCATCCTTACCGGAATCCTGATACCCCTGGTTTGAGGTGTGGGTGGGAGAATGTGAAAGGTAAATTTAATGATCAGATTCATCCTTACCGGGATCATGATATCCCTGGTGTGGTCTTGTGTCCATTTGTTTGGCTTTATTGTTACTTGAGAGTTGAATCTGGTTATACTCATTTTTAAAGTAGTAAAAATAGTACTAATAGTATAACCTTTAGGGAGTGGGACTAAGTTACTTGGGTACAGTGAGGACCTGGCAGCAGATCAGATTATTCTAATGTGGGGCTCAGTATTTTTTTTTCTGTAAATATTCGGTTCTGAGTTTTCCCCCGTTCGTACAAGTGAAATATAACTGGGAGTTGAACTGGGTTATTGCCCATTATAAAAGTAGTAAGATTAGTACTGATCCTACTGCTTTTGGGAGGGGTCAAGTGATTCTGGTGTGGCGAGGACCTGGCATCAGATCAGGATTATTCTGATTGCAGGGCTGAATATATAGTTTTTTAGTTGTAAATGTTCAGTTCTGATTTTGGGATTTTCCCCCCATTTGTACATGTACTTGAACATGTACATGTACTTGTACAGGTAATATATGGGATTTAGTACTAAACCCATTGACCTGGCCATAAATGACCTTAGCTGTTGATAGGTCGTTAAACCCCAACAAACAAAACAAACAAACAAGTGAAATATGGGATTCGACCCTGTTAACTTGGCCTACAATGACCATCGCTGTTGACAGGCCATTAAGCACCATTAAATAAATAAATAAATTGATATTTATCTATAAGATGAAAGTGCTGCGATTTACACAATGCATACTGGGATTTCATCGCGTTTATCAGAGCTCCAGATAAGTTTTATATCTAGAGAGTAGTATTACCCCAGATTTCAAATTCAATGCGTATTTTAATTGTACAAATGTATTATTGATTTTCGTCTTTATTAAATAGGAAACAAATGATAAAATATACAGAAATCACATTTACAAATTCACTTATTTCAGCTGCAAAAAGCAAACAGTGTTGCTTTTTGCAGCTCAACTAAGTAAATTTCAACTTTATTACAGTATGTTCAGTACTCAATTTGAAAATTAATGCGTATTTTCACATTGCTGTGAGTATTTTTACTCCCACTTTTGATAATCAATGCGTATTCTGCTAAACTAAGTACGTACAATACGTCAATACGCACCCTATTTGGAGCTCTGGTTTATCTATCAATATAGAGTATTCGAACCATCTTTTTTCAGGAGGACTGTACGTGTCCGGCTTTGCAATCTATGCTCGACCATTAACTGAAGAAGAAATACTCCAGCTGCAAGATGTATGCACAAGTACAATGCCTGACGTTCTGGTTTCTATGGAAATATTCAAGAAGAGTAACGGAGCTGCCGCTAAACTTGTGACACCATCAGGCTGTGATGGTAAGTAGTACGAGACACGCCATGTACTTTTGTACATGTACCTAAGAACACGTGCGTTGTTTTTCATGAAATATATTTTTTTTAAAAATGTAATATTTTCGGAAAATGATGGCGAAAAAGTTTTCAATTTCCGAAATTCCGCATTTGATATAATTATTATATGATATAAAGTTGGAAAAAATCTTCCAACAATGTCTTCCCATTATTATCACCATACTCGTTTCAACTCTGTAGTGTGTGGTTGGTCGGGAGCATGTGGCGGGTAATTCAACGATCGGTTTTCATCCTTTGCCGGAATTCCAACTGGAGACCTTGTTTGGCCCTCACATACATATCTTGTATGAGGTGGCAGTTGAATATGAGTATGCCCCTTATGTGAGTATTACGATTATTCATATATTCGTAATCCTATCAGGGAAGTGAAGTGTCCAAGTGACTTTGGTGTGGTATGGACCTGGCATGCTGTTCTAATTTCAGGGCTGAATATATTTTTTTTTCATGTAAATATTCCGTTCTGAATTTGGGATTCCTCTCCACCCCCCCCCCCCCCCTCCCCCCCCCCCCCCCCCCCCTTATCTGTTGATAGTCCGTTAAACACCAATAAAGAAACAAAGACATTGACAAACTGTGTAGGAATTATGAGTGTATAGAGTTCTCTCACATTTACTTGCATATATATAATAACCAGGTGAGCGTTATAGGGCCACAATTGCCCTCTTGTTAAGGTCCTGGGGGCCATTTCACTACACTTTAGTATGACTAAAATGATCCTAAATTTGCACTTACGAACATTTTAGTCGTACGACGTATAGTGAAACGGGCCCCAGTATGCCGGTGGGCATACCCTTATTTTACACACTTAATCTCTGCTTAACCTGTTGCAGCACTATGCGCTGGCGATCCATGTCACGGACATTTATGTATAAATGAAATAAACAATTTCTGGTGCGAGTGCTACAACGGATGGACGGGAGAAACGTGCGAAATAGCGCCGGATCACTGTGCCGACCATGAGTGCGAACATGGGAGCCAGTGTGTCAACAATGGAGAGAGCTACTCATGCTCATGTGCTCCGGGATATAGCGGATTCTTCTGTGAAAACGCACCAGGTATGATGATATGGGGATTTGGACCTTATGCTATAGATCAGACCTATAAATAGGTTACTGAACTTGGAAGATCACGAGTAAATTCACCGAGTACGAATTTGGAAAATCTCAAGTAAATTCCCTTATAACAAATTTGGAAAATCATGAGTAACTTCCCTTAGAACGAATTTGGAAAATCATTAGTAAATTCCCTTGGAACAAACTTGGAAAATCACGATGAAATTCCCTTAGAACAAACTTGGAAAATTATGAGTAACTTCCCTTAGAACAAACTTGGAAAATCATGAGTAACTTCCCTTAGAACAAACTTGGAAAATTGCGAGTAAATTCCCTTAGAACAAACTTGGAAAATTATGAGTAACTTCCCTTAGAACAAACTTGGAAAATCGTAAATAGCTATCCTTAGTACAACTTGGAAAATCACAAGTAATTTCCCTTAAAACAAACTTGGAAAATCGTGAGTAACTTCCCTTAGAACAAACTTGGAAAATCACAAGAAACTTCGCTTAGAACAAACTTGGAAAATCGTAAGTAGCTATCCTTAGTACAACTTTGAAAATCACAAGTAACTTCGCTTAGAACTAATTTGGAAAATCATGAGTAACTTCCCTAAGAACAAACTTGGAAAATCACAAGTAACTTCGCTTATAACAAACTTGGAAAATCATGTGTAACAAATTGGAACAAATTTAGAAAATCACGATTAACTTCCCTTGGAACGAATTTGGAAAATCACGATTAACTTCCCTTGGAACGAATTTGGAAAATCATGAGTAACTTCACTTGGAACAAATTTGGAAAATCACGATTAACTTCCCTTAAAACGAATTTTGAAAATCATGAGCAACTTCCCTTGGAACGAACTTGGAAAATCATGAGTAACTTTGCTTAGAACGAATTTGGAAAATCATGAGTAACTTCCTTTGGAAAGAACTAGGAAAGTCAAGAGTAACTTCCCTTCGAACGAACTTGGAAAATCATGAGTTAATTCGCTTAGAACGAACTAGGAAAAGCATGAGTAACTACCCTTAGAACGAACTTAGAAAATTATAAGTAACTTCCCTTGGAACGAACTTGGAAAATCATGAGCAACTTCCCTTGGAACGAACTTGGAAAATCATGAGTAACTTCTCTTGGAGAATCACGAGTAACTTCCCTAGGAACGAACTTGGAAAATCATGAGTAACTTCTCTTGGAACGAATTTGGAAAATCATAAGTAACTTCCCTTGGACAATCATGAGTAACTTCTCTTTGAAAATCATGAGTAACTTCCCTTGGAACGAACTTGGAAAATCATGAATAACTGCCCTTGGAACGAACTTGGAAAATCTTGAGTAACTTCGCTTAGAACGAATTTGGAAAATCATGACTAAATTCCTTTGGAACAAACTTGGAAAATCATGAGTAACTATGAGTAAATTATAAGTAACTTCCTTTGGAACGAACTTGGAAAATCATGAGTAACTTCTCTTGGAACGAACTTGGAAAATCATGAGTAACTTCCCTTGGAACGAACTTGGAAAATCATGAGTAACTTCCCTTGGAACGAATTTGGAAAATCATAAGTAACTTCCCTTGGAAAATCATGAGTAACTTCTCTTTGAAAATCATGAGTAATTTCCCTTGGAACGAACTGGGAAAATCATGAGTAACTTCTCTTGGAACGAATTTGGAAAATCATAAGTAACTTCCCTTGGAAAATCACGAGAAACTTCTCTTTGAAAATCATGAGTAACTTCCCTTGGAACGAACTTCGAAAATCATAAAGAACTTCCCTTGGAACGAACTTGGAAAATCATGAGTAACTTCGCTTAGAACGAATTTGGAAAATCATGAGTAAATTCCTTTGGGAACAGACATGGAAAAATGAGTAACTATGAGTAAATTATAAGTAACTTCCTTTGGAGAACTTGGAAAATCATGAGTAACTTCCCTTGGAACGAACTTGGAAAATCATGAGTAACTTCTCTTGGAAACTCATGAGTAACTCCCTTGGAACGAACTTGGAAAATCATGAGTAACTTCTCTTGAAACGAAAAATTTGGAAAATCATAAGAATCCAATTTCTTGGAAAAAAATCAGAGTAACACTCTTTGAAAAATCATGAGTAGCTTCCCTTGGAACGAACTTGGAAAATCATGAATAACTTCCCTTGGAACGAACTTGGAAAATCATGAGTAACTTCGCTTAGAACGAATTTGGAAAATCATGAGTAAATTCCTTTGGAACAGACATGGAAAATCATGAGTAACTATGAATAAATTATAAGTAACTTCCTTTGGAACGAACTTGGAAAATCATGAGTAACTTCCCTTGGAACGAACTTGGAAAATCATGAGTAACTTCTCTTGGAAACTCATGAGTAACTTCCCTTGGAACGAACTTGGAAAATCATGAGTAACTTCTCTTGGAACGAATTTGGAAAATCATAAGTAACTTCCCTTGGAAAATCATGAGTAACTTCTCTTTGAAAATCATGAGTAGCTTCCCTTGGAACGAACTTGGAAAATCATGAATAACTTCCCTTGGAACGAACTTGGAAAATCATGAGTAACTTCGCTTAGAACGAATTTGGAAAATCATGAGTAAATTCCTTTGGAACAAACTTAGAAAATCATGAGTAACTATGTGTAAATTATAAGTAACTTCCGTTGGAACGGACTTGGAAAATAATGAGTAACTTCTCTTGGAACGAACTTGGAAAATCATGAGTAACTTCCCTTGGAACGAACTTGGAAAATCATGAGTAACTTCCCTTGGAACGAATTTGGAAAATCATAAGTAACTTCCCTTGGAAAATCATGAGTAACTTCTCTTTGAAAATCATGAGTAATTTCCCTTGGAACGAACTTGGAAAATCATGAGTAACTTCTCTTGGAACGAATTTGGAAAATCATAAGTAACTTCCCTTGGAAAATCACGAGAAACTTCTCTTTGAAAATCATGAGTAACTTCCCTTGGAACGAACTTCGAAAATCATAAAGAACTTCCCTTGGAACGAACTTGGAAAATCATGAGTAACTTCGCTTAGAACGAATTTGGAAAATCATGAGTAAATTCCTTTGGAACAGACATGGACAATCATGAGTAACTATGAGTAAATTATAAGTAACTTCCTTTGGAACGAACTTGGAAAATCATGATTAACTTCCCTTGGAACGAACTTGGAAAATCATGAGTAACTTCTCTTGGAAACTCATGAGTAACTTCCCTTGGAACGAACTTGGAAAATCATGAGTAACTTCTCTTGGAACGAATTTGGAAAATCATAAGTAACTTCCCTTGGAAAATCATGAGTAACTTCTCTTTGAAAATCATGAGTAGCTTCCCTTGGAACGAACTTGGAAAATCATGAATAACTTCCCTTGGAACGAACTTGGAAAATCATGAGTAACTTCGCTTAGAACGAATTTGGAAAATCATGAGTAAATTCCTTTGGAACAAACTTAGAAAATCATGAGTAACTATGAGTAAATTATAAGTAACTTCCGTTGGAACGGACTTGGAAAATCATGAGTAACTTCTCTTGGAACGAATTTGGAAAATCATGAGTAACTTCCCTTGGAAAATCATGAGTAACTTCTCTTTGAAAATCATGAGTAACTTCCCTTGGAACGAACTTGGAAAATCATGAGTAACTTCCCTTGGAACGAACTTGGAAAATCATGAGTAACTTCGCTTAGAACGAGTTTGGAAAATCGTGAGTAAATTCCTTTGGAACAAACTTGGAAAATCCTGATTAACTATGAGTAACTTCCCTTGGATTATATTTTTGAAAATCATGAGTAACCTGCCTTAGATCACCATATCTATACACTTCATTCCGTATACCCTAACCTATCAGGTAACAATATTTGCATTGGCCTATTACATGATGACAGGCAACAAATAGCCATATTGGCTATAAGTTTTAATTCTTTTCACCGAATATCACTTTTTATCACTTAACCTGCCCTGTATTGACCGAATACGTATTGACTGATAACATATTGTTGTATGGGGCATTGACTGATACAAACATCTGGGTTACAAAAACAAAGTGAAAACTGACGTTCCTTTGATGTCGGATGACGTCTCGTGATGTTACCGAATGACGCCAGTGTAATTACGGAACGTAAACAAGTTTGCGTTCTATCCATTACATCATCTGTGGTCATTTTCGAGCATTAAACGTTACCTGATAAATAGAATACCAGGCTAGTGTCTTTTGATATCAAGTTTATCAGGCTCGGCTCAGAAATGGTAGGAATTTCTCGACAAGCCGAGGAGTTCCTACGCGTTTCCTAGCTTTGCCTAAAAAACTTGATATCAAAAGACACTAGCCTGGTGTTTTCTCTATATATTGGCTCCATCTGTAGCATAAACTTTTACCTGATAAATTTAATAACATGCAAGTGTCTATTTAAATCATGTTTATCAAGCCGAGCCCAGAAGTGGTAGAAATATCACAGCTTGTGTTTGTTTGCACTAGCCTTGCCTGATAAACATGATATCAAAAGACACTAGCATTGTGTTTTCTATCACGCTTGGTATATTCCTATGTATGTTTGTCCTAGCCTGGCCTGATACACGTGATATCAAAAGTCACTAACCTGGTATTCTCTATTACTCTTCAGTCTTGGTACATTCATATGTATCTTTGTACTAGCCTTGCCTGATAAACTTGTTATCAAAAGACACTAGCCTGGTATTCTCTATTACTCTTGGTACATTCTTATGTATGTTTGTACTAGCCTGGCCTGATAAACGTGATATCAAAAGACACTGGCCTGGTATTCTCTATTATTCTTGGTACATTCCTATGTATGTTTGTCCCAGCCTTGCCTGATAAACTTGATAACAAAATACACTAGCTTGGTATTCTCTATTATTCTTGGTACATTCCTATGTATGCTTGTCCTAGCCTTGCCTGATAAACTTGATATCAAAATACACTAGTCTGGTATTCTCTATTACTCTTGGTACATTCATATGTATGTTTGTCACAGCCTTGCCTGATAAACTTGATAACAAAATACACTAGCCTGGTATTCTCTATTTTTCTTGGTACATTCCTATGTATGTTTGTCCCAGCCTTGCCTGATAAACTTGATATCAAAAGACAGTAGCCTTTTATTGTCTATGTAATTTTCAAGTTGATGGAGGCTGGTCGGATTGGCGTGACTGGACTCTTTGTGACGTCCCTTGCGGCGGAGGCACGCAGTACAGAACCCGGATGTGTAACAACCCAGTCAAGACCCCGTATGGAGCCGACTGTGTGGGCTATTCAACCGAAACCAGGGCTTGTAATGAGGATATTTGCAGGGGTATGTACCAATTCAATAGTCTAGTAATAGTATTAGTATAAACATATTGTATTAAATAATAATTATACCTCCCGCAACGAGTTATGGGGGTATACTGGAGTCAGGTTGTCTGTCCGTGCGTCCGTCCGTGCGTCCGTGCGACCGTGCGTCCGTGCGTCACTAAACTTAACATCAGATAAATATTGTTATAACTTATGTTTCCTTCATCTAAAATGCTTAATATTTCTCACATACATTCCTGTAAGGCTCTACTATCATGCTGTGCCAAATCCACGACCGTCCAACCCCCGCTGATCCCAAGGTCAAGGTCAAAATCTTAGTCTCTTTACAAAACTTAACATCAGAGAAATATGTTATCACTTCTATTTCCTTCATCTAAAAAGCTTAATAGTTCACTCACACATGCATTCCTTCCTGTAAGGCTCTACTACCATGCTGTACCAAATAAACGACCGTCCAACCCCCGCTGATCCTAATGTCAAGGTTAAATACTTAGCCTCTTTACAAAACTTAACATCAGATAAATATGTTATGACTTCTATTTCCTTCATCTAAAATGCTTAATATTTCACACATGCATACGTGTAAGGCTATACTACTATGCTGTGCCAAATCCACGACCGTCCAACCCCCGCTGATCCCAAGGTCAAGGTCAAATACTTGGTCTCTTTACAAAACTTAGCATCAGAGAAATAAGTTATAACTTCTATTTCTTTCATTGAAAATTCTTAATATTTCACTCGTGCATTCCTCTAAGGTTGTACTATCATGCCGTGACAAATCCACGACCGTCCAACCCCCGCTGATCCCAAGGTCAAGGTGACATACTTAGTCTCTTTAAAAACTTAAAATCAGAGAAATATGTTATAACTTATATTTCTTTCATCGAAAATAATTTTTAATATTTCATGCATGCATTCCTCTAAGGCTCTACTATCTTCCTGTGACAAATCCCCGCTGATCTCGAGGTCAAGGTCACGCGGGGGCTATTCCATAAGCCTCGCTTACTGACCAATCTAGTTTACATCAGTTGTATGTATACAAGCAGTGTGAAGAGGATTGGAATAAACGATTGTTATCGTATGGAGTTCCTCTCTTGTAGGTTGTAAGTGCTACTTAACCATTTCACTCCTAAGTAACTGGAATGGATTTTGATAACCAATCCAATCATCACAAAATTTCAAACTAGTCCATTTATTAAAAAGTGGTGTTTTTACACCCCCGCAACAAGTTGTGGGGGTATACTGGAGTCAGGTTGTTCGTCCGTCCGGCGTCCGTCCGTCTGTGCGTCCGTCCGTCACTGAACTTAACATCAGAGAAATATGTTATAGCTTCTATTTCCTTCATCTAAAATTCTTAATATTTCACACATGCATTCTTGTAAGGCTCTACTACCATTCTGTGCCAAATCTACGACCGTCCAACTCCCGCTGGTCCCAAGATCAAATACTTAGTCTCTTTACAAAACTTAACATCAGAGAAATATGTTATACCTTCTATTTCCTTCATCTAAAATGCTTAATATTTCACACGTGCATTCCTGTAAGGCTCTACTACCATGCTGCGCAAAATTCACGACCGTCCAACCCCCGCTGATCCCAACGTCAAGGTCCAATACTTGGTATCTTTACAAAACTTAACATCTATTTCCTTCATTGAAAATATTTCACTTGTGCATTCCTCTAAGGTTGTACTATCATGCTGTAACAAATCCACGACCGTCCAGCACCTGCTGATCCCAAGGTCTCTTTGCAAAACTTAACATCAGATAAATATGTTATAGCTTCTATTTCGTTCATCGAAACTTCTTAATACTTCATGCATGCATTCCTATAAGGCTCTACTATCATGCCGTGACAAGTCCCTGCTGATCTCGAGGTCAAGGTCGCATACTTAGTCTCTTTAAAAAACTTAACATCAGAGAAATCGGTATTACTTCTACTTCCTTGCTTGGATCTGCTTCACATTTCACACACGCATTGCTCCAATGGACCTCTACCACACTGTGACAAATTCACGTTCGTGCCGCTCCCGCTAAGCCCAGAGTCAAGGTCACAAGACCACACACTTGGGCCCACGCGGGGGTACAAATCTAGTTGCTCTTAAAAATATGAAAACTACTTGCAAAAAGTGCAAATGATGATGAGATGGCTCGTCACCACCACCCACCACCCCCACCCCCCCCCCCCTCTCCCGTTCCCCAAATGCTGGATACCTGTTGTTGGGCTTATGAGATTTGTGACCAGTGTAGCTAAACCCATTAGCCCAATTTCTCCAGTCGCAGCCATATTTCAGCTTGTGCCGACCGAGAACGGGCGTACGGAACAATCGAGTCGGGATGCGAGGACACAACACACGGTATAAAGATTTGCAACTATGCCTGCATACAAGGATTGTCCGTCCCGCGGGGAATCCGGTCCACCTTCCAGTACGAATGTGGGCCATCTACCGACTACAAATGGTTCCCGATTACAGAGGAAATGCCAAAGTGCCAACGTACGCCATCGTGTTACAGTCGAACTTAACCCTTACGATGCTGAATTAAATGTTGTCGTCTGCTGTTTATTTTTTATTTTCCATTTTTCTCATCAAAATCATGAATTGACAGCAATTTAGAATAATTTCCATTATAAATGATTTTAAAATGCTGCCAAGCCATGTTTTAACTGAGAGAAAAGTCAAAATATGGAACAACAGCCTTCTAAGGGTTGAGGTGCTAAAGGTCACCTCCGAATAGCCATTGCAGTCTACACTCATTTACTCAAAGTGCAAGGGATTAATGAAAATTCTTTGAGCTAGCGAAAATTTTAGTTAACCCTTAGGCTGCTGAATTAAAAAAAAATTTCGTCTGATGTTTATTTTCTTATTTTCCATTTTTCTCATAAAAATACATGCTTTGACAGCACTTTAAAATCATTTCCATGTTTTATCCCCTTGCGTAGCGGATATAGGGATCCAAAACTTGTCTGTTCGTCTGTCCGTCCGTCACAAAACTTAACGTTGGGTTAATCTGCAAAAACTTATGTTTCCTTTCATGGAATGATTTAATATTTCATAGATGCATTTGGAACATCATCCCGCATCATTCTATTCTACGGAAAGCGTATGGTGCCTGCTCACCCCAAGATCAATGTCACGGAAAATACTCCGCTCCGTCCGTCTGTCCGTCACAAAACTTAGCGTTGGGGTTAATCTGCAATAACTTCTGTTTCCTTTCATAATGATTTAATATTTCATAGATGTATTTGGAACATCATCCCGCATCATTCTACGGAAAGCGTATGGTGCCTGCTCCCCCCAAGGTCAAGGTCTCGGACTTAGAAAACGCTCTGTTTCGAAAACTTAACGCTGGGGTTAATTCATTATAACTTCTGTTTCCCTTGATGGAATGCTTTACTATTTCATAGATGCATTTGTAACATTATCCCGCATCATTCTATGGAAAGTATATGGTGCCTGCTCACCCCAAGGTCAAGGTCACAGACTTAGGAAATGCTCATTATGGAACTTAAGCATTAGTGAAAGGGGATACATGCCGTTGTTATTGAAAAAAATATAGCTTAACAGCAGACAACAATGAGAGTTAATGAGAGTTGCTACATATATCAAGCTCTTGTGGATCACGTGGGTTCCAAACCCAATTTTCCGACGTGACGTAAAATTTAACGTAATCTTCTTTAAATCTTCCTAACAAACGGACGGATTGTGATGATATAGGCCTATAGCACACCAAATGCGATGACATATGTGTTTTATGGGTGCTGTGAAAGTTATTTTCTTTCACAAAGAATCGAGTACTGTTTATTTTTTACATTCAAGTGCTCTATTTTTGTCGAGCCCGCTTGCGGAAAGCGAGACATAGTGATCACAATGACGTCCGGGTGTCCGTGCGTCCGTGCGTGCGTCTTAACGTCCGTCCGTCCGTCCGGGCCAACGTCCGGGGGTTTGAGAGCTTAGGGGCGTGGTTAGGAACAAAAGATTCCTTTGTAATATTCCGTAAGCTCATAAACTCTATTGTTGTTTAGGGGCTTTTTCATTGTTCTTCAAACAATGGAAATACCCCATAAACCCAAAATGTTGGAACGTCCATCCGTCCGTCCGTCCGTCCGTCCGTCCGACCGACCGTCCGTCCTTCCGAAATCTGCGTTAAAGTTTTTAAATACCTTATATCTCTGCAGTCCTAAGTCACATTGACTTGAAACTTCATATACTTATTAGTCATCATCCATATATTCATGCTGTATCCCACTCATGCGGCCCCTGTGCGCAAGGTCAAGGTCAAATGACTTAGAAGTTTGCGTTCCGAAATCTGCGTTAAAGTTATTAAATACCTTATATCTCTGCAGTCCTAAGTCACATTGACTTGAAACTTCATATTCTTATTAGTCATCATCCATATATTCATTCTGTGTCCCACTCATGCGGCCCATGTGCCCCTATGTCAAGGTCAAATGACTTAGAAGTTTGGGTTAAAGTTTCTGTCAAAATTTGCGTTAAAGTTATCACATACCTACTATCTCTGTAACCGTAAGTCAGATTTGCTTGAAACTTTGTATGCTTATTGGGCTTCAAACTTCAAATAAATACACTCTGAAACCATCAAATGCCTCGGCAGGCTCGACATGCGGGCCGCGGCCATCCCCATTTATTGTCCCGCCTGCTTTAGCAGAAGCGGGACATAGGTATAGCTTTTCGTCGGCGTATGAGGCGGCGACGTCAACATTTCATGTTAAGTTTTTGTGTTTAGCTCAGTTTCCAGAAAACTATAAGTCCGACGACCTCCATACTTGGTATACATCAACACTGTGGTGTGACCATATCACACAGAGGGAGTCCATGTGACCTTGACCTAGGTTTCATGGTTCATTGACTTACTTTTCACATGCATTCAGCGTTAAGTTTTTCCTTTTAGCTCTGTTTCTAAAATTTAACGCTCAGGTTAATTCATTGTAACTTCTGTTTCCCTTAATGGAATGCTTTAATATTCCATACATGCATTTGTAACAACATCCCGCATTATTATACAGAAAGCCCATGGTGCCTGCTAAGCCCAACGGTCAAGGCCACTGACTTAGAAATTTGCGGGTTTGGAAACAGGCTTAGAAAATTCCCGGTATGGAAAACTTAACGCTCGGTTTAATTTATTACAACTTCTGTTTCCCTTGATGGAATGCTTTAATACTTCTTAGGTGTAAACTATAGCAACATCCGGTATGATTCTACATAAAGCCCATGGTGCCCGCTAACCCCAAGGCCAAGGTCACGAGCTTAGAACATGCTCAGTTTTTAAAACTTAACGCTTGGGTTAATTTATTGTAACTTCTGTTTCCTTTGATGGAATGTTTTAATATATCATACATGCATTTGTAAGAACATTCCACATCATCTGCAGAAATTTCACGGTGTCTGGCAACCCCAAGCTCAAGGTCACGGACTTCAAAAATGTCTAGTATAGAAATTTGGCATCGGTGCCAGGAGCGGTGTTTAGCTGTGTTTGTTGGAAAATAAGTGTTTTGGTTTCAGTTTGTTATCCCCTCGCGTAGCGAAAATGGGATATAGGGATGCAAAAGTTGTCTGTTCGTCCGTCTGTCCGTCTGTCCATCACAAAAAAATAACGTTGGGGTTAATCTGCAATAACTTCTGTTTCCATTGATGGAATGCTTTAATATTTCAACAGTGCATTTGTAACATCATCCTGCATCATGTTACATAAAGTGTATGGTGCCCGCTAACCCCAAGGTCAAGGACTTAGAAAATGTTTTGTTTCGAAAACTTTACACTTCATTATAACTTCTCATTCCCTGAATGGAATACTTTAATATTGCATAGGTGTATTTTTAACAACATCTCACATCATTCTACAGAAAGCCCAAGGTTGTTACAAGCTCCTTATGTACTATCAAACTGCGCCGGGCGGGACATCTTGCTCCGCAGAGCGCTTGTTATTTACATTTACAATAACCGATTCTTCGTCAAAAACGACAGAATTATGAGATTAAAGCCGCCTATACAATAAAGGGCAATGTGTACCACATTTGCTGCGGTATATTTCATAAATATATGTATATGTTATTCCATTAGAAAGATATTAAAGGAAATCTACTGTAAACACATCTAAAAAACATGACGTCACGCCGTTCGGAAGCACGTGATCCCACACCTTGTACATTGTATATAGGAAAACATGTAATTGGGACGTAGAATTTGACTTTGAGTTATCGGTAGTTTGACTTGAGAAAGTTTGAGGTAACAAATGTAGACTGTACATGTCCATAGCATAGCAGTCACGCTTTTGTTTTCCCAATTATTCAATTATTGAATAAATGAACATGAGTAGTATATAGGGAGTCAAAATGATACCACCTACGAACTTGATGGGGTGTCCAATTCGTGAATTGGGGGTGGTGGGGTGGGTGCTTGTGGTTTTATGAAATCTTTTTCAAATTTATTTGAATTTCCACTGTTGAACCCGACCGTCTTGGGGGTGCGCTTAATGATATCCGTGTTCACGTCACCGTTGTGGCCGATATTTTGATTGGCGGTGGCGATTACGATCTGATTATTGTAACCGTCAACCGGGTCGTCTTGTAGTATCATATTGCTCGGTGCCATATAAAGACCTATTCCAAATACATAGTCTACTGGGGTGCTGGCATTCTGCTAAACGTCTTGATAATTCTGGATCGCCTTCTCCAGGTCCACCCTAGCTGAGATGACGTCCTCTACAAGTGCCAAGAATTGTTTTTGCGCGTCAAACGCCGTTCCGACTCCTATTATAGAACTGCGAGTTTGCTTCTGTGCGCCGAGGATGGCCCAGACATATGTGCGAATGGAGTCGTTGATGCGGGTAACACCGGCCTGAGTAAATCCAGTGCTTTTATCTAACATAAATGATCCCCACGCGGTATTTACCCCCGCAGGTTGTTGAATGAAATCAACGTGGGCCGATTTGAAAGACCATGGTACTGGTGGCACGAAGTCGGTATTCTTTGGTTTTATTGGTGGTGGTGGATCCTTTGGGTGCTTCACAAACCCCGGTCGTATGCGTTGGAAATGGGATCCCAGGCGTCGTCTTGAGGTAGTGAAATACCAAGTTCTTTCAGAATCCTCCTAATAGTATAATACGCATGAAAGTTGTAGACACTTCGGAGCATGACATTCTTGGATGTCAGATGGTCTTTATGTGAAACTCCACACCCGGCTGTTGCGCACCATACAGCGAAATTTATTTGGTTCTGCCAAAACTGCATCGGTGTTGCTTTCCACCCGTTTACCGCCTCCATCGTATTAATCTTGGGCAACCTATATTGTTCAAAGATGTCGGGGAAGTTGGTGGCAAATCCACTGTCCGGTCTAACTGTTACGGTTGGGTGTACAAGGGGATTAACAACGTCTTTTTGTGTGTATTTACCTCCGACCGCGTACTTTGCATTAGAGTTAAAGCTAAATGCTTGGGTATCCATTGAAAAATATTATTATGTTTGCTACTATCACTAATGTTCAAAATGAGAGTTGTGAACTTCAAAAGTCAATCGACAACTGCTGCGGAAAACGCCGGGTAGGCCTCAGATCAATCACCTTCACGGTTGGGTGGACAAACGTGGGGGATAACGAAGGGTTCGGCTACGTGAAGGCCCCACGCCAAGTAGGTGTAAAGCTGCCTGCCGGACTGTGGAGTTCGAGAGCCCTCCAAGCTTTTGTTGCGTCGGAGCTTGCTGGTAGAGCCAGCCTCACAATCTCGAAGGCTACCGGACTCGCGACCTTTACCGTCGAACCCACCAACCAGGTAACGATCACCCCGGATTTGGCTGTGCGGCTCGGTTTTTCAAAAACATACTCCGACAATAGGGGTTGGTTTAACCCGGGCGAGCACGTCGGTGACATCGCAGTAAACTTCGTCTTCACGAAAATTCTCAGGGTGCACCTGGATCAATTGAACACATCGTACAACACGTTAGATGGAGCTCCCAGTACATTACTAAAAACTGTGCACGCCAGCGACTGTTTCTATGGTGAGACCCTGACCTTAGAATTCCAGTAGTAGTAAGGGAGTCAAAATGATACCACCTACCGTGATATCATTTATAACCCTCTATAATACCCCCACCACCCCCGAAAATCAAAAAATTGGTTAACGAGGAAAATTGGGTCTCCCGACAGCAAATTTATGAATTTTTTGGAGAAAAAAATAATTTTTGAAAAGAGGGAGTCCCAATTATATTGGTAATTGACTTTTGAAAAAAGTCGAAATCATTCATGCAAGTACAATAGTTTATATTCCAACACCACCTCATTTTTCTCCTCCGATATAGCTAATTTATTTCGCAGATCAGCAACTAATTCTACCAGCTCTAGTCTACCACGTTCACCTTTAGCCACCTGACAGCGTAGTTGCTTATGTCTACAAAGAGTTTGGGCACTAACGAATTTACAAGGGCATCTAGGGCATTGAAATTGTGGGGGGACACAAGGAAACTTTCTACGTCTCGCTAGATGCCTTTGTAGATAGTCTTTACACGTAAACGTCTTACAACAAGTCTCACACGCCATTATATATGTATATAACCTATGAAATTTATCTGTTCAATTGGACGTGAAAAAAACATTATGTAAATTTTTGACGTCCAATTGAACAGATAAATTTTATAGGTTATACAAAAGTATATATACAAAAGTATAATACAGAAAATATGATAACGCCAGAAACTAGAGCAGAAATAGAAAGTTTGAGAAGAGAAGCCGAATCTCTAGGGATTACTTATAGTACACGATTGAGAGTTAGGGGGTTGACAAAGCTGATAAATGCCACAAAGAATGAGGCGTTTATGAAGCGGTTTACCCGCGCCTATAAAAGAGGGGCATTTACAAACCTCTCACTAGCGGATGAAGTTGGTAACAGAATTCAAAAAGAAAGTATTGCGGAGTTAAGGGCTAGTGTAATAAAACCTTCAAGCACCAATAATTTGTCCCAAGTTAGACACACAGGTGGCCCAATACAAAATAATAAGAACAAATCTCTCGTTCGCGCGATAGTGGAAAAAGGTGAAGAAATATTGGGGGCTCACGATGAAACATTGGAAAAGGTAGAAAATGAAAGACGGGTTGTTACATTATCCTTTCGTAAAAACATTAACATTAACGAGTCTGAACGCATGTCCGAGAAACTCGCTCCGTATCTAACAACCAATTTTTATTTGAGATATTCATATTCTTACAAGCTAGAACATATGGAGGAAATTAAAAATGGAAAACCTGTAACTATAATAATGCACAAAAATCTCGGTGGTAGCGAACCACTATCATCAATGAAAACCGTTAAAAAATGGCTGTCAGATAAGGAGCAAACACGAATAATGTCCGATAAAATAGACAGACCGAATACAAAGTGGAAGTTTGTAAGATGGGTAGAGGTTTTCGTAAAGCTAATACAGGGTAGTAGGGGAAAAAGATTTCGGACTACAATCCAAAGAAGCAGCAGGAGGAGAACTTCCAGAATGGCTGAAGAATAAATAAAGGTATGTATTCTTTAGATAAGTATAATGACGACCTTTGTCTGTTCAGGTGTCTAGCTATGCATATGACAGATAAAAGACCCGACAGATGTACAGAAAAGGCGAAAGAACTTAGTAAGCAATATTTTGGTAGTAATGTGGTTTCACCAATTCCTTTTTCAGATCTGAAAAAGGTTGAAGAGTTTTTTAAAATCGGTATAGAAGTATATCAACCCACCGAATGTAACGTATGGTGGTTGAAAAAGGTACCAGCGCACTATAAGGCAATAGGTAATAAACCAATGACAATAGGACTGTTTAATAATCACGCATTTCTAATAAAAAACCTTAAAAACCTATCTAAAATTTACGCCTGCGATAATTGCAAGCAGAAATTCACGAAAGCGAGTAATATGAAGAGACATGGACCAAAATGTATGAAAGGTGAGACAAAAGTAGTATATGATGGTAATTATTTAGAGCGCCCGCGTTCGTCGTTCGAGAAAGCGTTCTACCCAAAAAGTTCTAACAGTTATGGGGCGATCGATTGGATGTACTCTGTGGAAAAGCGCGAGGGAATTCACATTCACCACGAACAGTGTGGACACGGGGGTGCAAGATGGATTTTAGGAGCTCCAGTAGATGGATACTGTCCAGAAACCAATACCGTATATCAATATCACGGCTGTTTACTGGCACGGGTGTGAGATTCATGCAAAACATAGAAAAGAAGAACGCGCATCCACTATGAGAAGAGATACACTTATTAGAAGAAACAAAGAATTCAACCTAGTAGTTATGTGGGAATGCGAATTTCAAAGAACTGGTAAAGACATAAAGATCGGTTGCGACACTACTCTTTATCCATATCAGATAGTATACGATTTTGAGGCATATCTCAACCCAGAATTTGAAACTCTCGGTAATAATCTAGAGTACGAAGCCGAGCACGTTCCGGTAAGCGTTAGTATAGGAGATAATTTCTCAGGAACAGTAACTCATATTTGTGATAAAGATCCCGCAAAACTTATAGAAAAAATTCGTAGAAGATTTGAAAGTCAGGGGAAAAGCTATAAGAGAAGAAGTGTGGTCAAGATATGGGTTTAATACGAACATTTACGTAAAAACCAAATCGCCAAGATCGAACAGTGGATAGAGCAAGTACCGGTTATAGGTTTTAACAGCAGTAAGTACGATATAAACTTAATAAAGAAATACCTAGTAGGCGAACTGGCATCAACAACAAAGAAAGTAATGGTCGGAAAACGTGCAAACGCAACAATATTTCTATTTACTCCAGAGTTTAGATTTCTTGATGTAATACTTTATCTAGGACCCGGAAATCTTTCTTTCCTTATGAGTGGTTCGATTCTCCAGACAAACTGGATTACCCAGGACTACCGGATATAGATAATTGGTATTCCAAACTATCTGGGATATGTTAATAGATGAAACAGAATTAAGTAAATGTCGTAGAATTTTCGAAGAAAATGATATGAAAACTTTCAGAGATTGGTTGAAATATTATAACGATTTAGATGTAGCACCGTTCCTAGAAGCGGTGGAAAAAATGTGTGAATTTTATAAACACAGAGGTGTGGATATTTTCAAAGATGCGGTAACACTACCTGGAGTAGCTATACAATATTTATTGAGAGGAACCATTAAAGAACAAAAATCTTCAAAGACGATTATACCGGAGGATGCTCTATATGCACCAAAAGAAGAAACATACGAAATGATGAAGGACGCTCTAGTTGGCGGTCCATCAATAGTATTTACACGATATGCAGAAGCTGGTGTTTCAAATATTAGAGTGGGTTCCAAACCGTGCAAGGCTGTTTTGGGGTACGACGCAAACGCGTTATATTTATCTACGTTAAATAAAGAGATGCCGTGTGGGAGAGAAACTATACACCATATAGATACCCCACATAACCCTAAATTTATTAAAAAAAATTGTAAAAGAGTTCTATCTGGAGACTGGTTTGGGTTTGCGGAGGTGGATATAGAAGTTCCACACAACTTAAAAGATAAGTTTTCTGAAATGTCCCCAATATTTATAAACAGAGAAGTAGAGGTTGATGAAGTTCCCACACACATGTTAAAATATTTAAAAAGATACTGGTCGAACAAGAGGAGATGGAAAAAAATTGGTGGGATCTATGACAGCCACTAAAGTATTGCTGTACGCGCCACTGTTGAAATGGTATTTAAAACACGGCCTAGAAATAACTGGAGTTCATCGTGTTATAGATTATATTAGCGGAAAACCATTCGAATGGTTCGCAAAAGAAGTTACAGCCGCAAGACGAACGGGTGATGTAGAACCAAATAAGAAACCAGTAGCCGACATAATGAAATTATTAGGAAACTCGTGTTGTGGAAAAATGATAGAGGCAACGGAGAGACATTTAAATACGACATATACACAAAACGAAACCTGTGTTGACAAAGCATTAAGATCTGCATTCTTTGACGATTTGGAAGAGATAGGAGATGCGTACGAAATATCTTCAAGAAAACCCAGGTGTTCGGTAAAGAGACCATTCCATTGTGGAATAGCGGTTTATCAACTAGCTAAATTGAGAATGTTGGAATTTTACTACGAATTTCTTGACAAATACGTAAAAAGAGAAGACTTTGAATTAATACAGATGGATACGGATAGTATGTATATAGGAGTTAGTGGAAAAACGATAGAGGAATTGATTAGACCTAACTTACTAGACGGATTTGAAAAAGAAAAAAAGAAATGGTTGGCTTGGGATAAATGGAGCGAAAGAGAGCCCGGACTTTTCAAAATGGAATTTAGCGGAGATAGGGCGATAGCGTTATCTAGTAAGTGTTATTTTGTAGAAAAATTTGATTATATTAATAAAAACTCTGCGAAAGGAATGTCCAAGAGAACTAACAATTTAAATTGGGATAGATATAAACGAGTACTAACCGAAACTACAGAAGATGGAAAACACATTATAGATGTAGCACAAAATAGGGGATTTAAAATGAAAGACGGTGTTATGAAAACGTACTGTCAACAAAAATTAGGACTCTCGGCATACTACGATAAAAGACGTGTGTTACCAGACGGAATACATACAGAACCTCTCTAATGATTTATTTAATAATTTTGAAAAAAATTAAGAAAATTAGCAATCTAAAGACTCTGACGATCCGGGGGTAGCTGGGTGTCAGAAGGCACCGCGAGAAGTTCTTCGCGAACAAACCCTCGAGATGGCCCATCATCCAAATAGTAGAGCACGGGCTCATCGGGCTTGGTAATAGATCGATCTAGATGATATACATTGAGAGACCACACGGGATCAGTCGCGCGGCGGCTGCCACCTTCGAGCTCTCCCGGTTGATAGAGGTACTGGACATCAATATCCGATGGAAGCCGTTTGCTCCTCTAAACCAACGGGTCGCCCGCGCGAGACGGCAGAGGGATCGCTCGTCACCCATTTTAAACTTGATAGCATCTACGGGCTTCTTACCTATCAATCTGGTCACCTCTCCGTTCAATGCGGAGACCACGGCGGGCAGTCTGGCCACCCACTCGGTCGATCGCGAATGAGGGTCTACAAAGTTCTTTAGCGTATTGGTGTCCGAACAGTCTCTCAGCCAGGGTTCGATTGAAGCGTTCCACGATCCCCTGGTCCCGGTGGATGTTGACGCGGCCGCGTCTGACAGAAACTTCGTGCTTAGACAATAGATGAGAGACCGCGCCCATGAACTCGCGGCCGGGATCGACCTGGAGAAGATTCGGCCATTTGAGAGGACTCCTCTTATATATTCGGGAGAGAGCCTCGGCCACCTCCTTAGACTCTTTAGTGGCCAACGGCTCAGCCCCCTTATAACGACTCGCTACGTCAACGACTGTCAGCGCGTACTTGTACGTCTTACGACCGACGCGATCGTGAGGGAGAAACAGGAGATCCGCTTGGTGAACTTGGTTCGGTACCGGCACGTCGAATTTCGGGCGCGGAATATTGTGAGGCGCGGGTAAATAGATCTGCCAGATGGCCTGCTTCTTGAGCCATTCCTTGACAGCGTTTTCTGAAACCATTGGTCGCCGCCGCGAGGTTCTTGATGGCAGCGAGTCCCTTCCAGTAGCCGCGAGGCTAGTACATGTTCGCTAGCTTGCGCGTTAGGCGAACCGATAGTTTGGTATTAAGTTTGCGCGTGTTCATCGTATGCGATGTATTCTAAATATATCGGACAATCTCCAACATGCCCTCGCCAGATCGTCCGGTAACTGCGTCGATAATAATAAACCTTTGTTGGAAGTACAATCGCGATTGGGGTTAAGTTCTGAAGGAAATTGGGAAAAATCTAATCCCCCAGGATTGGTGGAGGAATCTAACATCCGCTTTGCGAAAAGGGTGGCTGCTTTTTCGTCCTCCCGCCACGTCTCGAGAGAATCTCGGGCCAGACGAATCATACCCTTTGCACCAGCTATGCGGTGTTTAAGGGCAGTGTAGCCTACATCAATCATAGCAAAATAAAGTTCGTCAACTGACATCGTTCTATATATATATATATAAAAAAAGTTATTTAAAATAATTAATTTAAAATCTCGATTGAATATAGTAGCCGACGAGACCCACCACACCCATTCCCACGACGATGAACGCGATCTCGCGGTCTTTTTGGGCTCTGAGACGGTACATAGAAATCTGAAAGTTGGGGCTCGCGATCCAGCGGCGCGAGACTTTTCTGCGGATATGCCAGCGCGTACTCGCAGTTGGCTTCTTCAACGTTCTGAAAAGTTTGTGCGGCGTGATTTTCGCGGCGAAGCTCTTCATTGACCCAGTCAAGATGGGCGGTTCGTTTTTTCGACCACGCTTCCTTTGCGCTATTGAGTTGTTCTACAGCTAAATCGTGACGCTCGCGCTCCTCATCCGCGTTCGAGTTCGAGTTTTGTAGCTTAGATAATATAAAGTTGCTACCGCTGAACGCCAATGCGTTTACGAGCGCACCACCTAATATTACTGCGATTGAAGCCATTTATTTCCATATATTAACTGGTAGAATTCCAGCTTTAACTAGATAATCTCGGGTCCAAACTGCGGCCGCTACATCTAAGGTCGCGAGCCCTACGTCTCTCGCAGTAAAGTCCAATTTGGGAGCGGATCCTCCTAGGGCCATCTTTGATAGTCGAGCATACCGATACTGAAACCCGATATCACCACGGCGTGATAAAGCGCATTCACTAACATTTTACCATCTTGTTCAGCCATTATTGCATATAAAAGGGGTCAATGTTTAAATGGGGCGCGTCCAATCGCGAGTTGGTGTTCGTAACTTTCTTCTGAACACTGGCTGGTTGTTTTTTCGATAATAGGGGGTATTTCCACACGCACAGGGAACCAACAACTGCCAGACCACCACCAACAACCCAACTCCAATTCACGAATTTGGGTTCAATCGGATTCGCCCAACCTCGATTGGGTGTTGAGTGTGCTTCCAATTCGTGAATTGGGGGTTTGTTGTTGACTCAACTCTGTCTCCGTCCCCGATTGCAACGACTGTTAGCCTCTCGAAGCTCGGCCAGTATTTTATTATCTTCTTGTTTAACTTTTCGGGTGGCAGCCGCCCCCGCCCGCCAGCTGCCTGTCTTTTGGGATTTTTTATATGCGGTAATGTCATCCAGTGGCGGAGTAACACTCGGGTTCGATTGGGTTGGAGCAATCGGGTTCAACTCCGTCACTCTCGCGGGTGTGTCTTGTGTCATCATTTATGATATTAGGGCTTATAGTTCGTGGGCATATATGTCCAAATTGACAGTGTTTACCCGTGGTCAACGCGGTTGTCAGCTGAGCTAAGTACATTCCAAACTTGTGATAAATTGAGCAGCAGGCTGTTCTAAGAGTATGACCTATAAAAGGGTCCGTCTCTAGATCGTCAATCAATCCCGCGGTGTTTGGTATAGGGAGAAGTATACCAACGGCGGTTGCGTACAAATGAATAACCGCCGATCCAAGAGTTTTTGTCATCTCCGCACCTAATCTAGATTCGTATCGCGCATACATTTTATCGATCTCTGCATCTGACATCTTATCCACCTGAAAAACTGAGAGACGCCTACCGAGATAATGCTCCGATTGTCCCCCAGCAACCAGCGCAGCTAGCCGCTCTCGTCGCGCCGCATTTTCATTTTCATTCGGAGTCGTTGCACTCAACCCAATACCAACCGCCGTTGGAGTTGATTCCGATTGCTCTGTCGGATCATTATCTATGTTGGCAGTCGGAGTTGAGGTTTCTTCTATTAGCTGATCGAGAAGTTCGTCGCAGTTCATTTTTCTTAAAATTCATTTAACTATTCTAACAAGTCTCATCACTTTAACATATTGCCAAGCGCACCACCCGATACTTATGATCACCATTATGCTCGCAACAAAGCTCGCAGCGGAGCTCCAAATTGTTAACATTGTTAACCATTGTTCAGCATTTGTTCAACATTTGTTAAGCATTGTTCAGCAATTGCTAAGCATTGTTCAGCATTGTTCAGCAATTGCTAAGCATTGTTCAGCATTGTTCAGCATTTGTTCAGTAATTGCTAATTAATTATAAAATTAATTGATAACTTCGTAAGTAGTTGGTTGATCAGTCTTTAGCAAAAGCTTGGCGTGCTTCGTTTCCGAAAGCATCCGTCGAACCTCCAGGCGCTCCTCGCGCGTTGGGATAACGTCATTCTCTGGAAGACAGTCATCGAACGAGTCTCGGTCCTTGCAGTGAAAGAGGGCGACCCATTTCGTTTGCTCGCGCAGATCCTTGAGGACGGCGTTGTACTTTTGAGTGGATATCCATACGCTCTGCCTAGAATGGCGGCCAGAAAATGCGAGCTCAGAGAGCATGTCCTTCTTTTTGGTTATCGCCGCCTTGGCCTATCACCGGGGTCAATAACGTATACCTCAGGGTTGGTCCATATCCACGTTCGCCGCTGATAATTATCGTTGTGCCGCACAGTGGGACACAGGATCACAATATGACGAAAGGCATCGCGGTAGGAGCCCTCGAGCAAGTCTAGGATGAAAACCGTTTTTCCACATCCTGTCTGTCCACATATTATGGCAGAGTGGGCATCTCCAATCGTGAATTGGTATTGATTGCTAATTTTCTTAATTAATTATTTAGAATTATCAAATTTATTAATTAATAAATCGTTAGATGATTTTTTTATTAAATCAGTAGAGTGCTGAGACGTATCGGCCATCTTCGATGTTGAGTTGTGCGTCTGTAATTATATATAAGTACAACGTTCAATGGCCCGGCTCCGTCCGCCTCTTTGTTATCTGGATCGTCACACCCAAAACCCAAACGCTAGCGTTCTCAACTTGGCGTCCGCTGCCATGTATTTGGTCGTCGTCGCTGGCTCGCATGTCTACCATAACGCGTATTTGGTATTCAGGAACTCCGCGAGGGAGACGGCCGAGAGATGCAGGTCTTTGGCAACCGCTGCAACCTCCGGAGACCGCTTAAAGCCGGCAGCAAACTGCTTTCTTACTTCGTCCCACTGCTGGTGCGCGCGAAGACCCGCGCTGTAGAGTTGATTAGGAACTCCCTCGATCGTCACCCTCTACTTCGTGATTTTGGGGTTATAGAATTTGTCGTTTTTCTAGCACCGAACGCGAACCGAGCATCCTCGAACAAACATCATTATACCTTTCATCGAGCGGGCGGGTACGTTGACGTTAATATTCCACAATGTCGCCTTTGTCTTTCGTCATCATTGCGATGGCGAAGAACTCGGTCGTAAAGTATGGCAACGCGCCCGGCGGTACTGGGTTTCTGATCATCGCGCGAGTTCGGCATCGTGACCATGTCGTACTCCAGCGAAACATTATCGATCGTATACGTCGATAACATGTCGCTGTTATGAGTAACGGCGCCGTAGTCGTTGAACGTTAGTTCGTATTCGAGGCGGTCAGCCAAAGCGCTCTGATAGTAGGGCATGTGACTCTCCAGCAACTCAAAGTCGAGCGGGTGTAGAAGCGGTTGCCGTAAGCGCCCGCGACCGCATTGTCACTCGCGTTGTTATCTACCTTGTTACCAGCCCCGATTCTAAGTTTGGTTACGTTCTTATTTTTGCTGGTGTCAATACCCTGATAGACAGCGTTTTTCACGCTCTTGCGCCGTCTTCCATAGGTCCTGATAACAATGGTAGACGTCGCTGTCGTCGATCGACATCACCTCATTACCAGAAATCTTTATCATGGTCTTCTTGACGATGGCGCGACCAAGGTTCTGAACGACGGTTCGGTCCTCGTCCGTCGACGTCAGCGAAATAGTGAAAGCGAGGCGAACAGTACCCGGCACAATGACGTCGTTAGCTCCGAGGTTGGGGAAGCGGACCAAGAGCTGCTGTTCTGGTCGATCGTCGATGGGTTGTTCGTAATAACGACACTCTGTCTCACGCCTTTTTGCCCCGAAGGGCTCACGCAGTCCTGCGGTATGGATTGAGTTTGCGACCGTATTGACTCGAAGACATAATTTTAGTGAATCTATATTAAACCCGTATGGTTTTTGTCTTTAATACATAATTAATTTTAAGAAATTAAATGGCTGATTACGATAATGACATGTATGAAATCGGCAGAGACGATTACCTCAATGCGGATGATGATGACATAGATGATTATAATGACGAAACGCCCTTGATACAGACTCCAGTTCCAATCCAATCGTGGGAATTAGGTGGCGCTACCAGCAGCGTTGGTCAAAGTCGGGAATACTCGAGGAGCTGTAAACGACTACTACAACAGTTTAGCAGAAATCGGTCTGGTCCCATCTGTCGGTTGCGACTACTCCAAATTCGAATTGGATCTGCGTGGTAGATTGCGACTAAAAGCATCAAATGTCCCGATCGTCAACACGATGACCGGTAAACCCCTATCGCTAAACACCTTTGCCGGAAACCGGGGCGGTGGCCAACTCATAAGGAGCGAACTAGGATTTCCAGATTTGACGCGTGGTAAAACAATTATGCCGACCCGCGCTGTAGAGGCCCCTACAGTCTACCGACGAAACGATGCGAAAACGGCCGCCGATATAGAAACTGTTGAGCTCAGCGAACTCCCTCGAGTAGCCACCGACGCTATTAACACGATGGAGACCACGTTCAGCGAAATCGACCTGTCTAACGATGACCCACTGTTACCTCTTCTCGAACTCCGGGCCTCGATAAGATTATGCAAACGGTACGGGTGAACTGTCCTTAACCTCTCCAAACTCTCGTCGCTGGATGAACATATCGCGCCAGAAGAAAGAAAACTGGAGGAAGCCGTGTCGATATAGAATCTACCGAGCGGATCACCGAACGCCTACAGTCGTTGCGTGATGAAAGAGCACTCGTTTGGAGGCCGCCTCGACTAACCGTGAGGCTCTCCGCAACCAAAAATAAGTCGGATCCGCGAAACAATCTCGAGGGTCCTGCACGAGGAGACGACATTCGGTGAGCGTCTTCGCACTCTGTTCATAGAACAGGCATCACGATAGCAAGCATCCTCGTTGCTATCAGCATGACTATATCGACCATAGTTCTAGCTTTCACTGGTGGTGCGGCGCCACCACCCGCGCCAGCACCCACACTCACCACCACCCACCCGCGCCATCCGGCGGAGCCAAGGAGTGGATAAAAAAAAAAACAACTAAAAGCCCTCGCCAGTCTCCTGCTAAATTAGCCGAAAAGGCGCTGCCTCACTACCTGGACTGATCGGAAGTATCATTTCTTATTTGCTATCTATATTATCAAAAACGGCCGGATGGCTAGCCAAAAATACTTGGCTTTAAATCGTGGCAATCGCCGTCTCCTACTATCCTTCGCCAGAGAGTTCCTAAAACCAAAGCGTAAATAATCCGATCGCCACGAGGGCGACGACGAGCCCTAATTTCTCCTCCTCGTGTGTTGTGCTTCCAATCTCGATTGGTGTTTCAACATTGTTGATTGGAACTCGATGGTGCATCCAATTACGAATTGGGGTACTGGGTTTCGATTGTGTTGAGGGAGGTGTATCCATTATGTGTTTGGGGGTTTTTTAATGAAATCTTTTCAAATTTATATTTGAATTTACAACTCCGCTCGATCAGTTGGGGGTGTGCTCTTGATGATATCCGTGTTCACGTTACCATTGTGACCGATATTTTTATTGGTGGTGGCGATTACGATTTTATTATTGTAACCGTCAACCGGTCGTCTCGTAGTATCATATTGCTCGCGCCATATAAAGACCTATTCCAAATACATAGTCCACTGGGGTGCTGGCAGTCTGCAAAACGTCTTGAATAATTCTGAATCGCCTTCTCCAGGTCCACCTTAGCTGAGTATGGCGTCCTCGACCAAGTGCCAAGAAACTGTTTTTTGCGCGTCAAACGCCGTTCCCGTGCCCAGTATAGAACTGCGAGTTTGCTTCTGTGCGCCGTAGGATGGCCCCAGACGTACGTGCGAATAGATTCGTTGACGCGAGTAACCCCGGCCTGCGTGAACCCTAGAACCCTTATCTAACATAAATGTGGTCCACAGCGTTCTGAACCTCAGCAGCCTGCTGTATGTAATCGACGTGAGCCCGTTTCGGAGGTAACATTTTTACAAGAAAACACGCCACAGTGCCGACCTCCAGACACTTCTGGCCCGAAAGTCAGCAGTCGCGGGACAAAAATTCCCGGCGTTCCGACTGACGATGTGGTCACCGGAGTAATCGTGTCTAAAATCAGTCTGCGTCCAATTCCCGGACTGGCCCCGAATGAGAACGTCCCCGAGGCCGGTGGTGGTAGAAAATGCTTTTCTGTCTCCAGTCCGCGCTTTTGAAACGTTAAATTCGTTACACAGTCTTTCAAACGCCATACGGTCGTATGCGTTGGAAATGGGATCCCAGCGTCGTCTTGAGGTAGAGAAATGCCTAGTTCTTTGAGAATCCTCCTAATAGTATAATACGTGTGAAAGTTGTAGACACTTCGGAGCATGATATTCTTGGAGTTAGATGGTCTTTATGTGAAACTCCACACCCGGCTGTTGCGCACATACAGCAAAATTTAGCTGGTTCTGCCTGCCAAACTGCATCGTGTGGCTTTCCACCCGTGTACCGCCTCCATCGTAGTAATCTTGGGCAGCCTATATTTCTCAAACGTGTTAGGAAATTGGTGGCAAATCCACTGTCCGGTCTAACCGTTACGGTTGGGTGTACAAGGCGGTTAACAACGTCTTTTTGCGTGTATTTACCTCCGACCGCGTACTTTGCATTATAGTTAAAGCTAAATGCTTTTGTATCCATTGAAATATATTATTATGTTTGCTACTATCACTAATGTTCAAAAAGGGAGTTGTGAACTTCAAAAATCAATCGACAACTGCTGCGGAAAACGCCGGGTGGGCCTCAGATCAATCACCTTCACGGTCGGGTGGCAGAATGTGGGGAAGACCAAAGGGTTTTACTATGTGAAGGATGGACAACAATTAGGTGTAAAGCTGACTCACGGACTGTGGGGAATAAGACAGCTCAAAGATTTTGTCAACTCAGAGCTTGACGGTATAATCAACCTCACAACCGCGAATGCTACCGGGCTCGCAACAATGACCATCAGCAGTGATAATGAGGTAGTGGTCTCCCCGGGGTTGGGTATTCAACTCGGTTTTAGAGAGACATACTCCTCAAACAAAGGAGTGTTTACCCCGGGTGAGTACGTCGGTGATAACCCGGTGGACTTCGCCTTCACGAAAACTCTCAGGGTGCACCTGTATCGGGTGAACACATCGTACAACACGGTAGACCGGCACTCCCACACATTACTGAAAACCGTGCAAGCCAGCGACTGTTTCTATGGCGAGACTGTGACCTTACTTCCCACACCCCACCCCAGATGAAAGTTTTGGAATCGGGACATATCCACGAATTTACGGTCTCTATTCTCGATGATCAAGCGAGAAAGTTGAAAAACGATTACCCGATTTCGGTAGTTCTAGAAATTTCCAATTGAGTATAGGTGCCCAATATTATAATTAATTGTATTATGAGCATATACGGACCAGGTAGTTCTTCCGATTGGGTGACAAATTCAAAGAATTTGGAACCGGCAGAAGGTGGATTCATCCCGACAGAGGGAGACTTTATAACAACTGGAAAAACCAAGGCCCTGATCAATAAAACCATATCGAAGGTCACAAACGGGATTCACAGGAGTATATCAGATGTTAGAGTAGAAGTGCTGACGGCGACTGCACAAATTGAGGGTGTCCGAACGGATATTGAGAAAGATCAGGCGGCTTATGAGGTGTTGCGCTCAGAGGACTCTCTCATCAGAGAAACGGAACTAAACGAACTAGGTAAAAAAATAACGAAATTTCGAAAAGAGAGCAGGTCGGATATTGATAAAGTCCGAGAAGACCATCAGACGGCCCTTACGGAGGGTTATGATACGTTGCGCTTAGAGGACTCTCTCATTAGAGATGCGGCACTTACCGAACTAGATAAAAAAATAACCAAATTTCGAAAAGAGGCCACGTCGGGTATTGAGAAAGCCCGAGAAGACCACCAGGCGGACCTTACGGAAGCTTATGAGGTGTTGCGCTCAGAGGACTCTCGTCAGAGAAGCGGCGGTTGCCGAACTATATAAAAAAAATAACAAAATTTCGAAAAGAGACCCGGTCGGGTATTGATAAAGTCCGAGAAGACCACCAGTCGAACCTTGCGGAGGCCCTTGCGGAGGCTTATGATGCGTTGCGCTTAGAGGACTCTCTAACAGAGAAGCGACACTTACTGAACTAGACGGGAAAATAGCCGAATTTCTGAAAGAGACCCGGTCGGGGGTTGAGGGGGTCCGAGAAGACCACAAGGAGGCCATTGCGGAGTCTTATGGGGCGTTGCGCTCAGAGGACTCTCTCAACAGAGAAGCGGCACTTACTGAACTAGACGAAGAAATAACCAAATTTCGAAAAGAGGCCCGGTTGGGGGTTGAGGGGGTCAGAACGGGTATTGAGAAAGCCCGAGAAGACCACCAGGAGGACCTTACGGAGGCTTATAGGGTATTGCGCTCAGAGGACTCTCGCAGAGAAGCGGCGGTTGGTGAACTAGACGGAAAAATAACCGAATTTCAAAAAGAGGCCCGGTCGGGTGTTGAGAAAGCCCGAGAAGACCACCAGGCAGCCCTTGCGAAGGCTTATGAGGTGTTGCGCTCAGAGGACTCTCTCATCAGAGAAGCGGCGGTTGCTGAACTAGACGGGAAAATAACCGAATTTCAAAAAGAGGCCCGGTCGGGTGTTGAGAAAGCCCTAAAAGGCCACCAGGCGACCATTACGGAGGCTTATGATGCGTTGCGCTCAGAGGACTCTCTCAACAGAGAAGCGGCACTTACCGAACTAGACGAAAAAATAACCGAAGTTTCCGATAAACTGAAACATGATCGTATAGCCGCGACCAAAGCTCTTGAGGAGGCCTCTTATAATATTCGTACTGAGGCATATAACGCAAACAGTGCGCTTGCCGGAATAGTGCGAACAATGAAAACGCTAAAACGTGCCATAACAGTTTGGGCTGAGAAGCGGGGCCCATTGGTTGAGGGGCACTATGAATTATTCGTTCGGTGCCAAAGCGAGTAATAAATGTGGGGGATACACTATGACAGCCGCAGGTGAAGTTATCCAAATGGCGGTCTGCTCGGTTAATGGTAGTGGTAAACCTGTGGGCGCGGTCGCGATAAATATTGTAGTAGATGGGGAAGAACGGGCGATTGGAGTCACTAAAATCTCTGGAGATAGTTCGACGGTGGTTTCGTTCTCCGGTTATGATCGAATTAGACTTTCCAAAGGTAGTGTTATTAACTTTGTTACGAAAATCGGTGACCCAGAGAGTTCTTCCACTATTGTCTCGTTGTTAATTGAACTTATTTTGTAAATACTAATATATTGAAATAAATTTGTAAAATTTAAATATGAACGAATCAACGCTTCCAATTGTCAATACCACTCCATCAACACTGTGTACAATTAACGAAAGAAGTTCAGATTTTAGGTTGAATAATATCGTCGCTATGCAGGATATTTTAGTTAGAGAATATACAAATAGAAAAAGAAACGCTAAAAAATATAGGCGCGCGGTGAACATGGCTGAAGTATCTAGCACGGCTCTGGCGAGTGTTTCTGTGTTGTGTGGGGCGGGGACAGCTGCAACTATATCCACCATTATAACGGTTCCTGTAGCGGGGATTTTATGTGCGGTGTCGGCCGTTTCTGGGTTGTTGTGTATGGTAATTAGGGGCGTCGGGTGGAAAACTCGAGAAAAAATGTAGAAAACATGATAGAATATCTGTTCTCGCCAGGTCGAAGAAAAATACCATCGACGTTATGGTGTCCAAAGCGTTGGCCGATAAGAAAATATCAAATTTAGAGTTTGAATCCGTGGTGGAAGAAATGGGGAGATATGAACAATTAAAAAATGATATAAGAATCAAAGCGCGCGCCACCATGCCCAAGATTGAGTGTACTGATTGGGATAAATTTAGGGAAAAACTTGGAGATAAAGTCCGAAGAAATGTTACAGCACCAATATAATTTTCCTAATTTTTTCAAAATTATTAATTATTAATTATATTGGTGCAGTAAACAAATTTACATACCTATACAACATGTGTTTTTCACTGAGAATTACAAATTCAGTCGAGGATTACACTGTAACACACCGTCTGTGTAATTGATACACTCGCTCTGTTTACCTCGGCTATCAATTTACGCATGGTTCATAACCCTTGTAATTGAAACATTGTCGTAAATCGATAATTGTACAACACTAGGTAATGTTTATCATAACAGCCTACATGGTCGTGTGGGTTAAGGCGATACTCTATAGAGACGAGGGTCGTGGGTTCGCGCCGCGGTTGGAGCTAAACATTTTTATTTATTTATTTCTATCCCTACAAATTTGGTCGCTATGGTAAACAACTGCATGACAACGGCGTTCGGAGTCCGACCACTTGAGGTTGATGAAAAATAAATTGCCAGTTTACAAAAAAAAAATAAATGAGCAGACAACTCCGGCCGTTGTCATGGTAAACAACTGCATGACAACGGCGTTCCGAGTCCGACCGCTCGAGGTTGATGAAAAATAATTTCAGATAGCCCGTTTTACATACCTTCGATAAGAAAAATTTTACACTCGGCTATAAATTAATTAGTAGTTGTTTTTTTTTTCAATAATAATTTTTCAATATCTTTATAAGCGATATCGTAGAAATGTACATTCGTAAACGAATCGTTGGGTTTTAACATTTTTGTATAATACACCTTAGTTTCATATCCGATACGCATTATCCGTCTTAATGTTTGTATTTGCCTCTTGTATAGTTGACATAATTGCCGGTATAATATTGTAAATGTAACGTTTTTATCGGAGCGTAATAAATTACGCTGGTATTTCATGTATTCGATATCGCCTAGTGTTCTCATTTTATAGAATTTATATATAGGATTATAACCCCCGTAAGCTTCGTAAACTTCTTCAACACAGTCATTAAAAAATTTCAATTCAAATTGTATTGTATTATCCATTTTCTCTAATAATATTGGTACTTGTTTTTTCTGTTCAATTGGACGTGAAAAAAACATGATGTATTTTATGACACCAATATATACTTTCAAAAGTCAATTACCAATATAATTGGGACTCCCTCTTTTCAAAATTATTTTCTCCAAAAAATTCATAAATTTTTTGCTGTCGGGAGACCCAATTTTCCTCGTTAACCAATTTTTTGATTTTCGGGGGTGGTGGGGGTATTATAGAGGGTTATAAATTATATCACGGTAGGTGGTATCATTTTGACTCCCTTACTACTACTCTTCCCAACCCCGGAGATGAAAGTTTTGGAATCTGGACACATCCACGAGTTGAAGATTTCTATTCTTGATGATCAAGCGAGAAAGTTGAATAACTATTACCCGATTTCGGTCGTTCTCGAAATAACAGATTAAACATAATATATATACATATTAATCATGAGCATATACGGTCCAGGTAGTTCCAACTTAGAACGGGATGTTCCCGTCGCGGCCGCAGCATACGATGAAGCCGCAATGAGAAGGCTGGAGAGGGGCGTATCCCAGTCACACACAATTTTAACTAGGGCGGTTGCGCAAATGGAAAAAAATGCAAACTAGCAGACACGTCATAACAGTTTGGGCCGAGGAGCGGGGTTCACTAAGCGAGGGGGCCTACGAATATTCATTCGGTGCCAACGCGAGCAACAGATACGGGGGATACACCATGGCAGTGTCTGGGACGATTTTTCGAATGGCGGTCTGCTCGGTCAACTTTCGCGGACACGCCACTGCTGAAGTCCGAGTGAATGTCGTCCTGAATGGTGTAGAACAGAATATTGGCATCACCAAGCACGCGGGGCAGAGGTCAGGGTTTACTATATTCGATGATGACACTACAATTAAAGTTTCGGCAGGTAGTGTTATTAACTTTGTTACAAAAATTGCTGACCAAGCAGCTTCCTCCATTATTGTTACACTGTTAATACAACTTGATTTATGATGAATGACGAGAAACTATATCCACACTTACCTTCGGGGACGGCCGACCCGGCATCCTTTAGGATGACCAGGATCGTTGAGATACAACATATTCTACAACACGAGGGAGAGACGCGGACGGGTTATGCGAAGAAATATAGGCGGTCGGTCAATATATTAGAGGGGATGAGCACCGCGTTAGCCTCAGCATCCGTTATAAGTGGCGTGGGGAGTGTGTCTTTATTGTCAACAGTTGTCGCTGCACCGGTCGCGGCGACCTTGAGTGCTGTAACGGCGGGGGCGGGACTGTTTTGCATGACGACCAGACTCGTGGGCCGAAAACTAGAGGCCAAGAGTCGAAAGCACGATCGAATAGCGGTTCTCGCGAGATCTAAGAAAAACAGTATCGACGTTATCGTGTCGAAAGCGATAGCCGACAACGATATATCAGATAGCGAGTTCAAGATGGTGGTCGAAGAGATGGTTAGATACCAGGAGTTAAAGGGTACTATCCGGTCCAAGGCTCGACCACAAATTCTGGCGGATGAAGATATAAAAAAACTCGTTATGGAAGGGAGGACCGACGAGAGAAAAAATCTCCTCGCCCGTCTCGGGACATGATATGCTTATTCGCGTGTCTACAGCGACATCAGGATAATCCTCCACCATACATTCCAGCTGTTCCGACGGCCCCTCCATACGGAACATAAAAAAAAATAATAATTTAGGGCCCCGTTACGACACCCACTGACCGCCATACATTTGCTATAACCGCGTATCGATATACTTTGTGTTTTTTATTTGTTTTCTTATATTAATTATCTTTATAATTTTCTTAAAATTAATTAATAATAATTTTTACAAAACTAATTATCAAATTAATAAAATAACGAACCATCCCGGAAATTCGTGAACCTCGCTAAGTGTTTATAAATAATTATAATTTGCACACCATTTTTATGTTGCATAGGAAAGTGATGAGTATATATACGTTTGTAAGCCTTACAACAATTGGTCTCATCTCGTGTGTGCCATGTTGTTGATCCGGTATGACGTCCGTCTCGTCTGTTTAATGGTAGCAGTCTCTAAATGTGTGTGTGAATTGGTGATGGAATTGTATAGCTCAAAGGTGCCGGCCTAAAAGATTTCTACCTAAGAGCTTGCAATCACATCACCAAATCACAAAATAGGCTCGCCTTACTTCGTCGGTTTCTCTGAATTGAGGAATTGGCAATGGGGTTAAAGGTGACCCGTAAAATGAGACTGTGAGCCAACAGATGCGTGGGCTTAAGAAAGGTCCCAACACCCCAGTGGCTGGGTGCCGGCTAAGAAATCTGCACAGTCGCTGGGGGTGTGTGCACGAGTGGAGGCTTTTGCTAATTTTTTTTACAAATTATTAATAATTTTTCAATATCGTAGAAATAAATTAGCTATATTGGAGGAGAAAAATGGGGTGTTGGAATATAAACTATCACGCGCGGACGCATTGAAATTGCATTAATGATTTCAATAATAATTGGTTTTTAATATCTCTAAAAGCGATATCGTAGAAACTTAGATTCGTAAACAAATCGTGGGGTTTTAACAATTTTATATAATACATATTAGTTTTACATCCGATACGCGTTATGCTTCTTAATGATTGTATTTGCCTCTTGTATAGTTGGTATAATCGCCGGTATAATATTGTAAACGTAACGTTTTTATCGTAGCGTAATAAATTACGCTGATATTTCGTGTATTCGATACCGGCTAGTGTGTTCATTGTACAGAATTTATCGTAATCTTCGTTATATTCTATTTTATTATCCATTTTGTTATAATATTTTTGTTTTAACCTATTAAATGTATCTGTTCAATTGGACGTGAAAAAAACATGAGGTATTTATGAAACCAATTGTCACGTTTTTGTGTTGGTGACCAGTTTGTGCTATTGGACGAAAACGGTGTTTTTCGGGGAGCGGTGGAGTAGTATATAGGGTGGGGAAATGATACCACCGTAGGTGGTATCATTTTGACTCCCTATATACTACTACATGTGAACAATGACCACATGTGAACAAAGGCCAGATTTTTCTCTTCCCATGGCTGGCCTTTATTCACAGGTTTGAATGTATTTACAATTTATTAACCCTTAGAATATTGGAGGCAAAACTTGTCACCTGTTTCATACTTCGTCTTTATTATGCCGCTGCCAGCGAATGGTGAGGGGGAATAATTATAGTGTTACCGGTGTGCATACGTCCCATCCGTATGGCCGTATGGCCGTCCGGACGTCCCGTGTGTCCATACTTCCGTACGTCCCGCTCGGGTAAATCTCATATAATTTCTGTTTCCTTTTCATGTAGCTGCTTTGTATGTCACACAGCATTTATTTGATGGTCCTCTAGCATGCTGTAACAAATCCACGATCCTCGGGCCGCTGTTAAATCCAAGGTTAAGGTCACATACTTAGTACATTCATAACTTTCATTTTCCTTTCACGTAACTGCTTCCTATTTCATACATACATTCGTCTGATGATCCTCTATCATGCTGTATCAAATCCACGATCCTCGGTCCCGTTAAGCCAAAGGTTAAAGTTGCATACTTAGTGCATTCAAAACCTTAATATTCGGATACTTATAATTTCTGTTTCTTCTCATGTAACTACTTCATATTTCAAACATGCAGTCCTCTATCATGCTGTGACAAATTCATGATCCTCGGGTTGCCACGAAACTAAGGTCATGGTTTCTTAATTAGCGTGCTCAAAGCCTTAACTCTCGGGTAAATGTCTTATAATTTATTTCAGTAGCTGCTTCAAATCCACTATCCTCCGGCCTTTTGTGTTTTCAAATGTGCCCTCGTTTGTTTGGCTGCCAGTGGCAGCATTCATGTGCCGACAGGCCACATTTCTAGTTCTCAAAACAACCTGGTCTGGCAGCACTTTTGAAACATTTCATCTGGAAAGGATTCTAAAGTGCAACCAAACAATGTTGTTTTTGCTAAAAATGGAAATTAGAAAATAAACAGCAAACAACAAAATATAATTCAGCATGGTAAGGGTTAAATGGAGAAACAGGTGATATATTGTCAAAATGAATATGATTATGAAAATAGATTTACACTTTACTTTTTATAATCGTAAATGCAATCTTAGTTTATGCATTGTCCATAAACGTAACTTTGGTGTAAAATAATGTATTAATAGTTCACACCTGCATTTTCACAAAATTAATGTTGGGGTAAATTGCATTCCTTTGATGTCCTCTAGCATGATGTGGGATGGGTTGTGGCCTAGGGGTTAGAACACCTGACTTCCAATCCAGAGGTTGTGGCTTAAAACCTCGCATAGGGCATCAAAAATACTTTAATAGTATTTCCATCCCACTGATCTGTCGGATGAGACTTTAAACTGTAGTCCCGTCGCTATATGACCTTAGCTGTTGCTGGGATGTTAAACCCATTCACTTTCACTTTCTAGCATGATGTAACAAATCCATGACCATCCAACCACCAGTAATCCCAAGGTCAAGGCCACAGACTTTCAGAAACTTTCAGAAAATTTCTTATAACTTCTGTTTCCTTCGATATAATGTATTAATATTTCATACATGCATTCCTCTGATGGTCCTCGAGTAACCTTTAACAAATCCATGTCCCTCCGACCACCAGCAATCCCAAGGTCACAGACAGAAAATTAACGTTGGGGTAAATTTCTTATAACTTCTGTTTCCTTTGATAGAATTTAATAACATTTCACACATGCATTTCTCTACTGGTTCTCTTCCCCCACCCCCTCACTCCCAGCTCTCAACAGATAAATAGGGGGTATTGAAAGGTCTTGCTTACTGACAAATCTAGTTGACTGATGCCGTTTTAACATCAGCCCCACATATGACTATTGGCTGCCAACAGGCAAACGTTGTTGTCTTCTGACAAATAGTGTTTGATGTGCAATGATCATAGTTTATGACATGTGTGAGGCCCCCAGGTTGTCCGTTTTAGATATGTTTTGCTGTAAATCGGGCATGCGACCATTCTGAGACATGTGTGATAGTGACTAAGAAGCCATAATAATAAGATCACAGATGTTTTCTTGGTGTCCGGTTTAGCGAGGTATTTCTCACTACCAAACAGGTGTCCAGGCAGCGCAGAATCTGGGTATAATACTGCAGGCGGGCTATAACGACAATATCCCAGAAAGTGACCATGACGAACTTGAGGATTCGATTGGCAACAATATGAAAGATATCGGGTGTACGGCAGCCAACCGATGCGAAGTAACCACAGAGAGGGATGAGCAGTCCCGACGCAAGCGCGCCACAGGAACCGCCGTGGTTGTTCAGTTCATGTTCAACCTAACGGCATCCGGCGATTTAAATACCGACGCCTACTTCGAAAATAACACAGGTGACACGTCTGATAAATAGGTTACCGAAGTTGGAAAATCACGAGTAAATTATGTTAACCCTTTCAACACCACAGGCCTGTATAGTGGTATTCGTAAAACGTGTACATCCAGATCAGGATCTGCACTTTTTGCAAGTAATTTTCACATTTTTGAGAACAAAAACACCCCCTTTCATAAATGGACTAGTCTGAATATCATTTTGTGACCATTGTAGTTGTCGGAAAATTAACATATCACAGTCCATTCCAGTTATTTAGCGGTGAAAGGGTTAAAGCTGCATCCACGGCATCATCAGCGTTAGAATCTGTCGTTTTGACATCATGTTAATTACTGTCTGTTCCAGGGCTTCTAAACTGTCAGATTGCCAATCGGCCCAGACGTAACTGTCGGTACGATTAGTGCCCAAACACACCCCCCCCCCCCCCGTTTTAGGAGCTGATTCTCATCTTTGCCAAAATATTTTCTTTCTAATAAACATTCTCATGTTTTGTCAAAATATTTTTTTTCTAATAATCATGTTTTGGCAGCATATGAGAATCGTCTCCTAATACAATTCAAAATCGGTACATTTGCACGGTTGATACCGAAATAGCTATTAAACACATTAAATCTTAAAAATATATAAATGTAAGTAGTTTTTCATAAATAACAAAAAAACTCACCCTCCCCAAAAAAAAATATTTCATTGATTTTATTGCGAAAAAAATATTTTCCTATGGGAATTTAACATGCCGGCTAAAAATAGATATTTTTTAAGTAATTTTTCATTCGAAATAATTTCTTTTTGTTTTTTTAATCCTCCCCCACTGCTTCCACCTCTTTTTCTCCCATGTTAAATTCCCATAGGAAAATCGATTTTTGGTATAAAATCAATATTTGATGGAATTTCATCAAAGTAATCTTTTAGGGAAGGTGACTTTTTTGTTATTGGTGAAAAAGTACTTACATTTAAATATTTTTTAGATTCAATGTGTTTAATAGCCAAAGGTTCGTCGGCAGAAAAACTTGGAACAGACAGTAGTTTACACAAACTAATCCTTCATTTTTCCACCGATCCAATTCATACTTTGTATACCTGACCACCAGCACGAGCCGCAGTGTGCACCATGAAAATCACTCCACCTCAAATCCTTACAGAATTATCCCCTCTTTTTAGACTCCGAAATTCCCATGTTTGACTTTCCACCGATCCAGTTCATGCTTCGCATACATGCTATCTTCAAGTGACGCAGTGCATAGCACAACATTTTTCACTCCACAAATGGTGCTTTGCATACACCCCACGTCTGAACACCCAAGGTCAAGGTCACTGAGGACTTATGTTCACCTGGAGCACGTTTCATTAAACTTCGTACGACTAAAATGTTCATAAGTGAACATCGTACCTGAACCCGAATAATAGCAACTCGTATATAACGATAAGCCGCGAAACGACAGTTGCTGGGCCCGAAAACATATTGCATCGTACTTTGCATAGCCCAATATCGATCATTCCCTGTCTGATATGTTTTGCCCTGACCAACCGTCAAATATCATCATCATATAGGTCTCCACATATATCACATGCACTCACACTCAGCCTTTTTCACGGTCTTGCGATACGAGAATGAACTAGCTAGGTTAAATTAACCGCCTCATTGCCTCCTACATTTAATGCACATATTTCGACTGTATGGCAGATATTAGTAAATTCGGAAACAAACGGGCCAACGGTCATTGGCCTGCCATTTTTGGGCTCAAATGCTCGGGTTTGGAAGGTCCTCGAGCCAATTCCTACCCTTAAATATAAGGTAATAAATAAATAAATAAATGTTCGTAAGTGCAACTTCAGATCGTCTGGAAATTTCAATTTGACGAATTTACATTTATTGATAAATGTAAATTAAATAATTGTTTACAAGAAAACAGTGTTAATGTGAAATTTACATACTATCATAATTTTGCACTTATGAACACTTTAGTCGTACGAAGTTTGGTGAAGCAGCCCCCTTGTTTGTAAGGCAAATTTGTTAAACCTTAGAATGGGGAAACAAACATTGTCATCTGCTGTTGTTTTATAATTTGTCTTCTTTCCCAATAAAAACATAGTTTGACGGCAGTTTATAATTGGAAATGATTATATAGCACTGTGAAAATAGAACATAAACAGCAGATAACAAAATTTAATTCAGCAGTGTAAGGATTGCACTAAAGTTTGGTTTGTTTTTTTATGTAAATATTCCGTTCTGATTTGGGATTTACACCCCCCCCAGCAGGTTGAATACGGGGTCGAACCCGTTGGCCTGGCCTTACTTGACCTTAGCTGCCTATAGGCCGTTAAATACCAACAAACAAACAGTCCAGCCTGTGACTGGTGATATATGTGTGTTGCAGCCACATACAGACATATAATCATTTACTATCGTGTATACATGATAATACATATATAAATGTAAAATTAGTTTGTGTTGTTATACTCCTGGCGACCGAACTATGTTGAAGGGTATACATTGTTTGTATTATGAATGCACATAGTTTTAATGCTGAACTAGTATCTTGTGTGATTCATGTTTCCTGTAGCGGAGTTCCCAAAATCGCAAAGTGTATTAACATAGCCAAGTGCACTAACCCAGGTAATTACACTAACCCAGCTAAGTGCACTAAGCCAGCCTTGTGCATTAACCTAGCTAAGTGCACTACCCAGCTAAGTACTCTAACCCAGCTAAGTACACTAACCCAGCTAAATACACTAACCTAGCTATGTGCACTAACATAGCCAAGTGCACTAACCCATGTAATTACACTAACCCAGCTAAGTGCACTAACCCAGCCCTGTGCATTAACCTAGCTAAGTGCACTAACCCAGCTAAGTACACTAACCCAGCTAAATGCACTAACCTAGCTATGTGCACTAACATAGCCAAGTGCACTAACCCATGTAATTACACTAACCCAGCTAAGTGCACTAACCCAGCCCTGTGCATTAGCCTAGCTAAGTGCACTAACCCAGCTAAGTACACTAACCCAGCTAAATGCACTAACCTAGCTATGTGCACTAAGATAGCCAAGTGACTAACCCAGGTAATTACACTAACCCAGCTAAGTGCACTAACCCAGGTAAGTACACTAACCCAGCTAAGTACACTAACCCAGGTAAGTACACTAACCCAGCTAATTACACTAACCCAGCTAAGTACACTAACCCAGCTAAGTACACTAACCCAGGTAATTAGACTAATTACACTAACCTAGCCAAGTGCACTAACCCAGGAGAATGCACTAACCCACTAAGTGCACTAACCCCTACAAGCTAAGTGCACTAACCCAGCTAATGTGCACTAACCAGCTAAGTGCATAACCCAGCCCTGTTGGCATTAACATGTTAGTGCACTAACCCATGGTACTTTAACCCAGCATAATGCTAAGTAATTGCAACTAAGGTCAGTGATACCAGGTAATTTACAAATAACCCAGCTATGTGCACTAACCTTGCTATGTTACCACTAACCCGCAGCTAAGTGCACTAACCAGCTAAGTACACTAACCCAGCTATGTGCACTACCCTAGCTAATGTGCATAAACGCAGTGGCTAAGTGGTACTACCTAGCCAAGTGCACTAACATAGCTAAGTAATTACTAAAAAACCCGCACAACCACCCCAAGTAATTACACTAAAAAACCCAGCTAAGTGCACTAACCACAGCCTTGTGCATAACCTAGCTAAGTGCACTACCCAGCTAAAGTACTTCTAACCCCAGCTAAGTACACCTAACCCAGCTAAATGCACTAACCCAACTAGCTATGTGCAACTAACATAGCCCAAGTGCACTAAACCCATGTAATTACACTAACCCAGCTAATGCACTAACCCAGCCTGTGCATTAAACCTAGCTTTTTTTAAGAGCACTAACCCAGTCTAAGTACACTAACCAGCAAATGCACTAACCTAGCTATTTGTTTGCACTAACATAGCCAAGTGCACTAACCCATTGTAATTACACTAACCAGCTAAGTGCACTAACCCAGCCCTGTGCATTAGCCTAGCTAAGTGCACTAACCCAGCTAAGTACACTAACCCAGCTAAATGCACTAACCTAGCTATGTGCACTAAGATAGCCAAGTGACTAACCCAGGTAATTACACTAACCCAGCTAAGTGCACTAACCCAGGTAAGTACACTAACCCAGCTAAGTACACTAACCCAGGTGGTAAGTACCCACTAACCCAGTAATTACACTAACCCAGCTAAGTACAACTAAACCCACCCGCTAAGTACACTAACCCAGGTAATTAGACTATTTACACTAACCTAGCCAAGTGCACTAACCCAGGTTATTTCATTCTAAACCCCCAGCTAAGTTGCATTAACCCAAATTAAGTGCACTAACCCAGCTAAGTGCACTAACCTAGCTAAGTGCAAACTAACTAGCTAGTGCACTAACCCAGTTAAGTGCACTAACATGGCAAGAGCACTAAAAGCCCAGGTAAATTTTCATAACCGGCTAAGTGCACCTAACCAGGGTAATTACACGCACCCAGCTATGTGCACTAAATTTGCTTATGTCCACTAACGCAGTAAGTGCACTAACCCAGTAAGTACACCTAACCCAGCTATGTGCATACCCTGCTATGGTGCATTAACGCAGTAAGTGTACTACCTAGCCCAAGGCACTAACATAGTAATGCACTAAACCTAGGTAATTACATAACCCAGCTAACACCTAACCCATGGAAATTACACTAACATAGCTAAGTGCGCTAACCCAGGTAATTACACTAACCCATAGCTAAGTGGCACTAACCCAGGTAATTCACTAACAGCTAAGTACACTAACCTTAAGTCCTTTATGTGCACTAAACCTAGCTATGTGCAACAAAAACCCAGCTAAGTAACACTAACTAGCCAATTGCACTAACCCAGGTAATTACTAACCCCACCCAGGTTAGGTGCTTTCTAACCTTGCCTGTGCACTAACCTAGCTATGTGCACTAATCCAGCTAGGTGCACTAACCTCGCTAAGTGCACTAACCCAGCTAAGTGCACTAAGCCAGCTAAGTACACTAACCCAGCTAAGTGCACTAACCCAGCTAAGTACACTAAGCCAGCTAAGTACACTAACGCAGCTATGTGCACTAACCCAGCTATGTGCACTAACCTAGCTATGTGCACTAACCCAGCTAGGTGCACTAACCTAGCTAAGTACACTAACCCAGCTAAGTATGCTAACCCAGCTATGTGCACTAACCTTGCTATGTCCACTAACGCAGCTAAGTGCACTAACCCAGCTAAGTACACTAACCCAGCTATGTGCACTACCCTAGCTATGTGCATTAACGCAGCTAAGTGTACTAACCTAGCCAAGTGCACTAACATAGCTAAGTGCACTAACCTAGGTAATTACACTAACCCAGCTAAGTGCACTAACCCATGTAATTACACTAACATAGCTAAGTGCGCTAACCCAGGTAATTACACTAACCTAGCTAAGTGCACTAACCCAGGTAATTACACTAACCCAGCTAAGTACACTAACCTATACATGTATATGTGCACTAACCTAGCTATGTGCACAAACCCAGCTAAGTACACTAACCTAGCCAATTGCACTAACCCAGGTAATTACACTAACCCAGTTAGGTGCACTAACCTAGCCTTGTGCACTAACCTAGCTATGTGCACTAATCCAGCTAGGTGCACTAACCTCGCTAAGTGCTAACCCAAGCTAAGTGCAAACCTAATTCAGCTAAGGTTACACTAACCCAGCTAAGTGCACTAACCCAGCTAAGTACACTAAGCCGCTAGTACACTACGCAGCGATGTGCACTAACCACGCTATGTGTAAACTAACTAGAGCTATTTGCACAAACCCAGCTAGGTGCAACCTAACCTTAGCTAATACTAACCCAGCTAAGTAGCTAACCCAGCATGTGCACTAACCTTGCTATGTCACTAACGCAGCTAAGTGCACTAACCCAAGCTAAGTAGCATAACCCAGCTAATGTGCACTAACCCTAGCTATGTGCACTTAACGCAGCTAAGTACACTAACCTAGCAAGTGCACTAACATAGCTAAGTGCACTAACCTAGGTAATTACACTAACCCAGCTAAGTGCACTAACCCAGGTAATTACACTAACATAGCTAAGTGCGCTAACCCAGTTAATTACACTAACCTAGCTAAGTGCACTAACCCATAGTCACTAACCTGCTAGGTACACTAACCTATACATGTATATGTGCACTAACCTAGCTATGTGCACAAACCCAGCTAAGTACACTAACCTAGCCAATTGCACTAACCCAGGTAATTACACTAACCCAGTTAGGTGCACTAACCTAGCCTTGTGCACTAACCTAGCTATGTGCACTAATCCAGCTAGGTGCACTAACCTAAGCTAAGTGCACCTACATGATAAGTGCACTAAGCCAGCTAAGTACACTAACCCAGCTAAGTGCACTAACCCAGCTAAGTACACTAAGCCAGCTAAGTACACTAACGCAGCTATGTGCACTAACCCAGCTATGTGCACTAACCTAGCTATGTGCACTAACCCAGCTAGGTGCACTAACCTAGCTAAGTACACTAACCCAGCTAAGTATGCTAACCCAGCTATGTGCACTAAGGCAGCTAAGTGCACTAACCTACCCAAGTGCACTAACATAGCTAAGTGCACTAACCCAGGTAATTACACTAACCCAGCTAAGTGCACTAACCCAGGTAATTACACAAACCTAGCTAAGTGCACTAACCCAGGTAATTACACTAACCTAGCTAAGTGCACTAACCCAGGTAATTACACTAACCCAGATAAGTACACTAACACAGCTATGTGCTCTAACATAGCTATGTGCACTAGCGCATCTAAGTGCACTGACCTAGCCAAGTGCACTAACATAGCTAAGTGCACTAACCCAAGGTAATTACACTAACCTAGCTAAGTACACTAACCCAGCTAAGTATGCTAACCCAGCTATGTGCACTAACGCAGCTAAGTGCACTAACCTACCCAAGTGCACTAACATAGCTAAGTGCACTAACCCAGGTAATTACACTAACCCAGCTAAGTGCACTAACCCAGGTAATTACACTAGCCCAGGTAATTATACTAGCCCAGCTAAGTGCTTTAACCTAGCCAAGTGCACTAACATAGCTAAGTGCGCTAACCGAGGTAATTACACTAACCTAGCTAAGTGCGCTAACCCAGGTAATTACACTAAGCTAGCTAATTGCACTAATCCAGGTAATTACACGAACCCAGATAAGTACACTAACCTAGCTATGTGCACTAACCTAGCTATGTGCACTAACCTAGCTACACTAACCTAGCTATGTGCACTAACCCAGCTAAGTGCACTAACCTAGCCAAGTGCACTAACATAGCTAAATGCACTAACCCAGGTAATTACACTAACCCAGCTAAGTGCACTAATCCAGGTAATTACACTAACCCAGTTAAGTACAGTAACCTAGCTATGTGCACTAACCTAGCTATGTGCACTAACCCAGCTAAGTGCACTAACCTAGCCAAGTGAACTAACCCAGGTAATTACACTAACCCAGCTAAGTACACAAACCCAGCTATGTGCACTAACCTAGCTAGGTGCACTAACCTAGCTAAGTGCATTAACCCAGCTAAGTGCACTAACCTAGCCAAGTGCACTAACCCAGGTAATTACAATAACCCAGCTAAGTGCACTAACCTAGCTATGTGCACTAACCTAGCTAAGTGCACTAACATAGTTAAGTGCACTAACCTAGCCAAGTGCACTAACCTAGCTTAATGCACTAACCCAGGTAATTACACTAACCCAGTAAGTACACTAACCTTGCTAAGTGCACTAACCTAGCCAAGTGCACTAACCTAGCTAAATGCATTAACCCAGGTAATTACACTAACCCAGTAAGTACACTAACCTTGCTAAGTGCACTAATCTAGCTAAGTACACTAACCTAGCTAAGTGCACTAATCTAGCTATGTACACTAACCTTGCTAAGTGCACTAATCTAGCTAAGTACACTAACCTTGCTAAGTGCACTAATCTAGCTAAGTACACTAACCTTGCTAAGTGCACTAATCTAGCTAAGTACACTAACCTTGCTAAGTGCACTAATCTAGCTAAGTACACTAACCTAGCTATGTGCACTAACATAGCTAAGTACACTAACCTAGCTATGTGCACTAACATAGCTAAGTACACTAACCTTGCCAAGTGCACTAATCTAGCTAAGTACACTAACCTAGCTAAGTGCACTAATCTAGCTAAGTACACTAACCTAGCTAAGTGCACTAATCTAGCTAAGTGCACTAACATAGTTAAGTGCACTAACCTAGCCAAGTGCACTAACCTAGCTTAATGCACTAACCCAGGTAATTACACTAACCCAGTAAGTACACTAACCTTGCTAAGTGCACTAACCTAGCCAAGTGCACTAACCTAGCTAAATGCATTAACCCAGGTAATTACACTAACCCAGTAAGTACACTAACCTTGCTAAGTGCACTAATCTAGCTAAGTACACTAACCTAGCTAAGTGCACTAATCTAGCTATGTACACTAACCTTGCTAAGTGCACTAATCTAGCTAAGTACACTAACCTTGCTAAGTGCACTAATCTAGCTAAGTACACTAACCTTGCTAAGTGCACTAATCTAGCTAAGTACACTAACCTTGCTAAGTGCACTAATCTAGCTAAGTACACTAACCTAGCTATGTGCACTAACATAGCTAAGTACACTAACCTAGCTATGTGCACTAACATAGCTAAGTACACTAACCTTGCTAAGTGCACTAATCTAGCTAAGTACACTAACCTAGCTAAGTGCACTAATCTAGCTAAGTACACTAACCTAGCTAAGTGCACTAATCTAGCTAAGTACACTAACCTAGCTAAGTGCACTAATCTAGCTAAGTACACTAACCTAGCTAAGTGCACTAATCTAGCTAAGTACACTAACCTAGCTAAGTGCACTAATCTAGCTAAATACACTAACCTTGCTAAGTGCACTAATCTAGCTAAGTACACTAACCTAGCTAAGTGCACTAATCTAGCTATGTACACTAACCTAGCTAAGTGCACTAATCTAGCTATGTACACTAACCTAGCTAAGTGCACTAATCTAGCTATGTACACTAACCTTGCTAAGTGCACTAATCTAGCTAAGTACACTAACCTTGCTAAGTGCACTAATCTAGCTATGTACACTAACCTTGCTGAGTGCACTAACCTAGCTAAGTGCACTAACATAGCTATGTGCACTGACATAGCTAACTGCACTAACATAGCTAACTGCACTAACATAGCTAACTGCACTAACATACTGCGTGTACTGATCCAGATAAGTGTAACAAGGGCATCATTATCACTAAGTTAATCCTCTCGCTTGCAGCCTTGATAATAAACAAAACAAAAACGTTACCGGTATCTACCTTCCGTTATAAAGAAAATACATACCACGTATAAAGCTCCATCTATTACAGTTTAGAAATTATACAATTTATAAGGCAAATATGCAAAGGGACACCTGTGACGAAAACAATATACCCATTTTAATGGTGCGCCCTCGCAATATACCCACTTTTCAAAATTTCAAAAGTCCAAAATGGGGAGATAATCCATGAGACGGGAATAAAAATCTAAATGCAATTTGCGCCTCTACACACCATAAGGAAGCCACATACTACATATGAATTCTCCATCTATTACAAACTAAAAGTTTTACTTCTTACAAGGTAAACATGGTAAAATTGCGGTATTTTAAGTCTAGCTACAATAATTCGCCTCCTACGGCTACAATTTGACCCATTCAACAAATGTGAGCAACTGAAGTGCATACCAAAACCTGTTGTATGTAGGTCAAATGTTAGTAAACTGTATATTTTATACATTTAAACAAAATTAATAAACTTTGATGTAGAACTAGTAAATTGTCAAAAAAATCATAGAACTGGGAAATCATTTTCCTATGGACAGATGGAAGCCATCTGTTGCTCAACATTCAACATAACGAAATGAAGCTTTCAAATTTACATGTAAATGTTAGATAAACACCTTGACACGGTAAAATAACCAATTTCTGCATGTGTATGTTCTTTATTAATAATGTATTGATACATTGTTGACAGTTTTATATCGCTAACATATCAAACACGCCGAAAAATCACTCTTCCATGTGTTACATTAAAGATATGGGGTTAAATTGCTACCCTCACGAGAGGTATGGAGCGGGGTAGCAATTTTATTTCTACTACACACCATAAGGAAGCCACATACCAAATGGCAAATGTCCAGCTATTCTGGTTTAAAAGCTTTACTTCTTACAATGTAATATTGAGATATGCTATGTCAAAAAGTGGGAGATAATCCATGACCCGGGGCTCAAATCAAAAATCAAATAAAAAGTTCACTTTGCGCATCTGCACACCATAAAGAGGATACATGTACATACCAAATACCAAGTCTTACTTCCTACTAGGCAACATTGATAAAGTCCAAAAGGGTCAGATGTAGGTGTCAAATCAAACATCGAAATTCATTTTGCACATCTTCACACTATAAATAGATACATACCAAATAATATCAAGTCTCCAGCTATTACAGTTTAAATGTTTACTTGCAAGAAAATGTGATGGATGGATGGACGAACGGACACAATGTACCCATTATTCTTTATAAAACTGGGTATAAATAGAGGGGGTATCTTTAAATAAATGAAAATTGCAAACAGTGCAAATCTTAATGTTGGCTCGTAAAGAGCCAGCTCATCTGGATCTACACTGTTTTCAAACACCGCTGTAGTAATAGAGGTCTGTAGGGCACATGTGGAAGACTCGGACCTGTGACACAAACAATGCCCGAATCTTCCACCTGTGCTGTAGTGTTGAAAGGATTGCACAGTCAATAATTCCACTGATACATTATTGCAGTGAGCCCAGCCCTACAGGGACTGGTCGACACAGTGACACTGATGACCGACATAGCTGAACAGCTTCGGAACAACACAAGTGCTCTACTGGATGTAGAGATAAACGGGGTATCATACGCGGTGGATCTCAGCAGTGTGTCTGGCGTCGGCGCCGTCCAGTGTCCAGAAGGATTCTCGGCCTTAGACGTCGTCTGTGGTGGGTGCATTGCACACTTTATCACTTCCAATTGCTACATCTAGTATTCCATATCAATATCCGACTTTTTTTCTCGACGTTTTCCAATAAAAAGGTATGGTCAGGGGTGAAACAATACGAACAGGAAAAATGGAAGCAGACCTTATAGATGATGATCACATTTATGAAGCCAATTGTACATATTGGAAAATGGCTGCTCAAAACTCCCATGAATCCCACTGGAGCTAAATCCAGGAATCAAGATGGCTGCCAAAATGACAAAAATCATAACTAGTGCAAATTCCACTAAACCAATCAGGAAAACAATTTGTCGACGAAACATACTGAATATAAGTAATTAATCACAATTATCCAAATTGTGATAGTAATACAATCAAAATGGCGTCCAAGCCAACATCTCTAAACTGAGCAAACATGTGGAACATGTGGAATAACTATATTCGAATGTAATATCGGGGTTCTTAGGAGACATTTCAACTATACGATAGAGTTAATAGCCCATCCGTTACCCCAAGGTCATGGTCGCAAACTTAGCACATTAATAAACTTAACGTTGGGGTAAATGTCTTATAACATCTGTTTCCTTTCATAGGACGCCTTGATATTTCATACATGCATTCCTCCGATGACCCTCTATCATGCTGTACCAAATCCACGACGCACCACCCAACCCTTACCCCAAGGTCAATGTCACAAACTTAGCATGTTCATAAACTTAACGTTGGGGGTAAATGTCTTATAACATATGTTTCCTTTCATGGAACGCCTTGATATTTCATACATTCATTCATGTGATGATACTCTATCGTGCTATAGCAAATCCATGAGATACCGCCATCCCCTTACTCGAAGGTCAATGTCACAAACTTAGCACATTCATAAACTTAACATTGGGGTAAATGTCTTATAACATCTGTTTCCTTTCATGGAACGCCTTGATATTCATACTCCTCAGATGACCCTCTATCATGTTGTAGCAAATCCACGACCCACCAATGAACCCTTACCCCAAGGTCAAGGTCACAAATTTAGCACGTTCATAAACTTAACATTGGGGGTAAATGTTGTGTAACTTCTGTTTATTTACAGGGAACGCTTTGATAGTTCATACATGCATTCATCTGATGATCCTCTATTGTGCTACAGCAAATCCACATCCCATCCCCCACCACTTTCCCCAAGATCAACATCATAGACTTAACGTTGGAGTAAATTTTTATAACGTATGTTTATTTACAGGGAACACCTTGATAGTTCATACATGCATTCAACCGATGATCCTCTATTGTTCTACAGCAAATACATGACCCCCACCCCTTTGCCCAAGGTCACAAACTTAGCACATTCATACATGCATTCCTCATATGAATAGCTATCATGCTGTAGAAAATCACCAACTTGGTGCGTTCATAAACGTATGGGTTAAATTTTGTATAACTTCTGTTTTCAGGGAGCCCATTGATATTTATCTTAATATGCTATATCATGCTATAGCAAATCCACGACACACCTTTCACCACTGACCCCAATGTCAAGGTCCACCGCACACCCCTTAACCCAAGGTCAAGTTATATAACATTCATGTTTTGTATACAACTGTGCCAAGTTTGAGCTTCGTTGTCTTCTGACAACTCTTGTTATATATTATGTTATTTAAAATAATATTCAAGATGGACACCAAATTGAGAGAAATGTCGCAAAATGACTTAAATTTGGAATAAAATATAAAACATTTACCTCTGATTACTTTATTTCAATTTGTTATATGGGTTATTTGCTGAATTTTGAACTACGCAATTTATTTAATGTGTACTTCATGTATCATATTATGCAAAATGATATTCAAGATTGTCACCAAATTGTGAGAAATATCGCAAAGCAACTTACATCTAAATACGTAAATCAGGACAGGGAAATGAAAAAAAATATTGTTATGTATGCTTGAAACATGTCTCAAATTGGCAGACTTAGTTCATTGCAGCATTATCACGCAGAGTTGTGTTTGTAACTGCATTACTACCGTAACTGGAATAACCTGCAAAGTTGGCAAAATTGTCAGTACGTTATAAACGTATCACCAGTCGCGTTATCGTCACGCAGCACCACATTGACATTATCGATCATAAGTACCTTTGATCTATATCGGTAGCTTAACCCCAAAATGATGGAACCTAGAAATAGAATAATTGTAAATAATTCATTTTTAAATCGATGTGTTTATGGAAGATGGGCAGCATAATAGTAAACTTTTCATACATGAGGTGATAGCAGCACATATATTATATTGTTACATGGTTTCCGTTGTTTGCACATATGTGCAAACAAATAGCGCGTGATGTTTGCACATAGCTTTAGGCAATGCTCATTCCGGGGCCGCGCGTAATGGACGTGCCTTCATAACGTCACTACGCGGAAGTGCCTTCATGACGTCACTACTTCATGACGTTCATGGCGAGGCCTCGGAATATGCATACCGAAAATTATCTACGTGAATGGGACGATTTTATAAAAGTACTGAAAATACTGAATAAAAGGCTCAAATTACATCAGTTTTTTGTTGGATATGTAACAATAACGTTTGATCATGTCCAGCCGTGTGCAAACGTTTGCTGTGGCCCGAGGGAACTGTTTGAATCCCAAGGCCGCAGTCCCTCGGGCCACAGCAAACGTTTGCACACGGCTGGACATGATTAAACCTTATATTATCAGTTGGTAGTTCCATTCGGATAAAGATGATTGATCGATCGAGTTTGAAATATCCATTTATTTTACAATACTGCACTGATTATGACCATATTTAACAAATTAACAATAATTTAACCTACATATATATGCAAGATTCATATGGATAGATATATTTGTATTCAAGATACAGTGGAAGATCGATCTCTCGAACCGGCAACGGACTCGAATAAAGTTCGATTCAGGCGTAGTTCGAGGGAAAGAAAATAAACTATTCAGTGATTTCATTCCATTTAGTAATGACACCATTGATTGATGTTTGCATGGGACTATGGCCTTCTGGAAGAAATATCAAATAAAGAAATATAAATAATTACTTATTTTATTTCAATATATACATATATGCATACGTAAATAAATAAACTGTTAATTAAACAGAATATTACACACCGTTTCGTCTTTGTCTCGACTTTTCCATTGTAAACGTGTTTATTTTACTATGCTATAATTAAGCTTGACAACCACAACTTCACAACCATGGACCATTTTTATTGCTAGTGAATGTTTTTTTATCACGGATCATTTGCATACACAAGCATTAAAGTGTTTGCAAAAGATCGGCGCAAAATAGCATTCAATAAACGAAAGTAGACAGGGGCGAAACATCATATCCCAAGAATATGTCTATAAATAGCACACTGGTTTATTAAATATACAAACTGTACAAATAAAATGTAAACGAAATTGCACAATTTGGCATTTACAAATGTTAAAGGCGGAATATTATTATATTACTCAGGAATACAAATACGAACATGTCCTTTCATATTATATTAAAACGTCCATGAATATTTCTAAAAGCGAAACAAATCAAACAGACCGCCAATCTTGTAGATCTTTTAACTAATTGTGTCAAACAGGCTGTCAACACCTATGGTCATTTAAGACACAGAACAACTGGGGTAAATCCTGTATTTCATATGTAAAGAGGAATCCCATGTGCCTTGCTTTGACTAGACACTATGTCACCAACTACGTCACCGTTCTTTTAACATTCGGTTCTCGCATTTTGAAATTGTTTTTGTTTATGACCATGCACGTACATCGTGTGTTAAGGTATTACAGTGTTAATATGGCGATTATATAGAAGTGTGCCATGCTGACCATATATTGTAATAAAGCTTTTGAAGCATTTCAAACAATTTATCTTTTTGTATTATCTGCAGAGAAGCGGTAGTCAGTGGTAACATGAGGAATCGCCGGTTTTTCAATAGATCAGAGAAAGAATTGTGTCACTACTAGTGGATTTTTCCAGATACTGTGAAGTAAAACTGAACATGGAATTTCCTTGACTTAATATGAAAATGAGATAATTAACCGACAAACGCATGTTTGTGACCAAGAACAAGTTGCAACTGTATTCATACAATATCCAGTGATATACATTTTTTCCAAATGTGGTATATAGTCATTTTAAAACAAAACAAAAATTATATTGTACAACTTTTCCTTATTGGTATGTGATTCGTGTCCCATGTTGATCACAGTTTCTGCTAGTATACATATACTTATACATGTATTTAATTAACAGTGTTAGTATTTCCATCCCACTGGTCTGTCGGATGAGACTTGAAACTGTCCCATCCCTATATGGCCTTAGCTGTTGCGGGGATATTAAACCCATTCACTTTCTCCAGTGGAGACGATTTTCATGTGCTGTCAAAAGCAGGTTTTTGTCGAGAAATATTGAAAATAAAACATTTCCGGCAGACGACAAAAATGAATGCAGCGTTTTAAGGGTTAAGTATTGTTTGTGTTTAGTTGAGTGTCCCGTGGGAACGAGATTCGTCACCGGAGCCTGCACGTTCTGTGAGATGGGCACATACCAGGACCAATCGGCCCAATCCACCTGCAAAGCCTGTCCCACAGGGTACACAACCGCAGCGATCGGAGCGAATAACGTCGCAAAATGTTCGGGTAAGTACAACACAGGTGGGAGACTCGGACCTGCGACATAAAAGAAATCCTATTACTCCACCCACCTGGATTTGTACTGCACATTACGTTTATAAACGTAAAATCCCATTACCCCACCCACCTGGATTTGTACTGCACATTACGTCTATAAACGTAAAATCCCATTACCCCACACACCTGGATTTGAAATGTACGGTACGTGTATAAATGTAAAATCCCATACCCCACCCACCTGGATTTGTAATGTACGGTACGTGTATAAATGTAAAATCCCATTACCCCACTCACCTGGATTTGTAATGTACGGTACGTTTATAAATGTAATATCCCATTACCCCACTCACCTGGATTTGTAATGTACGGTACGTCTATAAATGTAAAACCATTACCCCACCCACCTGGATTAGTAATGTACGGTACGTTTATAAATGTAAAATCCCATTACCCCACCCACCTGGATTTGTACTGCACATTACGTCTATAAACGTAAAATCCCATTACCCCACACACCTGGATTTGTAATGTACGGTACGTGTATAAATGTAAAATCCCATTACCCCACCCACCTGGATTAGTAATGTACGGTACGTCTATAAACGTAAAATCCCATTACCCCACTCACCTGGAATTGTAATGTACATTACCTTTATAAATGTAAAACCATTACCCCACCCACCTGGATTAGTAATGTACGGTACGTTTATAAATGTAAAATCCCATTACCCCACCCACCTGGATTTGTAATGTACGGTACGTTTATAAATGTAAAACCATTACCCCACCCACCTGGATTTGTAATGTACGGTACGTTTATAAACGTAAAATCCCATTACCCCACTCACCTGGATTACTAATGTACAGTACGTTTATAAGTGTAAAACCATTACCCCACCCACCTGGATTTGTAATGTACGGTACTTTTATAAATGTAAAACCATTACCCCACTCACCTGGATTAGTAATGTACAGTACGTTTATAAATGTAAAACCATTACCCCACCCACCTGGATTAGTAATGTACAGTACGTGTATAAATGTAAAACCATTACCCCACCCCACCCACCTGGATTAGTAATGTACAGTACGTGTATAAATGTAAAACCATTACCCCACTAACCTGGATTAGTAATGTACAGTACGTTTATAAATGTAAAACCATTACCCCACGTATAAATGTAAAACCATTACCCCACCCACCTGGATTAGTAATGTACAGTACGTTTATAAATGTAAAACCATTACCCCACCCACCTGGATTAGTAATGTACAGTACGTTTATAAATGTAAAACCATTACCCCACCCACCTGGATTAGTAATGTACAGTACGTTTATAAATGTAAAACCATTACCCCACCCACCTGGATTAATAATGTACAGTACGTTTATAAATGTAAAACCATTACCCCACCCACCTGGATTAGTAATGTACAGTACGTTTATAAATGTAAAACCATTACCCCACTCACCTGGATTAGTAATGTACAGTACGTTTATAAATGTAAAACCATTACCCCACCCACCTGGATCAGTAATGTACAGTACGTTTATAAATGTAAAACCATTACCCCACCCACCTGGATTAGTAATGTACAGTACGTTTATAAATGTAAAACCATTACCCCACTCACCTGGATTAGTAATGTACGGTACGTTTATAAATGTAAAACCATTACCCCACCCACCTGGATTAGTAATGTACAGTACGTCTATAAATGTAAAACCATTACCCCACCCACCTGGATTTGTAATGTACAGTACGTTTATAAATGTAAAACCATTACCCCACTCACCTGGATTAGTAATGTACAGTACGTGTACAAATGTAAAACCATTACCCCACCCACCTGGATTAGTAATTTACAGTACGTTTATAAATGTAAAACCATTACCCCACTCACCTGGATTAGTAATGTACAGTACGTCTATAAATGTAAAACCATTACCCCACCCACCTGGATTTGTAATGTACAGTACGTGTACAAATGTAAAACCATTACCCCACCCACCTGGATTAGTAATTTACAGTACGTTTATAAATGTAAAACCATTACCCCACTCACCTGGATTAGTAATGTACAGTACGTCTATAAATGTAAAACCATTACCCCACCCACCTGGATTAGTAATGTACGGTACGTTTATAAATGTAAAACCATTACCCCACTCACCTGGATTAGTAATGTACGGTACGTTTATAAAAGTAAAACCATTACCCCACTCACCTGGATTTGTAATGTACAGTACGTTTATAAATGTAAAACCATTACCCCACTCACCTGGATTTGTAATGTACAGTACGTTTATAAATGTAAAACCATTACCCCACCCACCTGGATTTGTAATGCACATTGCGTCTGTAAATGTAAAATCCCATTACCCCACCCACCTGGATTTGTAATGTACAGTACGTGTATAAATGTAAAGTCCCATTACCCCACCCACCTGGATTTGTAATGTACAGTACGTTTATAAATGTAAAATCCCATTACCCCACCCACCTAGATTTGTAATGTACGGTACGTTTATAAACGTAAAATCCCATTACCCCACCCACCTGGATTTGTAATGTACAGTACGTTTATAAATGTAAAATCCCATTACCCCACTCACCTGGATTTGTAATGCACATTGCGTCTAGAAACGTAAAATCTCATTACCCCACCCATCTGTATTTGTAATGTACGGTACGTTTATAAATGTAAAATCCCATTACCCCACCCACCTGGATTTGTAATGTACAGTACGTGTATAAATGTAAAGTCCCATAACCCCACCCACCTGGATTTGTAATGTACGGTACGTTTATAAATGTAAAATCCCATTACCCCACCCACCTGGATTTGTAATGTACAGTACGTTTATAAATGTAAAATCCCTTTGCCCCACCCACCTGGATTTGTAATGCACCTTGTGTCTATAAACATAAAATCCCATTCCCCCACCCACCTGTATTTGTAATGTACGGTACGTTTATAAATGTAAAGTCCCATAACCCCACCCACCTGAAATTATAAACTTAATACTACAGTACAAATCCAGGTGGGTGGGGTAATGGGATTATTTGTTTACCCACTTTGTACTGTACATTACGTTTATATTTATACGTTTATAGTCGTAATGTTCAGCGGGAATCTAGGTGGGTGTGGTAATGATTTAATACCTCCTGATCCGTTAGTCGGATCCTTTACCAAACTTCATCAATAGCTTTGTCATATTGATGGCTATCCATCCAATATCATTCGAGTGACATTGACCTTCACCTTAGTGACCTCAACCTTTGTGTCAATAATTTTGAACGTACATCAAAATGGTGAATACCTCCTTATCCATTAGTCGGATCCTTACCAAAATTCATTAATAGCTTGCTAAAATTTGAGTGACCTTCACCTTTATGACTTTAACCTTTGTGTCAATATAAAAATAAATGTGCACGTTAGTCCAAATGTTGAATATCTCCTGATCTGTTAGTCGGATCCATACTAAAGTTCATAAAATGCTTCGTCACAATGATGGCTCCCAACCAGTGTCATTCAGGTGACCGTGACCATTGTGACATTGACCTTGGTGTCAACAATTTTGGACGTATGTCGAAATGTTGAATATCTCTATAGTCTGATCATTGCCAAACTGCATCAATAACTTCTACAGATTCATAGGTGTCCCTCTGGCGTCTTTCGGTTCGATTCGATTCGATTCGATTTCGGTTGACATGACATTGACCTTTATGCTGGTGACCTTAAACTTCATATCAATAATTTTAGACGTACATCCAAATGTTTAATATCTCTTGATCCGTAGTCGGATCATCTCGAAACTTCATTAATCGCTTCCTCACATGCATGGATATACATGTTTACCAATGTAATTTGGCTGACCATGACGTCTGGCTGACCTTGACCTTGGTGACCTTCATATTGGGGTCAACAAATTTGGACATACATGTACAACCAAATGTTGAACATCTCCTGATCCCTTAGTCATACATGTATCATTACAAAACTTCATAAGTAGCTTCCTGACATTGATAGCTATTCAACCAGTGTCATTCGGATGACCTTGACCGTCACATTGATGGCCTTGACTTGCGTGTCAATAATTTTGGATGTACGTCCTAATGTTTAATATCTCCTTATCCGTTAGTCGGATCATTACCAAACTTCATCGACAGATTCCTCACATTGATGGCTATCTGCCCAGTGTCATTTGTGTGACATTGAACTTGGTAACTGTGACCGTTGTATCAATAATTTCGGACTTTCTCATATTCTGACCTTCACCTTGGTGACCTTGACCGTCGTTTGTTTTCTTGTTTTTTTTTTATTGGTTTTCAACGTCCCGTAGTGGTTGGTTGGGAGCATGTTATGGGTAATTTAATGATCGGGATTCATCCTTACCGGAATCCCACTGCAGACATGGTTTGACCCTCAGGTACGTCTTTTGCTTTCTTGTATAGGAGAGTTGAATCTAGTAATCCTACCAGTAATACTTTTAGTGAAGGGGCCAAGTGACTTTGGTGTGGCATGGACCTGGCATCAGGTCAGATTATTATAATTACTCGTTGCGGGGGGGGGGGGGGGTATACTGGAGTCAGGTTGTCTGTCTGTCCGTCCGTCTATGTGTGCGTCCGTCACTAAACTTAGCATCAGAGGAATATGTTATAACTTCTATTTCCTTCATCTAAAGTGCTTAATATTTCACACATGCATTTCTGTAAGGCTCTAATACCATGCTTGGTCCAACCCCCACTGATCCCAAGGTCAAGGTCAAATAATTAGTCTCTTTACAAAACTTAACATCAGAGAAATATGTTATAACTTCTATTTCCTTCATAAAAAATGCTTAATATTTCACACATGCATTCCTGTAAGGCTCTACTACCATGCTGTGCCAAATCCACGACCGTCCAACGCCCGCTGATCCCAAGGTCAACTACTTGGTCTCTTTACAAAACTTAACATCAGACAAATAAGGTATAACTTCTATTTACTTCATTGAAAATTCTTAATATTTCACTTGTGCATTCCTCTAAGGTTGTACTATCATGCTGTGACAAATCCACGACCATCCAGCCCCCGCTGATCCCAAAGTCAATGTCACATACTTAGTCTCTTTACAAAACTTAAAATCAGAGAAATATGTTATATCTTTCTTTCATCGAAAATTCTTAATATTTCATGCATCCATCCCTCTAAGGCTCTACTATCATGATGTGACAAATCCCCGCTGATCTCGAGGTCAAGGTCACATACTTAGTCTCTTTACAAAACTTAACATCGGATAAATCGGTTATAACTTCTATTGCCTTGCTCGGATCTGCTTCACATTTCACACACGCATTGTACCTATGGACCTCTACCACCATATGTGACAAATTCACATTCGTGCCGCCCCCGCTATGCCCAGAGTCAAGGTCACAAGACCACACACTTGGATTTCTTTTTGCATATTTAGGGGTACCTAGACGTAAATATTCCGTTCTGATTTTGGGATTTTCTCCCCAATGCAGCAGGTGAAATGCGAGATCGAACCCGTTGGCCTAGCCTTAAATGACCTTAGCTGTTAATAGGCCGCCAAACACCAATACACCATCATCCCCGGCGATCGCCTTGCTCATTATATATGCTCCTTGTTGTATCCACACCAGTTTACACTGTAACAACAACGACCACAGGGACGACCACAGAGACAACAACAGGTTCCGCAGGAATAACAACAACAACAATGTCATCACCACCCAACTCGCGAAACATATCAGGTATAGTGTAACTGCTCTAAACCAGACACTCAGAGAGTGTCAAGACTGAAAAAAGAATATTAACCCTTCACCCCTAACTGGAATGATATGTTAATTTTTCAATTGTCACAAAATGATATTCAAACTAGTCAATTTATGAAAAGGGAGTGTTTTTGTTCTTGAAAATATTAAAATTACTTGCAAAAAGTGCAGATCCCGATGAGATGGCTCGTCACGAGTCGGCTCAACTGGATCTACACTGTTTCCCAATACCAGCATACAGGTCTGTAGTGTTGAAAGGGTTGACCATTGTTGACGAAGAAGACAACATTTGGCTGATATTCAGAGATTTGAGTCATAAGTCAAAACTGGCCGGCCGTTACAATAGGGGTGACACTATAATAATCAACAGTTTACTTTACTATAGATTTTGAAAATCGGTTGAGAAATTGCAAAGTTATTAACAAATTAAAAAATATTATTCTGGGTTCATGCCGTTTGATATTCCTGACGTTATGCGTTTGGTGCGATATGTCTACGACTTTGTTCATGTACCAATTTACTTAAAGCTGGAGACTGTTCTTTATAGGAATTGAATATGTGTATAATTGTGTAACCATTACACCAGTTTTAACCATTACAATGTTGAATTAAATTACGTCGTCTGCTGGGTTGCTTTTTCATTTCCAAGTTTATCAGCAAAAACATAGTTTGGTAGGACTTTAAAATTTCCAATGGAAATGATTCTAAAGTGCTGCCAAATTATGTTGTTATTGAGAAAAATGAAAAAATATGAAACAACAGCAGACTACAATTTTCGTTTCCCGTATTCTAAGGGTTAAATATTATGATTGCCAGCTATGCAGATATACTCATTTATCAATATTTAATTTACTGATAGTGACGCGTGATTGTATCAGACTATTTTGATATGCAAATGTGTCTCCTGAATAAATATTTGTATCAACATATTTCAAAATGATTATCACGTGGTTACCACAACAACAACAATGTCTAAAAGTGTTGAAAGCGCGCCCACTCCGAAGTAAATATGATGTAATAGTTTCCTTAATATGCAACGGATTTTGCTGAAATATGGCGCAGCAAACGCGTCTTCATGATTGATCTGATTTGGTGGTCTCGGGACATCAGGATTGACAGCAAACACGGAAATTGATTCTTCGCAAAAACGACATAAGTTTGGGCCAAAGTACTGAGACCACTAAATGCAGCGTAACAACATGTGTTTGATGCGCCATATTTCATTAAAATTAATTACATGATAAGGACAATATAACAGAATACGTACTACGACTAATGCAGACTGAATCTAGAGTGACAGGGAGTTCTTTTTTATGCCTCCAAGTGATTAAAACTAGAGGGAAGTCAATGAGGGAAGCCATCATAAAAAAAAAATTCGATGTAAATATTCCGTTCTTAAATTGGGATATTCCCCCAAATGCAGCAGATTAAATATGGGATTGAACCCATTGGCCTTAGATGTTGATCGGCCGTTAAACACCAATAAATCAATCAATCACAATATACCCACGCCGAGCGGCAGACAGAAAAACTGTATAGTTTGTGTACACAACTCCTCTGAAACCGTTCAAAATTTGGTATACAGGAATTTTCGAGTACGCTGACACAATGAGCCGAGGAGACGAGCGATAAATGTGTTCTTCCCGTTCAAAATGGTGGATTTCAAAATGGCCGCCAGAGTAAACTTGTTTTGCCCATATCTTAATACTCGTAGGTACTTGCTTTTTGTACACAATCGATACTAAGAGCAGTAATAATAAAACATACTAATGTATTGTGAATACACTGTTGAATTTCAAAATAGCCTTTCAAACATGTTTTTCCCAATTATTTACACAAAATGCACACAATGCTCTTATCTAGCATGTTTACAGGAAACACACTACTAATAACAATATATTTACTATTTGCCTATGATTGTTTTTTTTTTCAATTCCAAAATGGGCGCCAAATAAACATGTGCATTGTATCTAAGATGTATCAGATGGATATTATTATTATTCTGAACAGATAGTATTTATGTAATTATGTTTAAGTATTATATATTTGTGTATATATTTGTATTCTATGAATTGTTGTTCGGAATATTGAAATCCGAGATGGCCGCCACAAAGGAAATAAGTGAGATTGAAAAACTGTAACGCAACTGTCATTTATTGTCGCGCCCGCTTGCGGACAGCGCGATATAGTCGGCACTTTGACGTTCATACGTACATACGTACGTGCGTCCGGATTTGCGTTAAAGTTTTTACATATGTTATATCTCTGCAACCTCTCCACCGATTGCCTTGAAACTTCATATGCATGTTTTCCATCCACCAAATATTCATTGTGCGCAATACCCATGCTTCCCACATGCCCAAGGTCAAGGCCAAATGTCTTAGAGAAGTTTGCGTTAAAGTTTTTTGTAAACTTTGCTTTAAAGTATTTACGTATGCTATATCTCCTCAACCGCTTCATTCATTGACTTGAAACTTCATATGCATGTTTACCATCCTCCATATATTCATTGTGTACAATACCCATGCTGCCCACATGCCCAAGGTAAATGTCAAATGTCTTAGAAGTTTGTGTCAAAGTTTTTGTAAACTTTGCATGAAGGTTTTTACGTATGTTATATCTCCTCAACCGCTTCACTCATTGGCTTGAAACTTCATATGCATGTTTACCATCCTCCAAATATTCATTGTGTGCAATACCAATGCTGCCCACATGCCCAAGGTCAAGGTCAAATGTCTTAAATGTTTGCGTTAAAGTTTTTGTAAACTTTGCGTTAAACTTTTTACATATGTTATATCTCCTCAACCGCTTCACTCATTGACTTGAAACTTCATATGCATGTTTACCATCCTCCAAATATTCATTGTGTGCAATACAAATGCTGCCCACATGCCTAAGGTCAAGGTCAAATGTCTTAGAAGTTTGCGTTAAAGTTTGTGTAAACTTTGCGTTAAAGTTTTTACATATGTTATATCTCCTCAACCGCTTCACTCATTGACTTGAAACTTCATATGCATGTTTACCATCCTCCAAATGTTCATTGTGCGCAATACCTATGCGACCCACATGCCCAAGGTCAAGGTCAAATGTCTTAGAAGTTTGCGCTAAAGTTTTTGTAAATTTTGCATTAAAGTTTTTACGTACGTTATATCTCCTCAACCGCTTCACTCATTGATTTGAAACTTGAAACTTCATATGCATGTTTACCATCCTCCAAATATTCATTGTGCGCAATACACATGCTGCCCACATGCCCAATGTCAAAGGTCTTAGAAGTTTGCATTAACGTTTTTGTAAACGTTGCGTTAAACTATTTATTTTATTTTTTGTCGCACCTGCTTGCGGACAGCGCGATATATGGTTACAGTTTTTGGTTAAAGTTTTTCAGTATACTATCAAACCTCGTTTAGTACTATCAAGTGCTTCGGCGGGCGCGACATGCTGGCCACGGCCATCTAGTTTCATGTAAAATGGTATACTATGCCCGTTTCATGCACATAGAAATGACCATATTCGAATGTAAACCAACACCAGATTCTGGAATTTCACATTCAAAATGGTCGCCAGTTATTCAGAATAGCAAGTAAATAGCAATGCTTGTTAAAGTACATATACTGCTACGACCTTATATTGATATACTCCGTTTCAGGAATATGTTATTATAGAGGACGCATTGACACTCTTCGTGTAAATGCACAATATGATCACCTTTTACTAACACTGGGACATACAATTTAGTTATCGTTGTGCATCAGAGGATATATTAGAGTGATATTAGATTCAACACGTCAGAGAATAAAGCAATGTTGGGATTACTTGAAACTGAGCAAATATCTCACAAGGCAGCTCAGATAACACCGGAATGTAATTAAATCCAGTAAATGTCATACGGACAAGCTGCTACATATCCTTATTTCTTTATAGGGGAGGGATCAGATATTAATCATTGCGTTGACAAAAATCCGATGTCACTATTATGTATCACATGTTGGTCACCGTTCAGGTATGTCTACACGTTATAATCATAGTACATATGTCAATTCATTGGTAATATATGTATATATTACAGCAGACATTCGTCTGTATGGACGGTTGTAGCAGTAAGTTGTAATATGTTCCTGTGCATACATTGGCATATGGCATATGATATATCAATAAACATCTACAGAGTTAGATAGAAATGGCATGCAATATGTGACATTTTCTTCCACATCTTTAGTCTCATATCTATCATAAGCAACGTATCATATACCCTAGCGCCATAATTCATGTTATGTCGTAAATTGAAACATATTGCACAATGATGTACGAGAGGAGCTTGTTAAATAGTGAATGTCCGTAAGTAAATATATATATTTGAGGACTACATAATCCACAGCTCAAACACGGTGGCATAACAGCGTACTAAGCTAACCATGTCTACAGGTATGTCATTGTCCTAAATAAAAATACCGGATGAGTAGTGTTGAATGGAAAGGGAAGGATAGAATGATGGCAGCTGGCCAATCATGTGGGAAACTCTCAACGAGAAGTGTATCGCGAACGTAATCAGAAGCAATTGTCGACATGGGATGGATTAGCATGTATAAAAGTTCCAAGGCAAACCTAAAATTACACAGTTTTGTTTATGCGCAGGATAGTGGTCCCATGATTGACTATATACCATTTAGTATATCTGCCCTCCGTCGCATCGCACCAAAACAACTGTGTGCTTGGTTCTATTGTCGGCCATTTTGAATGTACAAATGGTTCTCCCAGTCAAATTTATAATGCTAGAATTTGTATCGGTTAGCTATTTGTGATTAGTGATTCTTAATATTTGCTAACACGTTGCGATTGGCCTATGCGATTCTCATATATCGGGATATTGCCAAACTGTGTAAGTAGGAGGCCGTTTTGAAATTAAAATAACGCCATATATATGAACTATATGGTATGTTTCATTACGCAAACATTGTATTAGCGAGCCTACCTCACCAAACCCCCGGTTACCTATGTAAACAGCGGGTTTGATGAGGTTGGCGCAATAGGTAATGCGGTCAAATAGGTCACGATGCAGTGACTATTTTCAATCAATAACTTATGTTGTAAGCGATTGTAATGTGTATTTTCAATATTTATATTATTAAAATGTATCATATCGGTACCCCTTTAAGTAATATTTGTATATTTTAAATGTAATGATGTTGCCATGAAGCGCATGAATATAAGTATTAATTAATCCAGTTTATATTGAGGCAAATCACACAGCCTAAAAACATAGTGCTGGAGTATAAACCATAGTATCGTATATTATTCATAAGTATATCACTATTAAACATTAATTACAATATGTATGCATATTATTAAAACAGTAGATGCTACCGCTGTTTCGCTGTATGAATATTTATAACAAAATATTTTTTTATTCGTCCGCGTACGGATTTCTGTCACACAAAGCGCCATTTTCAGTTCATATTTTGACCTGTGAATATGAACCGGACTAAGTTTAAACAACGCTCGATTCCGTCCAATTCAGATTTCTCTGCAGAATGTTCAGACTAACTACATATTAAGTAATGTTGCTAAATAAGTGTTAACGGCTGGAACATGGTTATCACTAAAAGGAAGAAACCACAGTCGTATTATTGAAAAATAAGATTTACCTGAGACCTCATGGAGGCCGCCATTAATCCAGTGTAAACAATAGACCGTGTGATCCCATTTCCTGAGTAGCCCCCGTTTAGTGAAACGATGTGCTAATCATGATATTATGTTCCCCAATAATTGGAAACGGTTTGAATTTCTCGGTAAAAACTACGAAAGTCATATAAAAATAACGATGTATATTTAACATTGGATACGCTTAAACGGTATTACTCTCTCATCGGATCGTCAGTTGTCGTCGATAGCGATTTGACGTACTGATCTGGTCTTGATTTATTGTCAACTTTCAACGCCATTTACAGAATATATGGTTAATTTTGGAAATAAATAACGGCAAATTATGATGACGTCTGCTCTGAAATATCTGTCAACATGCGGACGTAATTTAAGGAAATCGATTATATTTTAAGGCTACATCTGTGACTAATTACGAATTTATGTATGGTCTTTGGCTACACCCGACACATTACACAGATCTAGTTGTAAATACACGTCGCTTTGTGTGGGGAAAAAATCGATAATGCGTAGTTGTGTGTGACGAGGTGTTGATCTGAAGGATGGACGTGTCGTTTTGATGTGTGCCGCAACACCTCACTGTCGGAGACAACATGACAATTAACGATATACTCTCGATTATACACAGATCTATTAGACGGCTGGTTATTTAAAATAAAGAGTAGTTCAGTACACCTTCGCCGATATTGTTTTTAGAAAATCAGTAATATTTTCCGGAAATGGTGTTGAAAAGTTGACAAAAATTCTATCACCGTATTTAGTTGTGCTGATATTGTTTTAATAAATCAGTAATCTTTTTTCCGTAAATGGTGTTGAAAATTGACAAAATATATAACCGCATTTCTCCGATATTCGTTTAGAAAATCACCAATATTTTCTGTAAATGGTGTTGACACAAAATGCAGCGTTCACGCGGAATTCAAATTAAATACAAAATAATACTTTAATAAATAGACGCCGATGGCTACTGTGTTTGCGGCCAGTGAATTCTGATCGTGGTAGCCACAGGCGCAGTTCGAACAGTGTTGTGAGCAGATGGAGGACAATAATTATTTCAAATTCATAAAAAAATGTTTGCTGTCCGAAAATTAATTAATTGTGACAGCCAAAAAAAAAAAATTTTGATTTTTGGGTCAGTAAAACATTATATGGTATAGACAGCATAGACAGTACCTCAAACTTTAAAAAACAGTAACAAAACTGTCTGTACAAACAAAAATCGGTGTATATTACTTAAACTTAAAACATCAGTAACAAACTGTCTGTGTATATATTACTTAAAGACAGACACTTTAATTGTTGGTAAGTTTCTATCAATTTATAGGTATTTTTATTAAAATCATAAAATTGTGAAAATATTAAAAAATATTAAAATCACAAAAATAATATATATGGAGAATTTTTTTTTATACCACGTCGAGGTTTGAACCCCCGACCCTTTCGGGAATCGGTAATTAAATCATTGAAGTCGCGACCTTAACCTCACGACTGTTGCGCCATTTATAACAATCACAGTTATACAGAAGTGCTATCAGTATTACGCCACCATTTGAACGTAATAATTATTAAATTATTTGCAACTCCATCTACAACAATATCGTTACAGAGATACGCTATTGAAACAACATGTATTAGTACCCATAACATAACAAAGTAATGTATCATTATATATCACAGGAGATAACTTAAAACTATATATCCTAATCATAAACAGAACAATCCGCTTGGCTCGTATGAAAATAGTTCGCGTGATATTGATTATCTCCTTTGTCGAAAGTAGTTCAGTGATTTATTAATTCCAAATAAGACGTGTTTGCGTAATGTAAAGTTCTTATTCTGTCACTGACCCAGGCATACATATGTGCGGATAATTATAATAGTAAACTGGATGATTTTCAATCATCGAAGCATGGTGAAAAGCAGTTTTGAATGGCGGCCATTTTGAAATTCAACTTGAAATCCTCGACCAAGTTGTAGTATTATGATTGTCTATGCTGTGTGGCTCTGAAAACATTGTATATGCACTAAACGTGAATGTTTATGAGTATTAAGGTGCACTCAGTAGACATACAATGTTCTTTATATCAGAGACATCATCTGATACATTTTCTGACAAAATAAACATTCATTCACCATTACCCCGCATATTGATTGGCATTATTATACATTTTATATCAGACATAAATTTCCATACTGATATCAGGGGCGATAACCGTGTTTCCTTAAAATGTTAACGGACATTACTAATTATTCTCTGTATTTATTTTTGATGTCCAATGATCGTACGTTATAATCTGTCGAAAATATTATTTTTTTCAGGTGACGCATTTAATTAGTATAAATAATTAAAAATTAACATGCCTCATTTGCATATGAAAATAGCCTGATACATACCGCGAGTCACTATCAGTAAAATAAGTATTACCAAATTATTATATCTATCTGTATAGCGGACTGTATTTTTTAGAACTGGTGGAATAGTGACACAATTATACATTTATGTAATTCCTATAAAGAACATTCTGTGCCCACTGAGCGGGCATGTACCTTTATGTATCAAGAGAGGGGCCATATAATTTTACATGGCGGCCATTTTGAAATCCGCCATTTTAAGACGGAATGAAGTATTATTTTTCAATTGTCTTCTCGGCTCATTATTTTCAGTGTACTCGAAAATCCCTGTGTACAAAGTTCATACTTTCCACTTGAAGTACATTACTTTTGCACTCATATTTTACACTAGTACAGTGTTTGTGTACACAACTCCCCTGAAACCGTTCAGTCAATCAATCTGAAATTATACACACGTCTTCTAGTACTTCTACTCATATTGAAGATGTGCACCTTGTTGTTTTTATGCCAAAAAAATAGTTTGTAACCAAAATATCACCTTTTTAACTTGGCCATTTTTTCGATTGATATGAAACTATACAAACGTTTTCTGCACATATTGAAGATGTGAACCTTAGTGTTTGTATGCCGAAAAAACAAATTTATCACCTTTTTAACTTGGCCATTTTTTCTACATGTTTGTATCCAATTCTATGTAACCGGAATCGTATCGGGCGTTGTGTAATCGTTTGAGGTTCGTTCACTCTAGATCCATAGGTAACAGTATGACTGTACGGGTATAGGCTTTTGAAAGGACAAGGTAAATAATAAGTCTGGACAATGTGCAGTTCATGAATGATTATTGGTGTACAAGTGAGCTTATTAAAGTATTATATATATCTTATGACCAACCCGCACCCCCTAACTGGTATTAATGCATTTTAGACCCCCGTGCCAAAATAAATGGGTTCCCTGAGATTTAGGGTGACCATGTAGGCAGGTTTCAAACTTGGCGATTACTCACCTGTAGTTCTCGAGAGTGCCGGTCAATTTAGATAGAACATAAGTCGGGTCCCGAACTAGCCGTCTGCTCGGCTTATATAGCGAGTTATGACCATGCACGTGCATGGCCATAATCTCGAACCCCTCGTAAGTATGAAGGTGGATCTAAGATAATACGAAATAGACTGTATGACCAGTGATTATAATACATATGTTGTCTATGTCAATACACGCCATGACCGCCGCAAACAATAAACGTTTACAAGACTCATACATATAGCCTCTAATAAATATGAAGCTACATGTATGAGGCTTGTAAACGTTTATTGTTGGCGGCGGTCATGGCGTGTATTGACATAGACAACATATGTATTATAATCACTGGTCATACAGTCTATTTCGTATTATCTTAGATCCACCTTCATACTTACGAGGGGTTCGAGATTATGGCCATGCACGTGCATGGTCATAACTCGCTATATAAGCCGAGCAGACGGCTAGTTCGGGACCCGACTTATGTTCTATCTAAATTGACCGGCACTCTCGAGAACTACAGGTGAGTAATCGCCAAGTTTGAAACCTGCCTACATGGTCACCCTAAATCTCAGGGAACCCATTTATTTTGGCACGGGGGTCTAAAATGCATTAATACCAGTTAGGGGGTGGGGGTTGGTCATAAGATATATATAATACTTTAATAAGCTCACTTGTACACCAATAATCATTCATGAACTGCACATTGTCCAGACTTATTATTTACCTTGTCCTTTCAAAAGCCTATACCCGTACAGTCATACTGTTACCTATGGATCTAGAGTGAACGAACCTCAAACGATTACACAACGCCCGATACGATTCCGGTTACATCTATATAATTTCTGCTTTACACATCTCTACCTAAATTAGTATATCTGTTTATCACAACAAGAGGAAGAAATAATGCTATATATTTCAAATTCTCGTTAATGTTTATTGCTATGGTGACAGTTTCACATTTCTGCATCTTCGCTGTCTGACCCATCTTCGACGGGCGTATTTTGTGACATACAGCACTCTTGTTATTGTATAAAATGGGCTTTCACAGTTTAATTAAGCAGTGTAATAAAAATCATAATATACTTGTGTAATATATATATGCAAGTGAGCCCGCTACAGAAAACATGTTAGGTAATCAGCCAGCTTCAAATTATAACGACGTGTATATGCAATAATAGAATCTAACTTGTTTAATAAATATCATATTAAATCGTCACTCATGTAAGATCCTCTATGTATTTTCATCAGTCTGTTCATCAGCCCGTAAGATTTGCGTTAAAGTTTCTGGGTACCATTATCATTATCCATAAACTGGATTGACTTGAAACTTCATATAATTCTTTATCAGCATCAGTATTCTCATTTTATAGCACACCCATGTGGTTTTCATACCCAAGGTCAAGGTCAAATTACTTTTTACAAGTTTTTGAAATTTTTGCATTAAAGTACTCAATATCTCAGCAACCGTATGCGAGATTGACTTGAAACCTCATATACTGTTGGCCAGGGGTATCATTGAGCCCCTGCTCACTTAATCTAGTTCCAAATTTATTTTTCAGATAATCCATTAGCCGGGGGTCAAATACAAACAATCAACATTAACTTTGCGCATCTACACACCATAAGGAAGCCACATACCAAATGTGAAGTCTCCAGTTATTAGTGTTTAAAAGTTTTATGACTTACAAGACAAGTTCAAAAGGGGGAAATAATCCATGAATCGAAAGCTAAATCAAAAATCGACATTCACTTTGCGCATCTGCACACCCTAAGTAAGCCACGTACCAAATGTGAAGTTTCCAGCTAGTACGTTTTTGTTTCTTATGCCACATGTTTACAATATTGCAGTGCTCGTCATTGTTGGAGGCACAGCAGGTGGAACAGCCATTGTGTTGCTTGCCACATTCGTGGCCCTGTTCATGTGGAAAAAAGTGTGCAAGTACGTATATAGAGGATCTTACATGAGTGATGATTTAATATGATATTTATTAAACAAGTTTACTGATTTCATAAGAAATGAGGCTCTATCAGTGAACGAGTTTAATAAATATCATATTAAATTATCACGAATGTTAGATTATATCTATTGCATAACCACAACTTCCTGTATTGAAACTGTGCTGATTACCTAGCGTGGTTTCCGTATATTCAGTTCATAAATCTGGCTCCAGTCCAACCACCACTCGAATTACCTCCCTTGCGTATTGAATTGATAATGATACACACCTCAGCCAATGACGACATCAGTTAATATTCAGTTCGAATTTTGGGATTTCCCCCAATCCTTACATGTGAAATATGGGATCCGACGCTGTTAACCCGGCCTAAAGTGAGCAGAGCAGTTGACTGGCCATTAAACACAATTAAATATGTAAACATTCAGAAGCATGTATAATCCGTGCTTACACTTGCTTGCATATAGTCCAATAAAGGGTATGCTTGAATTATGTAGTAATTTATTAAGACATTACAAGGCTAGAGGTAGATACAAATGTGGTTAATTTAAAAGACGGAATAAGACAATAATGACAACGAAATACAGAATAAAACAGACAAGACCAAATCAAACACTCTAATAATGGACCATTTTAAAATGGTTACTATTTGAATGGGTCAGAGAAAACAGGATGCTAACTCCCTAATGGAATTAGGCCCCTTCTTCCACTCATGCCTTCATTTTCAGGGTTCGTGTCCGTGAAAACAGAGCTGGTAATACAGCTGCCCAAAACATGGTCCGTCCAGACCGTGTTGCTCACTCTGTCTTTGTGTCCAATGGCTACTACATGAATTGTTCGCAAAATGTGAAGAAGCCATGTAGGGAAAAGAGTTCTGGTGCCATCACAATTAGTGAAGTGGAAGTGACATACGACAAGATCATTCCACCAAAGATATGAGCTGGTCCGGCAGCCGTCAAACCGTTAGCATGATGTGCTACACTCCACCAGAGACAGGGGTGGGAATATGCAGGATATATCCTGAAATTAGGATTTGAGATTCCTGATAGTTGCAGAAAAATACTAAAATGACCTTAGCTGTTGACGGGCCGTTAAACAGTATTAAATAAAATCCTGATAATTGCAGAAAAATACTGCTGAGTTGTTTCAATTTTCACCGATGTCGGTACATAAGTATCAGATGTTCTATCTTGTTGAACGCTACAAGATAGGAAATCCGATATTTATGTACCTATATGGGTGAAACTAGAAACAACCAAGCAGTCCTAGTATTGTCATATATCTTTAATTAAACCACTTTACACAGGGCCATGATGAAAACGCGTTTTTATTTTGTATAGTATGTTTCCCTTTCACGTTTTGTCTTCATTGCATGTGCCTGTGGCCAATCACCCTTCTCATCCCTACATGGCCTTAGCTGTCGCTGGGACGTTAAACCCTTTCACTTTTTACGTTTTCTCATCCAGTCACACGCACACTATATGCACATAAATGCTGCAATGGAAAACCTTGAAACCAGACAGCTAGCAAAGCTCAGTTTGTGTAACTGTCATGGTCACAGGTTAAATGTGTTATAACAGGGAGCAAAACAATCTTGAACTTATTTTTGTTTCACTAATTGAGATTTTTTAAGGATATTTAATGCATTTATAGGCCTTGGTCCGTTACTTCAACCTGTACTCATGGTCCATACTGTTTTCATTTCAACAAGTTGTTTACACACATATAAATGTGATTGGATAAATAGGGCTTATGTGGTTTGTGAACAGTGTAACTCCTAATCGCATAGCTCACTCCTGTAGCCTTATAACGATCTGTATTGCTTGTTAACACCATGACGGATGTTTCATTAATGGAATTGATGACCAGTGCCATTCCTGATCAGACTGTGCGGATGAACAGGCTGATCTGGATCTACACTAGTCGCAAAACCCATAAGCCCCATTTCTTTTGTCACAACCACAAATAAAATTTACTATCGTTACCTCAAACTCTCTCTGCAGTCAAATTTCAAATTTCTCCATTCTCTTATAACTTCTTTACTGTATAACTGATTGGCTTGAAACTTCATGTGCATTTCCCACCCATGCTGTCCCGATGCCCAAGGTTAAGGGCAAATAGCTTTGAAATTTTCCGTCCACTAGATGTGTGTGCATTTCTCATTCTGGAATAACTTCTTTACTGTATGCGTGATTGACTTCAGACTTCATGTATATGTTTCTCGTCATCCATATGCTCATTCGCACCCCCTATATAAATTCCTGGGTACGGCCTGATAGCAGTGTGTTAAAATCATAATGTACTAGACTGCGGGTCATACATATATAAACAAGTGTGATATTGTGTTTATATAATGAATATAATCTAACATTTGTGTTGACTTACTAAGATATTTGTTTATCATATTTGACAAAGCTAACACATTCTTCCATCAACAGACTATACTTGACGATTCAAATATACAACTCCCACCATTACAAAATACACAACATATGCCGAACCTAGATAGACTACAAATAACACCATTGGAAATAACCACCATTGGAAATAACCAATGTCCTTAAATCTCTAAAAACTGGAAAAGCATGTGGAAATGATGGTATAAATAACAAAGTATTGAAAGAACTCGGTTCAGAATTAGCACAACCTTTATGCTATTTAATACATCTATAGAATCCGGTACGGTATCCAATTTATGAAAAGAAGCCAACGTGACCCAAATTTTCAAACAGAATCATCCTTCTGATACGGCAAACTTAGAGCAATTGGCAAAGCTTTCGAGAAAATTGTCCAGAAACACCTGGCAGAAAACAACATACTATCTACTTTCCAGTCAGGTTTTGTACGCTGCGACTGTACGGCTAACCAACTTGTGGAAATTTATAGCACATTCTGCAAAGCCCTAGATGAACGAAAAGAGGTACGTGCCATTTTCTGCGATATTAGCAAGGCATTTGACCGAGTCTGGCATAAGGGTCTTATATATAAGCTTGAATCTATTGGGATTAAGGGCCACCTACTTTTCTGTTTCAATGATTATCTTAATGTAATCTACCTGCCATTACCTCCCTTGGTTAGGGCGACAGTAATGACTAAGTGGATGCCATGTTCGATACTTTTAATAACATGATTGTGTGATCATAGAGTCAAAACAGGTGTCGGTGTGGAGATCAGTCTGTGGTTACCACACGCTGTAATAAACAATATGACACTCCCGTAATAACAATCAGCATAACATGTACAAATATAAAATAACATAGCAAATGATTAGATTCTAGTGTAACTGTCGGACAGGCGGATCGCACAATTGATATGGGCGATTCCATTTAAACTAAACCTACATAATCACAATTGTATTATATTATGATGGACCGGCTGTAATACCCGATGTAGTGGTCATACATAGATATATTGATTATTTGTGTTTAACTGCATATCAACAGGCAAGGTCATTTAAGGTCGGTGTAATTACAGAATATAGCTTATGATTCTTATCCATGGATTATGGAATAGCATGACTTGATATGTACTGAAACGTTGTTGCAATTTCAACGCTGTAATACACATAAGACATATGTACTAATACATATGTGTATTAACACATAAGACATAATACTTACATGTATGACCAAAAGTGTCATGCATTAACTGACCCCCTATTGGAGACCTAGGCATGATTACAAACTTACCAAGTTAATGGACCTGGGTGTAATTAACTGTCTGTCTCCCCCTTTCACACGGTGCTGTACTGGATGGTGGTAGTCATGCCGGTTAGAACTGTAAATGGTTAGAGGTTGTGAAAGAGACGTGCCATATGATACAGGAATGTGCCCAATTAATCAGTAGTCCTTAAGGTTTATAATTCCCGCCATATTGGAATATGTACAATGCTTGAAATCAACGTAGCCCCAATGAGCCAGCTGATTTAAAAGACATTTAAAACATGACAGTCACTTCAACCATTGCAGACATTAGACAAATATAATAAATATCAATTGAATGAATTAGAACGGAGTTGCTTACCCAAGAAATAATGAATGTGATGTTCTCAGCTGGGAAATCTATGTCGAAGTGAAAGGTTTGTAAAATTCTCGTGCAGAAAAGAAAAACAACTCACCAGGATATAAAATACGAAAAGGCTTTAAAATACGAAAAGGGTGAACAATGGACAAAATAATGTATAGACAAATAGATCCGACATCAGTCCGGCTACACACTTCCCCTGTCTGGTAAATGACGTCCCGTCATTTGTCGTCCCGTCATTTGTCCAATGAAAGAAAATAGTCAATCAGAAATAATGCCTCTCCGAATTAAATATACACAAAAATTATACCGACTGTCCCGTCATTTGTCCAATGAAAGAAAATAGTAAATCAGAAATAATGCCTCTCCGAATTAAATATACACAAAAATTATACCGACTAATATGATTCACCTTAATCATGTTACTTAATTTCGCGTTAACTGTAAACATATAAAATTATGAAAAAACATATACCTATTAGCAAGCTTCGCCTTAATTCATGTTAATGAACTTTTGATCAACTCTAAACATGAAAAATTACTGTAAACATATAAAATTATGAAGAACATATACACAATAGTATGCTTCGCCTTAATTAATATTTTTCGGCAAAATACTGTGCACGACCATACCATGTGGAATGTCCCATAATTAACTATGTTACATATAACAACCTGTACATGATTAATCTCAACACCAGTTACTCCATAATCATTGAGCTCAACTCAATAATACCTACATACATGTAGTTACATAACATGTACAGAACTAATCTGTACACTCTTCCCCTGCCAAAAAAATGAACGTCTCGTCATTTTCTTATTCGGCACGTGCTCCAATACTGTTCCTTAAGCATCCGGAGATTGGATACACTGGTCTGGTATGGTCTGTTATTTTGTCTTTTTCTCCATTATTTTCTATAAAAACATTAAAACTTCTCCACGATATCCCTGAGCATCTTATGTGCTACGTCCGGATCCAACTGACTCAGTATCCCCGAGGTGATCAAGGTTTCCACCGCTTGTAATTTGCTCTCATATGGTCTAGCTATCATCTGATTTATCTGGTAGTCTCGGTATCGGTCTGGCTTCTTCTTGGTTCTCTCCGACCGTCTCATTGTTGTATCTGCTATAGGTCGTTTGGTCACATTCGGTACTTTCTCCGACTTCTTCCTAGCTCCTTCCTGCGATTGCTTTTCCTTTTCACTTGTTGCTATGGTAATGCGATGGGTTTCTAACACTTCCTGTCCCCTATCTACTTCTTTTACTGTGGTTTCATCACCGTGTCCTGGTTCATCTATTGGTGTACCGGGTTCTACATTCTCGAACGCTATCTCGACCTCTGCCTCAGAATCATCGTTTACATCTGTTCCCTCATCTGGAACCTCTACTTCCTCTGTTCCTCCAATTGGAACCTCTACGTTAGGTGTTCCTCCACTAAATACTTCTACTTCCATTGTTCCTACACTTGGAACTTCAACTTCCATTATTCCTCCACTTGGAACCTCTAATTCTTTCACAGGTTCATGGGCGTCCCCATGGATATATGCAGTTTCTGCATATTCAAAACCTTCCTCTTCAGACTCTGTATCCATATACTGATTCTCAAAAGTTAGTGAGTCGGATCTACCTTTCTCTTCGGATGCATCCTTTGCCTCTTCCGCTTGTTGTACAACTGAATTTTTCAAAGTTTTTCGGGGCTTTGGTGTTGGTCGTTGTTTAACGTCGCTTTCCCCGTTATTTGCAGTCCCATCTCCGGTTTCTTTGGTATCTACCAGCAGCAGATGATTCCTGTGCAGAGTCTTTGTCGCTCCTTGCGGAGACCTGATCTTGAATACTGGTATCTCATTCCGCGGTTGGTCTGTAACCGTGTATATCTCTTCTTCACATTTGTCTGCCATTTTGTGTTTGCCGCCATAGGCTAGAATCTTCACTAGGACCTTATATCCCACTGATATCTTGGAAGCCTTAGCTTTCCTGTCAAAGTGATCCTTCTGCTTCTTCTGAGATTCTTCTGTATATTTCTTGACCAACTTCTGTGTAGTCTCCATCCTATCTTTCAATCCATCAATGTATTCTCTGGTACTTTTTGGCGATGATGTGCCTACATATATTGCATCGAATACGGTATCTATCGGTAGTTTTGGCTTCCGTCCGAACATCAATTCAAATGGCGACATATTTGTTGTCTCGTGTCGCGTGCAGTTATATGCATATACAAGTGATGGTAAATATTTCTTCCAGTCTGATTTCTGAGATTGTTACAAAGTTCCTAACATATTCAGTAGAGTTCTGTTGTATCTTTCTGTCTGGCCATTGCCCATAGGATGGTAAGCTGTATTTCGCGTTTTTTTAATGCCGGTAAGATGGCAGAGTTCCTTGATAGTTTCTGATTCAAAATTTGCGCCCTGATCGCTGTGAAGCTTGGTTGGAATTCCGTAGTTCAATGTAAAGTTGTTATAAATAGCTTCGGCAGTTGTTTTCGCAGTCTGATTCTTTGTTGGTATGACTAGTGCGAACTTCGTAAAGTGGTCGGTGATTACAAGAATGTTACCAAATCCGCCCTTTGATGGTTCTAGTGTCAGGTAGTCCATACAGACTAATTCCAGTGGATAAGTAGTCTCTATACTGATCATCTCTGTCTGTATATTTGTTGATGTTTTTCGGCGTATGCATCTGTTGCACGTTGAAATCCAATGATCTACATCTTTGGTCATGCCTGGCCAGAAGAAGCGTTCTCTCAATAATGATAATGTCCGATCGCGTCCATGATGACCTATATCATTATGAAGTCCTTGAAGTACCGTGCGTCTGTAACATTCTGGCAATACTATCTGGTTCACCGTGTCGTCTTTGTCTGTTATCACTCTGTATAATATTCCTCGGATCATCTTCAGGCTTGTGAAATTCTTTCTCATATTGTGGTCCTCTCTTGTATTAAATATATTTCTGTTGGGAATTTTCCTATCTATCACAGCTTTTATCCATATTCCTAGTACTGGGTCCTCTCGTTGGTTCTTTCTTATCTCCCTCACCTCGAATTGTGCGATGGTCTGTCCTGGACTTTCAGTTGCTTCTACTATGTTAATTCCTAAACAGGGCAGTACTTCGATATATGGGGGTCCAGATATTGAACTACATATCGCTTTCACGATCTGGTCCTCTATCTTAACTTTCTCCTCGGGTAGCCTTTCATATGGATATCTTGACATGGCGTCTGCGTCAGTGTTGTTAATTCCCGGTCGATAAATGATTTCAAAATTGTATTGGCCTAAGGCTGAAGCCTATCGCTGACCTGTCGCATCAAATTTCGCGGAGGTAAGTATATGTGTCAGTGGATTATTATCGGTCAACACTGTGAAATGTGTTCCGGTGAGGTAATCCGAAAACTTTTCAGTAACGGCCCACTTCAATGCTAGGTACTCTAATTTGTAGGCGGATTAATTTTTCTCCGACTTCGACAAGCTTCTTGATGCGAAAGCAATAACTATTTTCTGGCTATCTTGGATGTTGTAGAGTACTGCACCAAGTCCCTTTTCACTCGCATATATGTGTAATTCGAATGGTTGCACAAAATCTGGGTATCCTAAGATGGGTGGTGTGGTCAGATGCTCTTTTAGGTTCTCGAATGCGCTCTGTTCTATTTCTGTCCATTTCCAATCTTTGTGCTCTCGTTTCTTGTTTCTCTTGCTTGTTGTTGGCGGTAGAAGGTCGGTCAATGGTCTTGAAATTTTCGAAAAATCCTTTACAAAACGACGATAATATCCGGCGAATGCAACAAAAGATCTCACTTCGTCTGGATTTGTTGGTATTGGCCAGTTCTTCACCTTCTCAATCTTTTCAGGGTCGGTCTCTACTCCAGACTCGCTCACCACATGGCCTAAAAATTTCACCTTACTCTGCATGAAATAGCACTTATCTGCAGACAACTTCAGATTGCACTCCTGTAACCGAGTTAACACAAGGTCGAGTCGTTCCAAGTGCTCTTGGTGGTCCTTGCTGAAAATAATCAGATCGTCAAGGTAGATAATACCGATCTTCATATTATAGTCACCCAGACACTCTTCCATTAGTCGCTGATATGTTGCTGGGCTGTTCGCAAGTCCGAATGGCATCTTGCAGTACTCGAAGAAACCCAATGGTCCGACTGTAAAAGCGCTTTTCTCCTGGTGATCTTCTTCAAGTTCGACTTGATGATAACCACTCTTCATGTCGATGACGGTGAACAACGACGCTCCTTTGAGGACATCAAAAACCTCCTCTACTCTTGGGAGTGCGTATGCGTCTTTTACGGACCGTTGGTTCAACTGGCGAAAATCCACACACATACGTAGTTTGCCATTTTTCTTGCGTACTAACACCACGTTGGAACTCCACGGGCTCTTTGACTTCTGGATCACACCGCTGGCTAACAGTTGTTCAAAGTGTTGGCGAACTTCATCTATCATGTGTGGCGGGATTCTACGGTGTTTCTGTTTGAATGGCACCTCATTAAGTCGATTCTATGTCTGATCAAGTCGCAATCTGGATTGATGTGGATCTCTTGCAATACCTTGTCCGTTGGTTTGGATTCGTGGATTTTTTCGACGTGGAGTCATCCACGGTCACTGGTTGCATTATCGATTTCGGAGTTATAGTGACGGTGCTGGTTTTCAAATTTGTCACGTTCACTAGTACTTTGGTGTTATTCTTGTTCTTGTAGTGTACGACTGATGGAGTTATGTGGACGAATGATGGTAATATAGATTCATCCGTTTCCTGAAGTATTATCCAGGTAGGTTGGTGATCCAGTTCTCTATCTGTATATCCATGTATGTTAACACTCTTGTTTGGTCCAACCGTAATACTGGCTGATTCTGCACTCCTTACAATCGCAATTCTGTCTTTGTTTCGTCTAAGTAGTTTCTCTCTTACTGTAATGGCGCGGAATGTCAAATACCATTGTGTAGAGTAAGTCGAGCGATTTGTAAGTACCTATCTCCATGTTGCTTCTTACAATCTGTAATCAACTCGTTGAGTATATTGGTGCCTAAAAGCACTGGCGTCCTTGCTGTGTACTCAGTATCTGGAGTCACTAAGAACATACATGGGGTTGGCTTGGTCTGTGGCATCCCTTCTATTGTGGTTATGTCCAACTCCACATATCCAAGATACGGTAAGCTATTGCCATCAGCACATTCAATATGTAATATGTGATCGAGTGGCAAAGGGTAGTCATACCTGTAGCCACTTCAGACTGGGCCTACATAAAAGCTGGCATGCCACAAGGCCCTATGTGTATCAACAACTTATCGGTGTGAGATCTCAGTTTTTAGTTTTTATTTCCAGATATAGTCATGTATAAACACAATTTAAATTCAACATGTAGATATATATATATATATATTTGGATTGAGCAACGTCGTAATACTCATTAGTATGTCTTCTACTTCGGGTCTCTATGAAACAACAGCATTATATGTAAATAATGTATTGTTATTCTAGTTGTATTCCGTCCCACTTTCGTTGATGTGTAGCGACTTTGTCAATACCTTTTGGATTTTATATGACCGTTTTAAAAAAAAATGTACGTATTATGTTTTACCGCGGGGCGGCGGACAGAAAAAGCGCATAGTTTGTGTACACAACTCCTCTGAAACCGTTCAGTCGATCGATCTGAAACAATACACACGTCTTCTAAATATATTGAAGATGTGCAAATTCGTATTTTTATGCCGAAAAAATATTTTTTAACAAAAATATCACCTTTTAAACATAGCCATTTCTTCTACATTTTTCTATACAATAATATATAGGGTACAGCCTTTGTGTACACAACTCCTCTGAAACCTTTCAGTCGATCGATCTGAAACTATACACACGTCTTCTACACATATTGAAGATGTGCACTCTGGTGTTTTTATGCCGACAAAATAATTTTTAACAAAAATATCAACTTTTTAACTTGGCCATTTTTTCTACATGTTTCTATGCAATTCTATATAGGGTACAGAGTTTGTGTACACAACTCCTTTGAAACCGTTCAGCCATTCGATATGAAACTATACACATGTCTTCTACATATATTAAAGATGTGCACCTTTGTATTTTTATACCAAAAGCATATTTTTCAACAAAAATTACACCTTCTTAACTTAGCCGTTTTTTTTCTACATTTTTGTATCCAATTATATATCATTTCTACTTTACTCACCTCTGACTAAATTAGTATACATGTTTAGCACAACGAGATGAAGAAATAATGCTATAGACTTTCAAATTATCATTAAAGTTTATTGCCTTGGTGACAGCTTCACATTTCTGCATCTTTGCTGTCTGGCGCATCTTCGACGAGCGTATTTTGTGACTTGCGACACAATTTTTTTTTTTTTTTTTTTTTTTTTTTTTTTTAAATCAGTATAGTTTGGTTCTGTATTCCTTAATTTACAAGAATATATAAAATATTTTCCAAGTATAATGCACAGGTTTAAGAATATATTTGTATGTTCATACTGTTCAAAACTTAATAAATACCAATCTATGTTACATGTAACATTATGATCCTTTAAAAAGGAACCCACTTGTGACCAGAAATGCTGACTTTTATTGCATTCCCAGAATAGATGTGTATTTGTTTCCTGGGCCATGGTACAGAAGTCACAGAAATGAGAATTTATTATGTTACAGTTGTACAAGTAATCATTTGCTGCTACAATTTTCATTAGAAACTTGTATTGAAAATTTCTTAGTTTAGAACTTATTGTGCTTTGAAAAAATGTGTGTTTACTACCTTCCAGTTAATATTTTTATCGACAAATTCTTCGATCCATTTTGTTCTTGCTTTATAAAAAAACATTTGTTTGACTATTAAGAAGCATAGTACATGTATATGGAATTTTGTTACATTCTTTTGCAGATTTAATTATTTATATTAGTTGTGTGTTTGTGTTTATTGCATTTATTCCTTCATTCCTTCTGTCTCTTGCAATCTGCATTTATGCTTGTTACAATCTTGTAATATTTTAAATAATCGTTATTACTGATTTTGTATAGTTGTTTTATATCTATAAATTGTTACTTCTATAATCATATATTTGTTCTATATACTTAATTCCACGTTCATACCACTCGTCCATTTATTTTAGTTTCGAATTATTCCATATTATTTGTTTTGATATATTCTCTGGAATGTCTATAAAATTAAGCTTACCCCATGAATCAAGGATTTCTGTCAAAAATATATTTTTGGTAATTTGTTTTGCATCAGTCACATTAAAATTCCCTTCAGAAACATGAACACCACGAAAACGTTTCATGAAATTTAAATATAATATTTTCAATTGTATATGTGTTTTTGAATTAGTAAGACGTTTTACCCATGTAGCCTTTAATGCATCAATAAAGGACTCCAAATCAATCATTTTTAGTCCACCCGTTGCAATACTTTGAACAATAATTTTCCGACTAACTTTGTCTGGTTTAGAATCCCATAGAAAATCAAACATGATATTAATTATTTCCTTTATGGTTTCCTTTCTCGGTTTATCTAGGACATTTAATCTATAATCTATATCGAAACTAGAAAAACGACACCAATATGTACATAAAATATAGAATCACTGATGTCTCATTATTATTGAACCATGTTATTGTAGTTGCGAACAATAACTCTTGCAATCTACTCCTGTACCGTCTGTAGCAGAGTTACTATTCCATTCAGGCTTCCTCTACATAATAGCTAATCAGATCGGATTTACACTTTAGTTGTTAATTGTGACACAATTTGTATATTTTCCATCTGAAAAAAAATATTATAAAAGTAATACGTATGGATCACGATTTGCCTGGTTTGGCCCTCAGTTTGTGATAATATTTTCATGTCATATTGGAGTATTGTCTATCAATAACAATATAGCGAAGTATGAATGTCAACGCCCTGCAGGTTTTTTCTATATTTTAGTGCGCGAATTGTAAATGCTATTACGCACATTTTTACTATGCAGCGTGGTGTAGTGAATAGGACAACCTGTTGCCTATAAAGCAGAATATGTGCAGTTACTTTAAATCATACCCACTTTTACTCTGATATTAAATAACTACAAGGTACGACATTCACCATTTTTTAAACGAACGGAAGTGGATTATTCACCTTGTGCCCGGCTCGCTAATTCAGTAATTTCAGCGCACGCGAAGGCCGGGACCAGCAGGGTGCGGGCTAAGGGCCTTCGCACATGTTACACTTACTGAATTAGAGAGCCGGACCCAAGGTACCATATTTCGCAGTGTATTGTGCGCACTTTTTCACCCGCATTTTTAATCCAGAAGTCACCCTGCGCGTTATAGGTAGGTAGATACATTTCAAACATTTTTTCAAACTGATTTCTGCCAGTTTTACGCATTTTTTATCAAACAAAACTAGCCCGGAAACAGAAATATAAATTTTTGACAGGTTTCCGCTATGACATTGAAATAGTGAAACAAGAGAAAAAGTATCGATGGGTAAGAATGGGTGCGGTAAGTATAGATTGATGGTAATTGTATCCCCCGGACTCCATCGGGGGATACTATGGATTTGACAGCGCGCCGCGTCCGCTTCCGCGTCCGCGTCCGCCGCAGACACTTCTTGTCCGGAGCATAACTCGAACACCCTTTGGAATATTTTCATGAAACTTCACACATGCATAGACCACGACCCGAAGGTGTGTCGCGCACAAGAATGACAACTCTTGCATAGCTAATTTTTGAGTTATCTCCCTTTTTTTGTTTTTTTCTCGCACTGATTTCCTGTCCGGAGCATAACTCGACCACCCTTTGGAATATTTTCATAAAACTTCACACATGCATAGACCACGACCCGAAGGTGTGTCGCGCACAAGAATGACAACTCTTGCATAGCTAATTTTTTAGTTATCTCCCTTTTTTGTTTTCGCGCACTGATTTCCTGTCCGGAGCATAACTCGACCACCCTTTGGAATATTTTCATGAAACTTCACACATGCATAGACCACGACCCGGAGGTGTGTCGCGCACAAGAATGACAACTCTTGCGTAGCTAATTTTTGAGTTATCTCCATTTTTTGTTTTGCGCACTCTACAAACTGGACAATAATGCATGAAGACCCGTTTTCTCGTCTGCTCTGTACACCTTTTCTCGTGTGCTCTGTACACCTTACCTGTAGAGAGAACAATAGAGACTGGGAGAACCATGTGCTAGCATGGGCTTGCATGTGCAAATGTCCAGTGCTTGACCACTGCTGACCACAGGTAATTTATACAGGTAGGGAAATTACCACATTAGGTACTGTGTTGAAAATATTGTGGCATTATGTGGACCTGTGCAGATATATGTAGATAAATATAGGACTATTAAAAAAAAATCTGGGCTCCAGTAGCAAGCATTATTATTTTTAAACTTTTTTTTTCTATTTTTTGTTTTTTAAATTTTTTTCGTGCATTCTTTTTTTTCCATTTTTTTTTTTCATTTTTTTTCTCCATTTTTTTTTCATTTTTTTTTTTATTTTTTTTTTTTAAATTATTTTTCAATTTTTGTCTAGTTGCATAAGGTCGTAAGTGCTATATACAGACTATTCACCTGTACATGAGCTAGCATGTGCAACTGACCACTGACCACTTACAGGTAATTTATACAGGTAAATGATTATATTACATTTCCGTAAACTGTGTTGAAAATATTGTGGCAATATGTGGACCTGTATATATATGATATGTAGATAAATATAGGACTATTAAAAAACATTCTGGGCTCCAGTAGGGAGCATTATTCTTTTATTTTTTTTAAATTTAATTTTTTTTTCCATTTTTTTTTTACATTGTTTTTCAATTTTTTACCTGACCACTAACTTATTACAGGTAATTTATACAGGTACATTATTACATTTCCGTAACTATTAACACAAATTCTGGGCTCCAGTAGCGAGCATTATTATTTTATTTATTTTTGTATATTACATTTCCGTAAACTGTGTTGAAAATATTGTGGCATTATGTGGACCTGTGCAGATATATGTAGATAAATATAGGACTATTAAAAAAAATTCTGGGCTCCAGTAGCAAGCATTATTATTTTTAATTTTTAAAAAAACGAAATTCATTTTTTTTTTTCAAATTCTTTTTCAATTTTTGTCTAGTAGCATAAGGTCGTAAGTGCTATATACAGACTATTATCATATAATAAAACAATTATTGACTAGTGAGCCATAGAATATAATCTGATATTCAATGGCTCACTAGTCAATAATTGTATAATATGTTCGGGCCAGTGAAAATTGCTTTCGGGCCCAGGCTCGAGGTCAAGGCGGGACAAGGCGAGGCATCTGATTCCGCGGAATTCTTGTTTACTTATCTCCCTTTGTTGTTTCGTGCTCTGATTTTGTATCCAGAGCATAACTCGAACACCCTTTGGAATATTTCTATGCCTCACCACGATAGTGGAGGGGGCATTTAGTGTTACCCTCGTCCGTCCGTCCGTCCGTCCGTCCGTCCGTCCGTTGTAAGCGTACTTGTTGTAAGCGTACGGGGATCTTATTGGGTAGGGTTAGGATAGTGTTGGGTACTCTTGTTGGGTATTTTCATACAGTAAAAACCCAACAAGTATTCGTTCGTAGGAACGTGCGTCCCGTCCTCCCGTCCGTCCGTCCGTCCGTCCGTCACAAAACTTTAACACTCGGGTAAATGTCTCATAATTTCTTCATCCTTCGACCGATCTGCTTCATATTTCATATACACATTGCTCTGATGGTTCACTACCGCCCTGTGCCAAATCCAGGGTCAAGGTCACATACTTGGTGCTTCAAAAACTTTAACGCTCGGGTTAATATCTTATAATTTCTGTTTTCTTTCACGGATCAGCTTCATATTTCATATACTCATTGCTCTAATGGTCCTCTACCGCCCTGTGCCAAATCCACATTCGTCCTGCCCCCGCCAAGCCCAGGGTCAAGGTTACATACTTGGTGCTTCAAAAACTTTAACGCTCGGGTAAATATCTTATAATTTCTGTTTTCTTTCACGGATCAGCTTCATATTTCATATACGGATTGCTCTAATGGTCCTCTACCGCCCTGTGCCAAATCCACGTTTGTCCTGCCCCCGCCAAGCCCAGTGTGAAGGTCACATACTTGGTGCTTCAAAAACTTTAACTCTCAGGTAAAAGAAAATTTTGACTTGGAATTTGGCCTCATTTATTATCAAAGCGATATGTGGGACATCCGTGTTCTATGAACACATTTTCTAGTTTATTAAACTTCACACATGCATAGAAGACGACCCAAAGGTGTGTCGCACGTAAGAATGACAACTCTTGCGTCGTTAATTTCTTAGTTATCTCCCTTTGTTGTTTCGTGCACTATTTTGTCTCGGCCGCGAAAGCGGACAGCGAGACATAGGTTTTGCTTTTCCGGAGTCTTCCTTCGGCGGCGGCGGCGGCGGCGGCGGCGGCGGCGGCGGCGTCATTCAATGTTAAGTTTTCGTCTTGCGGTCATTACTTCAACACCTTATCAGCTACAGTCATCAAACTTTACCTTTACTATGATATGTATATAGATGAATATAGCACTATTCCGCGGAATTCTTGTAAAGTATTGACAAGTATTCACGCATCAATACCTTATGACATGTGCGACCAGCATAGCCCCTGATTCGTCTGCGCATACACTGATATGGTGCTATGCTGGACTGTCGTGTATTCAGGTAGTTGTAGTACCGTATTATATCAGCGACCGCTATGTTTATTTTTAAACCTAATCCATAAACAGTGAATAGACACTATCTGTACCTACGTTTAGCGACTGTGCGTCCACAGTGTCAATATATGGGTTGGGGGAAATGTTTATCGCCCATTTCTCATGTGCAGGTCACTAGTAGTGTTATTTTAATATCGCCTTGGGGAAGCAGTTTGACGCACAGGCTGCTGTGTGTTGGCGAATACGGGTAATATGTGTATTCCGGTCTGTTATGTTATACACGAATGGCAAATATGGTGGAATTATATACAACAAACTTCTTCAATAGGTTCAATAAATTAATTTTTAATAAGCATATTAATCAGTAAATACCAATAAATACAACATAATTTTAGTCTAATTTATGCCTTGATTAGTATTAAGCTGACCTTTGGCGATCTTTTTGTCACCGATTAGCAGCTTCAAGAGAGCCTAACAGCATAATTATGTTCAGCAGTGTGGATGTGAACTCGGAAAGCAATTTTCTTATACTCGGGACGGAATTTCCACCGATTTGTTTTGGTGAAAATTTGCTGCGCGCTATTGACGCGAACTATTTTTTTCCCACAAAATATAGATGTGCGTTGTACACCAGTGCAGGCATTACACAGCGAAATATGGTACACCAGTAGCCGATTTCATCAACATTGCAAAGAATACTTTACTAGCAAAGTATACTTTGAGGGAGTAATCATTTATTTTTCCTGAAATGCATTATTTCATATAGAACTAACAAATGCATATATTTCATGATTAAAAGTATGCAGAATTATTATACTGAATTTATTACATTATCACAGCCAAATTGGCTGTGATAATGTAATAAATTCAGTATAATAAAAATTAATAAATTTATCATAAAATTGAAAATTTCTCCCTCAAAGTATACTTTGCTACTAAAGTATACTTTGCAATGTTGATGAAATAGGCTACAGTACCACTTACAGTGGTTAAAACAATGGCGAGTGCCGTACCTTGTAGATATGTAATACAGGTGAAATATGGGATTTGACTTCGTTAACCCAGTCAAATAGGACTCAGAGCTCCAGATTAGAGTTGTATCTAATGATTACTATATCCCCATATTTCAAATTCAATACGTATTTTACTTTTACAAATCTGTTATTGATATTCTTCCTTATTAAATAGGGAATACATTACAAAAAAATAAAACAAATTAAAAAATTCACTTATTTGAGCTTAAATTCACTTAATCGTTTTGTCGTCTGCTGTTTATTTTCCATTTTTATCACCAAAAACATGCTTTGACAGCACTTTAGAATAATTTACAACATGCTTTGACAGCACTTCAGAATCTTTTCCATTGGAAGTGCTGTCAAAACATGTTTTTATTAGCCAGGTTTTTTTTTGGAAAAAAAACCCAGGCTATTGGATTGGCGAAAGCCGGGCGGGTCCACAATCAATGTTAAGTTTTCGTGTTTGAGTCCATTTCTTTGTTACTGTACCACCTAGGACCACCAAACTTTCACAGCTTGATAATCAAGGGGTACCCACCACATATCACTATCCAACATGTTACCTTTTTTTTAACTTGACCCATTTTTTCCGCGCAGTCGACTTCTCCATTTTCAATGTTAACTTTTTGCGTTTACAATGTTAAGTTTTCGTGTTTAAGTCCATTTCTTTGGTACTGTATCACCTAGGACCACCAAACTTTCACAGCTTCTTATAAAAAGGGGTGCCCACCACATACAACTATCCAACATGTGACCATTTTTTTGACCTTCACCTATTATTTCTACGTAATTGACTTAGCCATTTTCAACGTTAACTTTTTAACGTACGTCTGGTTAAAGTTATTTGGTTAAAAGTTTTACGTTATACTGTATCTCTGCAACAGCATCGCCCATTACCTTGAAACTTCACATGGGTGTTTATCATCATACATATTTTCATTCTAACCCCCAACCGTGCGGCCCCTGTGCCCAATGTCAAGGTCAAATTACTTTGATTTTTTTTGTTAAAGTTTTTTTGTGTACTATATCTCTGCAACTGCTTCATCCATTACCTTGATACTTCACATGGGTGTTTATCATCATTGTCGCACCCGCTTGCGGAAAGCGCGATATTGTCGGCATTATGGCATATGTCCGTCCGTCCGTACGTCCGTGTGTCCGGTTAAAGTGTTTTTTTCGTTTAAAGTTTTTCCATCTACTATATCTATTTGTTTAGTGTCCATGCCTCGCCCCAAGGCGCGATATGCAGGCCACGGCCATCTAGTCTACAAAAAGTGGGTATAATTATGTTATCCAAGTGTCTATGCTTGGAAAAAACCTGGCCTTCGTGGCTTTGCCTCGTTTCTTGTTGTCTAGTAGCATAAGGTTGTAAGTGCTATATACAGACTATTATCATATAATAAAACAATTATTGACTAGTGAGCCATAGAATATAATCTGATGTTCTATGGCTCACTAGTCAATAATTGTATAATATGTTCGGGCCAGTGAAAATTGCTTTCTGGCCCAGGCTCGAGGTCAAGGCGGCGGGACAAGGCGAGACATTTGATTCCGCGGAATTCTTGTTAAAATATAAATAACAATAATAGTGAATATGTCTTATCCGTTTTGGCAATGATCATATATATATATGTGCAAGCTTTTTTTTAAAAATAAGATGCAACATTATAAATAGAATTTTATTTAAAAGAAAACTGGGCAAGTAACTTTTTGACCTGGGCAAGTACTTTTTATCTGTACTTGCCCAGCTGGAACCCCTGCTTAGAAGTTTGGGTTAAAGGTTTTGTCCAAATTTGCATTAAAGTTTTCAGATACCTACTATCTCTGTAACCGTAAGTCAGAATTGCTTGAAACTTTGTATGCTTATTGGTCATCATTCATTCTGTGTTCCACTCATGCGGCCGTTTCGCCCCAAGGTCAAGGTCAAATGACTTTAACGTTTGCGTTAAAGTTTTTGTCAACATTTGCGTTAAGCTGTTCACATAGCTACTATCTCCCTAACCGTAAGTCAGATTTGCTTGAAACTTTGTATGCTTATTGGGCATCATCCATATATTCATTCTGTTGTGTCACACTCATGCGGCCCCTGTGCCCCAGGGTCAAGGTCAAATGACTTAGAAGTTTGTGTTATTATAAAATCTGCGTTAAAGTTGTTGTATACATACCTTATATCTCCACAATCGTTACTCCAATTTACTTCAAACTTCCAATACTTCCTTTACATCATCCATATTTTCATTATTTCGCCTGCCCATGTGGTCCACTGTGATTTCCCAGGTCAAATGACTTTGAAATTTGTGTTAAAGTTTATACATACCTTATATCTCCACAACACATACCGTACTCCGATTTACTTCAAACTTCAAATAAGTATTTATTATCATCCATATTTTCATTTTATCGCTCACCCATGCAGCCCACATGCCCAAGATCAAGTTCAAATGACTTTAAAATTTGCATTAAGCATTTTACATACCTTATATCTCCACAACCCTTAATTCAAACTTCAAATAAATACACTCTGAGACCATCAAATGCCTCGGCAGGCTCCACATGCGGGCCGCGGCCATCTGGTTTCATACACTAGCTTCTTTTGCCATCTTAAGCCACTGACAGTTGTCACTTTCAATCGTGGTCATAATAAAATTAATAGCCAATTATCTATTCTCCAATTGAATTGTATATGCCTTGAAGAAAACCTGGCCTTCATGGCTTTGCCTAGTCTCTTGTCTTACGTCAACCAGTTTGTAACACTTTCTGAAATGACTTTGAAATTTGTGTAAAGTTAAAGTTTTCTTTTTACACACAAACTCTAGTTAGACTCCTGTATGCCATGGTGTCATCATATCCATATTTTACAAATTTGCTAAAATGATGACCCAGGATCAAAATGGGCAGGGCTCGAGGGGTCAAGCAAATTTGACCAAATGTGGTCATGTTATATATGAAATCGAAGGTATCGAGGAGGCGATCACTCTGGAGCATTTTTAGCCGGAGGGCGGCGGCGGGCGGGCAGCTGCGTCCACAATGTTAAGTTTTCGTGTTTTGTCCATATCTCTGTTACTGTTCCACCTAGAACCACCATACTTGCACAACTTCATAACCAACAGGTGCCCATCAATTCCACTATCCAACATGTGACCTTTTTTTTTTTACCTTGACCTATTTTTTCCGCGAAATTTTTCGTGTTTACTGTAGGTCTCTTTCTCTGTTAATGTATCACCTAGGACCACCATACTTGAAAAACTTCATAACCAACGGATGCCCATCACATACCACTATCCAGCATGTGACCTTTGTTTACCTTGACCTATTTTTTCCGCGTAATCGACTTATGCCAGCCTGCAACTGCATGTAGGTTTTTGTCGTGCCTGCTTTAGCAGAAGCGCAACTATAGTCGCTGCTTTTTCCGTCCGAGTCTTCCGAAATGTTCAAAAGTTTGTAGAAGCTTCTTCATCATGGTATAACTTTAATATTACTTAACGGATAGCTTCAATGTTTGGACATTTGATGCATGTGATCATTCGGAACAGCCTCATGCCGCCATTAACATGACCTTCTCCTTTTTGTCGCACGTGTTTTAGCAGAAGGCGCTGCTATAGTCGCCGCTTTTTCTGCCATCCGCGTCGTCGTCCGAAATGTCAAAAACTTTGTACAAGCATCGTCATCATGCTATAACTTTAATATTATTTTACGGATTGCTTCAATATTTGGACACTTGATACATGTAAGCATTAGGCCCAAAAAAATATTTTTTTGTTTCCGCTAACACCTGGAAAAAAAATAGGGTAGGTAGGTAGGCGAAACTTTTTTTTTCCATTCACGACACACTTTTTGTACTGGATATGTTAAAAAATAGGGTCGGTCGGGTTAGTGGAAACAAACAATTTTTTGTTTACGCCTTAGGAACACATATGCTGCCAATTCACATGACCTTTTTTACCTTCAAATTTTTGCTGAAACACTTTTTTTAGCGTCAAAAACTTTGTACAAGCTTCCTCATCAGGCTATGACTTTCATATTACTTGACACATTCCTTCAATCTTTGGACACTTGATACATGTAAGCATTTGGAACACACTAATGCCGACATTCACATGACCTTGACCTTTTTCACCTTCAATTTTTTTCTGAAACACTTATCCATTTATTTTTTTTTTGCACCAAAAACTTTGTACAAGCTTCTTCATCATGGGATAACTTTAATATTACTTGACGGATTGCTACAATAGTTGGACACTTGATACATGTGACCATTTGGAACACACTGATACCGCCATTACCATGACCTTGACCTTTTTCACCTTCATATTTTTGCGGAAACACTTAGCCATGTTTTTTGCGTCAAAAAGTTTGTACAAGTTTCTTCATCATCGTATACCGTAACATTAATATTACTTGATGGATTGCTTCAATATTTGGACACTTGATGCATGTAAGCATTTGGAACACACTCATGGTGCCATTAACATGACCATGACCATTTTGACCTTCACATGGTTGTGGAAACACTTAGCCTTTTTTTTTTTGATGTCAAAAAGTTTCTTCAACCGTGACCCTTTTCGTATTTTAAACATGCACTTCTCGACGGTTTTTGTGAGACATGCCCTTGATCATGTTATGGTCAAATGCCTCAGCAGGCACGACACCACTTCCGTGGCGGAATTCTTGTTTGTCTTCACATGTTTGCGGAAGCACTTAGCCAGTTTTTGCATCAAAAAGTTTGTACAAGTTTCTTGTACAAACCTTGACCTTTTTCATGATTTAAGCATGCACTTCTCTAACGGTTTTTGCGATGCATACTTTAGCACATGCCAATGATCATGTTATGGTCAAATGCCATATATATAACATTAATAGCCAATTATCTGGTCTCTTGTCGAAATCGGATGATTACATGTATGTCATCCAAGATGACTGCCGAAAAGATCGAAAGGTTATCCTTTTATTATACCCCCACAAACAAAGTTTGAGGGGGTATATAGGAGTCGGCTTGTCGGTCTGTCGGTCTGTCGGTCGGTCTGTTGGAAATTCCCTTCCGCTCTATATCTTCTACACCCAAATGGCTTGGCACAAATGTTTTCCTTGGTGAGAAGGTGTGTCGCGATCAATAACCACGCACCTACGTCCAAGGTCAAGGTCACAGTTGAAGGTCAAAGGTCAAACCTATTGAAATTCCCTTCCGCACTATATCTTCTACACCGATGCATGGATTATCAAATGGCTTGGCACAAATGTTTCCCATGATGAGAAGGTGTGTCGCGATCAATAACCACGCACCTACGTCCAAGGTCAAGGTCACAGTTGAAGGTCAAAGGTCAAACCTATTGAAATTCCCTTCCGCTCTATATCTTATACACCGATGCATGGATTATCAAATGCCTTGGCACAAATGTTTCTCAGGATGAGAAGGTGTGTGTGTCGCGATCAATAATCACGCACCTACGTCCAAGGTCAAGGTCACAGTTGAAGGTCAAAGGTCAAACCTATTGAAATTCCCTTCCGCTCTATATCTTCTACACCGATGCATGAATTATAAAATGCCTTGGCACGAATGTTTTTCAGGATGAGAAAGTGGGTGGCAGGTGGGAGCATGCGATGGGTAATTTAACGATCGGGGTTTATCCTTACCGGAATCCCGACTGGAGACCTGGTTTGGCCCTCACATACGTCTTTGGCATTTTGTATGTGACAGTTGAATCTGGTTATACCCCTTATAAGAGTAATCCTACCAGTATTACTTTTAAATAGGGAAAGGGGCCAAGTGACTTTGGTGCGGTATGGACCTGGCACCAGGTCAGGTTATTCTAATTTCAGGGCTGAATATGTTGTATCTCGATGTAAATATTCCGTTCTGATTTTGGGATTTCCCCCCCAATGCAGCAGGTTAAAACGGGATCGAACCTGTTTGCCCGGCCTTACATGACCTTAGCTGTTGATAGGCCGTTAAACACCAATAAACAAACAAACAAAACAAACAAACTCAGGATGAGAAGGTGTGTCGCGATAAATAACCACGCACCTACGTCCAAGGTCACAGTTGAAGGTCAAAGATCAAACCTATTGAAATTCCCTTCCGCTCTATATCTTCTACACCGATGCATGAATTATCAAATCATGCATTCATCTAATGATACTCTATCGTGCTATAGCAAATCCATAACCCACTGCCCACTTAACGTTGGGGTAAATGTTGTGTAACTTCTGCTTCTTTACAGGGAACACTTTGATATTTCATACATGCATTCATCTGATGATCCTCTATTGTGCTACAGCAAATCCACCCCCACCCCTTTCCCCAAGGTCAAAGTCACAAACATAGCACATTCATACATGCATTCCTCATGTGAATAGCTATCATGCTGTAGAAAATCACCAACTTAGTGCGTTCATAAACTTAACGTTGTTTTAAATTTTCTTTTACTTCTGTTTTCAGGGAGCGCATTGATATTTCATACATGCATTCATCTTAATATGCTATATGGGCCAGAATTCAGTATTTGGCCTAATAGGGGGACATTTAAGAGATTTTTTTTGGATTTTGTGCTTTAGTAAAAAAAACTGCAACGTGGCATAGTCCAAGCCACTTAAGGGTTTGGACAATTGCAGTTGTTTGCAGAATATACATGCCTTTGACTACGGAGAGATAGAAATGTGCTGAATCTCGTGTATGTAACATTGACAAAGAGGTAATATGTATTTGGTGATCCTATGTTGCTTTCAAATGGCATCTTAGTTTCTTTGTTGTGTAAAGACGTGTTTTACTGTGCACTAACAATCACCTTTACCAGAAAATGCATTGATTATTGGTTGATGAAAAAATAGCTAAAATATATTTTTCTCGTCAATGTTACATACACATATTCCATGCTCATTTTAAACTGTTAGAAATGAGATTATACTATATGTTTATGGGTTGTAACAAACCTATTTGGACCTTATTTGTTGTAGAGGCATTAGTTTAAATCATGCCTTACCTTGAGAAGTATATTGTGACATTTGATCGAAGTCGCGTATGTAACATTGACAAATATGCCAAGCAATACTTTTTTAGAGACTGGATGCTTATTATTATGTGGCAACTGGAATTTCTTCCTGTAAGACAATAAACTGTATAAAGATAAGATGATTGTTAACAGTTTACACACAACATGTTTTGATTAATGTGTAATAAATAAATAGATTGCAATATGTTATTCTTGTAAATGTTACATGCACATTTTTCAGGTTTATTTATTATATCCCCCCCCACCCGCAACGAGTTGTGGGGGGGGGGTATACTGGAGTCAGGTTGTCCGTCCGTCCGTCCGTCCGTCCGTCCGTCCGTCCGGGCACACATTAGGGTACTTATGTGGCTAGCCCCACAGGGTTATGGACTTGGTAAAGGTTAGGGTTGGTTACAATTAGCCACCTAAAAAATCCTTTTATGTGGCTAAAAATCGTTTTATGTGGCTAATATTTAACATGTGATAAGCCACATAAGTATAGTACTGTAAGAACGTCCGTCCGTCCGTCCGTCCGTCCGTCCGTCCGTCCGTCCGTACAAACGAGAGCTACATTGTGAGGTCAACCACACAGTGATGGACTTATTAAGAGATGCTAATTCCGTTTTTTAACCCCGTTATGAATTTCTCTTGTGTGGTTATTTACTCTTATGGGGTTGTTTTTTATGTCTGATTGATCTTTACAGGGTCTGATTTAGGATAGATTAGGGTTAGGAACCCCACAATGTAGCTCTAGGATGTCCGTCCGTGCGTGTGTGCGTGCATCTGTGCATCCGTAAAGTTAACACCAGAGAAATATTGTTATAACTTCTATTTCCTTCATTGAAAATTCTTAATATTTCACTCGTGCATTTTTCTACGGTTGTACTATCATGCTGTGACAAATCTATGACGGTCCAACCCCCGCTGATCCCAAGGTCAAGGTCACATACTTAGTCCCTTTACAAAACTTAACATCGGAGAAATATGTTATAACTTCTATTTCTTTCATCGAAAATTCTTAATATTTTATGCATGCATTCATCTAAGGCTCTACTATCATGCTGTGACAAATTCCCGCTGATTTCGAGGTCAAGGTCACATAGTTAGTCTCTTTACAAAACTTAACATCAGAGAAATCGGTTATAACTTCTATTTCCTTGCTCGGATCTGCTTCACATTTCACACACGCATTGCTCCAATGTACCTCTACCATTGCTCCAATGGACCTCTACCACCCTATGACAAATTCACGTTCATACTACTCCTGCTAAGCCCAGAGTCAAGGTCACATTACTTAGCCCACACACTTGGAAATGTTTAAATAGTTTAGGGGTACCTGGGCCCACACGGGGGGTATTCCGTAAGCCTCACTTACTGACCAATCTAGTTAAACAACCCGCAACGAGTTGTGGGGGGGTACACTGGAGTCAGGTTGTCCGTTCGTCCGTCCGTGCGTCCGTAAACTTAACATCAGAGAAATATTGTTATAGCTTCTATTTCCTTCATCTAAAATGCTTGATATTTCACACATACATTCCTGTAAGGCTCTACTACCATGCTGTGCCAAATCCACGATCGTCCAACCCCCGCATATCCCAAGGTCAAGGTCAAATACTTAGTCCGTAAACTTAACATCAGAGAAATATTGTTATAACTTCTATTTCCTTCATCTAAAATGCTTAATATTTCACACAAGCATTCCTGTAAGCTCTACTTACCAGTGCTGTGCCAAATCCACGACCGTCCACCCTCGCAGATCCCAAGGTCAAGGTCAAATATTAGTCCCGTCTTTTTTACAAAACTTAACATCAGAGAAATATTGTTATAACTTCTATTTCCTTCATCTAAAATGCTTAATATTTCACACATGCATTCCTGTAAGGCTCTACTACCATGCTGTGCCAAATCCACGACCATCCAACCCCCGCTGATACCAAGATCAAGGTCAAATACTTAGTCTCTTTACAAAACTTAACATCAGAGAAATATTGTTCTAACTTCTATTTCCTTCATCTAAAATGCTTAATATTTCACACATGCTTTCCTGTAAGGCTCTACTACCATGCTGTGCCAAATCCACGACCGTCCAACCCCCGCTGATCCCAAGGTCAAGGTCAAATACTTAGTCTCTTTACAAAACATAACATCAGAGAAATATTGTTCTAACTTCTATTTCCTTCATCTAAAATTCTTAATATTTCACACATGCATTCCTGTAAGGCTCTACTACCATGCTGTGCCAAATCCATGACCGTTCAGCCCCCGCTGATCACAATGTCAAGGTCAAATACTTAGTCTCTTTACAAAACTTAACATCAGAGAAATAAGTTATAACTTCAATTTCCTTCATTGAAAATTCTTATTATTTCACTTGTGCATTCCTCTAAGGTTGTACTATCATGCTGTGACAAAGCTACCACTGTCCAACCCCCGCTGATCCCAAGGTCAAGGTCACATACTTAGTCTCTTTACAAAACTTAACATCAGAGCATCAGAGAAATATGTTATAACTTCTATATCTTTCATTGAAAATTCTTAATATTTCATATGCTGTGACAAATCCCCGCTGATCTCGAGGTCAACGTCACATACATACCGTATAACCTCGAATTAACGCCCCCCCCCCCCCCCCCCCCCCCCCCCCCCCACCCACCCCCAAATAAAAATTTTATTTTTTTTTTACCAATGACCGCCAATTTCAAACACAAGTAAATCCTTAAATCCTTATTAGTGTTTGAAATTGGCGGTCCTTGGTAAATTTTTTTTTTTTTTTTATTTTATTTTTTTTTTACTGGCTAATAAACGCCCCCCCCCCTTTTGTAAAATGTAACGCCTCCGGGGGCGTTAATTCGAGGTTATACGGTAGTCTCTTTACAAAACTTAACATCAGAGAAATCGGTTATAACTTCTATTTCCTTGCTCGGATCTGCTTCACATTTCACACACTCATTGCTCCAATGGACCTCTACCACCCTGTGATAAATTCACGTTCATGCCGCTCGTGCCCCGTACAGGCACCGGGGTGGGATCAACTGATCCTGAGAATAGTGCTGCAGTAGCCATTGCTTGTCGTAAAAGGCGACTAAACTGGCTTAACGATTGGGTTCATACTTTCAGGAACCCACTATACCGGATTTGGCCCTCATGTACATTTTTGGCTTTCTTGTATGTGAGAGTTGAGTCAGGCTATGCCCCATATATAAAAGTAAGATTAGCGCTAATCCTATTACTTTTAGGGGATGGGATAAATGATGCTGGTGTGGCGAGGGCCTGGCACCAGATCAGGTTGTTCTAATTCCAGGACTGAATATATATTTTGATTGTAAATATTGAGTTCTGAAGTTGGGATTTACCCCCCTCGGACAGGTGGATACGGGACACGACCCCGTTGACCCGTCTGCGTGTAGACTCCCTGAGGCTTGTACCTCTATGTCAGAAAAGCGGATGTTAAACCCTATTCACTCACTCACTCACTCACTCATGCCGCTCGTGCTAATCCCAGAGTCAATGTCACAAGCCCACACACTTGGAAATGTTTACATATTTAGGGGTACCTGGGCCCACGCGGGGGGTATTCCGTAAGCCTCGCTTACTGACCAATCTAGTTTATATGTTAGTAATAAGTTTACATGAGCAGTTTATAGTTTGAAACCATCCCATTATCACAAAATTGTGTTTAAATCCACAATTTGATCATTTAAAATACCCTGAATACTCCATTGAAACATCTTTATGGTACTGTAACATGTTTTCGTCAATGTTACCTACATATCATATACCTTCCTTTATTTATACAGCAAATAGCACTACATGAGCTATTTACAACTTATAATAAACCTACAGGGACAGGATTTATTTTATAAACTTTTTATAAATTAATTATTATCATGAACGGACTATTTCAACATTAGAGGCAATTGATGTATGTAACAATTTTCTCAATGTTACATACACATTATTGAAATTCCTTTAATTATGTTGTAAATAAGATTATAAAAGATGTTTGGTTTGTAACAAATCTATTTGGAGCAGCTTTATGTTAAATGCATTGATTTTGCTTATATATTGCCATGACCAGTCCGTTAAAACACTTTGATCTGATTTACAGCAGTATGTAACATTTTGACATGAAAAACACGAAAAACTATACCTCCTATCATTTTTTTTCTAACTGGTCATATCCTCTATGTTTTGGTGACAAAAGTGAGAATATGCTGATTTCTAACAAATGTAGTAAAATAAACCTGGCTGTTGATTGTTGTTTTCTATGTTTATATGAAGCACAGGGGTTGAAATTTCACTCGCCCAGCTCGCCATGGCGAGTGCTTTTTGTGGCGGTCGATTACTTCCTTACAGGCAGGCACTCGCCCAGTTTGGCGAGTGAAAGATTTAGTCAGAATTTTTTGTTTTCTAATGAAATTGCCTATTAATTCCATCGATAACGACCAACAAATGGTATTAATTCAGCGACCATTTGTTGTTTACAGTTTACGTCAGTTTGCCGGAAGTAAGATTCAAGCAGTGTCTATGTACACGGTTACGGGTAGAATCGCTAGCGATTTTGAACACGGTCTATATTGGGCAAGTTTAATTCACGGATTATTTGTCTGCTGTACGCGACTGGGCTAACAAATAATATGACTGCGAGTATAGACTCTAGTGTATACGCGGCCATATGTAATGTCTCGTATACAGTTGGGTTAACGCGCATTTCAGACGCCGAACATAACGGCTTTTGACGAAACGGTCCGCGCCAGGTCCGAAACCATTGAATTTAGTAATTAAGGCAGTGCGCAGCACATGCAAACATAGCCACTATAAATTAAACAAAAAGGATTTGTTCAATCCCTGAAGCAACTTCTGCGTATGTAACAGATTGTTGAGAAGAAATATTATAAATATTAAATACACTTTTACCATTTTTAGCCAGGTTTTTTTAAAAATAATCCAGGCTATTGGATTGGCGAAAGCCGGGCGGGCGGGCGGGCGGCGAGCGGCGTCCACAATCAATGTTAAGTTTTCGTGTTTGAGTCCATTTCTTTGTTACTGTACCACCTAGGACCACCAAACTTTCACAGCTTCATAATCAAGGGGTGCCCTCCACATATCACTATCCAACATGTTACTTTTTTTTTAACATGACCCATTTTTTCCGCGCAGTCGACTTAGCCATGTTCAATGTTAAGTTTTTTCGCGTTTTCAATGTTAAGTTTTTCGTGTTTAAGTCCATTTCTTTGGTACGTACCATCTAGGACCACCCAAACTTTCACAGCTTCATAATCAAGGGGTGCCCACCACATATCACTATCCAACATGTTACTTTTTCAGCCAGGTTTTAAAACAATCCAGGCTGTTGGATTGGCGAAAGCCGGGCGGGCGGGCGGGCGGGCGGGCGGGCGGCGGGCGCGGGCGGCGTCCACAATCATGTTAGTTTTCGTGTTTGAGTCCATTTCTTTGTTACTGTTACCACCTAGGACCACCAAACTTTCACAGCTTCTAATCAAGGGGTGTCCCACCACATATCACTATCCAACATGTTACTTTTTTTTTTTTAACTTGACCCATCTTTTCCGCGCAATCGACTTAGCCATTTTCAATGTTAAGTTTTCGCGTTTTCAATGTTAAGTTTTCGTGTTTAAGTCCATTTCTTTGGTACTGTTAGCACCTACCACCAAACTTTTCACAGCTTCATAATCAAGGGGTGCCCACCACATATCACTATCCAACATGTTACTTTTTTTTTGACTTGACCCATTTTTTCCGCGCAGTCGACTTAGCCATTTTCAATGTTAACTTTTCGCGTTTACAATGTTAATTTTTCGTGTTTAAGTCCATTTCTTTGGTACTGTACCACCTAGGACCACCAAACGTTCACAGTTTCATAACCAAGGGGTGCCTACCACATACAACTATCCAACATGTGACCATTTTTTTACCTTCACCTATTATTTCTACGTAATTGACTTAGCCATTTTCAACGTTAACTTTTTAACGTACGTCTGGTTAAATTTGTTGGTTAAAACTTTTTTTTTATACTATATCTCTGCAACTGCTTCGCCCATTACCTTGAAACTTCACATGGGTGTTTATCATCGACCATATTTTCACTCTAACCCCCAACCTTGCGGCCCCTGTGCGCAATGTCAAGGTCAAATTACTTTGAACTTATTTGTTAAAGTTTTTTCGTGTACTATATCTCTGCAACTGCTTCACCCATTACCTTGATACTTCACATGGGTGTTTATCATCATTGTCGCACCCGCTTGCGGAAAGCGCGATATCGTCGGCATTTTGGCATACGTTCCGTCCGTCCGTCCGTCCGCTCCGTCCGTACGTCCGTGTGTCCGGTTAAAGTTTTTTCGTTAAAGAAAGTTTTTCCATCTACTATATATATTTTGTTAGTGTCCATGCTCGCCCCAAGGCGCGACATGCAGGCCACGGCCATCTAGTCTACAAAAAGTGGCTATAATTATGTTATCCAAGTGTTCATGCTTGGAAAAAACCTGGCCTTCGTGGCTTTGCCTCGTTTCTTTTTTTTAACTTGACCCATTTTTTCCGCGCAGTCGACTTAGCCATTTTCAATGTTAAGTTTTCGCGTTTACAATGTTAAGTTTTCGTGTTTAAGTCCATTTCTTTGGTACTGTACCACCTAGGATCACCAAACTTTCACAGCTTCATAACCAAGGGGTGCCTACCACATACAACTATCCAACATGTGAGCATTTTTTTACCTTCACCTTTTGTTTCTACGTAATTGACTTAGCCATTTTCAACGTTAACTTTTTAACGTACGTCTGGTTAAATTTTTTGGTTAAAACTTTTTTGTTATACTATATCTCTGCAACTGCTTCGCCCATTACCTTGAAACTTCACATGGGTGTTTATTATCGTCCATATTTTCATTCTAACCCCCAACCATGCGGCCCCTGTGCGCAATGTCAAGGTCAAATTACGTTGAATTTATTTGTTAAAGTTTTTTCGTGTACTATATCTCTGCAACTGCTTCACCCATTACCTTGATACTTCACATGGGTGTTTATCATCATTGTCGCACCCGCTTGCGGAAAGCGCGATATCTTCGGCATTTTGGCATACGTCCGTCCGTCCGTCCGTACGTCCGTGTGTCCGATTAAAGTTTTTTCATTAAAGTTTTTCCATCTACTATATCTATTTTTAGCTCACCTGAGCGAAGCTCATGTGAGCTATTGTTACCGCAATGTGTCCGTCGTCCGTCGTCGTCCGTCGTCGTCCGTCGTCGTCCGTCGTCGTCCGTCGTCCGTGAACATTTTCAAACGTCTTCTCCTCGGTAACCATTGGGTCTATAGTCACCAAACTTCATGGTCATGGTCCTTAGGTAGGGGGATTACAAAATTGTTAAAATGACGTCATTACGTTATCCAAGATGGCCGCCGTCTAAAAATAGCACACATTCTTAAAAAATCTTCTTCTCAAGAACCGCCAACCGGATTTCGACAAAACATGGTAGGAATGATCGATGTACATTGCTGTTTCAAAGTTGTTAAAATGGTGACCCTGGGGTCAAAAATGGGCGTGGCCCGTGGGGTCAAATTGGGGTCAAATTTTATTTTTGACTGAATATGGTCATTTCATATACCAAATTGAAGGTGTCAATGAGACGATCACACTGCTGCATTTTGTGTCGAAATCGGATTGTTATGTCATCCAAGATGGCCGCCGAAAGGTCAAAAGGTCGTTCTTTTATTAGAGATTTCAAAATTCTTCTTCACATGAACCGCTTGGCCCATGGTAGCCAAACTTAAAAGTTATGGTCCATGGGTGAAGCCTTTTCAGGTTTGTTAAAATGGAAGTCATCGCTAATCCAAGATGGCCGCCGTCTAAAAATAGCATAAATTATTAAAAAATCTTCTTCTCATGAACCGTTTGCCGGATTTCGACGAAACTTGGTAGGAATGATCGATGAACATTGCTCTTTCAAAGTTGTTAAAATGGTGACCTCGGGGTCAAAAATGGGCGTGGCTCGTCAAATTTTGGGGGTCGGTATTTTTCAATTTTTTTTTGGGGGTCAAATTTTATTTTTGACCGAATATGGTCATGTCATATATCAAATTGAAGGTATCTATGAGGCGATCATGGTGCTCTGTCGAAATCGGTTTATTAGTTCTTGTCGAAACGGATTATTAAAATGTCCATCCAAGATGGCCACCGAAAGGTCAAAAGTTCGTTCTTTTATTAGAGATTTCAAAATTCTTCTTCACATGAACCGCTTGGCCCATGGTAGCCAAACTTAAAAGTTATGGTCCATGGGTGAAGCCTTTTCAGATTTGTTAAAATGGAGGTCATCGCTAATCCAAGATGGCCGCCGTCTAAAAATAGCATAAATTCTTAAAAAATCTTCTTCTCATGAACCGCTTACCGGATTTCGACGAAACTTGGTAGGAATGATCGATGTACATTGCTCTTTGAAAGTTGTTAAAATGGTGACCCCGGGGTCAAAAATGGGCGTGGCCCGTGGGGTCAAATTGGGGTCAAATTTGATTTTTGACTGAATATGGTCATGTCATATATCAAATTGAAGGTATCAATGAGTCGATCACTCTGGTGCAATATTTGTCGAAATCGGATGATTATGTCATCCATGATGGCCACCAAAAGGTTCATTTATTCAAGATTTTTAACGTCTTTTTCTCAGGAACCACATGGCCGATGATGGGTGAAGCATTTTCAGATTTTGCAAAATGAGAGTCATCGCTTAATCCAAGATGACCGCCATCTAAAAATAGCACATTTTTTTTTAAAACACATGAACTCAATGTCACATTCTCCTCTGGTGTTCATGGAGTCACGTGAGCGAATTAGGGCCATCATGGCCCTCTTGTTTTAGTGTCCATGCCTCGCCCCAAGGCGCGACATGCAGGCCACGGCCATCTAGTCTACAAAAAGTGGGTATAATTATGTTATCCAAGTGTCCATGCTTGGAAAAAACCTGGCCTTCGTGGCTTTGCCTCGTTTCTTGTTGTTTCTTTTAAGATAAAACAAAAATCTTTCTTGCATCTTAAGACTCACCGCCAGATGGTTCAATATATCAGTAAAGAAATTAATCAGGTTCCATATTTTAAGCTACTGGACTGGTTATACGTATGTAACAGGGTTTGATAAGACAATGTTACATACACACACTAATTTTGGTTATATTTTTATGCCACCGGGTTTCGAAGAAATGGGTGGCATATAGTGTTTGGACCGTCCGTCTGTCCGTCCGTCTGTCACACTTTTCGGTTAACCACTTTGTCACAGTTTCTCAAATATGCTGCAGATGGCATCCGCGTTCGACAGACGCATTTCTTGTTTTCAATGGTTATACTTCCGATGGACAAATAATGTTTGTACTGAAATAGAGTTAGACTGCTCACAGAAACGTACGATCTCTTTCGACGCAATGAAAAGGGCAAGATCAATATGAAATACTTGCACATACAGTCGAGCACCAGTACCTCGAACGTCAGTATCTCGATGGTATGCCCTATCTCGATGATTTGCTAAAGTCCCGAATTATATCCTTATTTGTTTAATGTAAATTTCCTCGGCTATCTCGAACATGCCCTATCTCGAACATGTTCTCTATCTCGACTGTTCATCCTGTCCCCTTCGTATACAAATATGTTAAATATCACTTCGCTATCTCGATCACATAAACGCTCGGGTAAATCACCTAAGCGCCTGGCTGCCAAGATCAATTTCACACCTGCCTCGGGTTGTTTGCTTAATTGGTCCACCTCGATTTGTTTGAGTGTTTGACACGATTCATTCAGCATATCACGCTGGTCATTTAAGCAATTCACTGAGAGTTGTGACGCCACCTGTAATGTTGGGTAGTTTAGTACCTTTGGTCATTAGTTAATTGGTGATTAAAATTTGTCAGTAAATTAATTAATAATTTTTTTCTTCAATTAAATTCAGCGTGGATTAATATTCAATCTGATGGTGATTGATACTAAAAGCAACACATGTTTTGTTTCATTATTCCTGTGTTTACTCGTGATATGATGGGTAACATGATTTGATATTTGTTTGAGAAAATATTTGACCATGTCACTTCCTCGGTATCTCGAACCTAGTCCTATCTCGACTAAAATACGATCTCCCTTCGACTTCGAGATACTGGTGCTCAACTGTACTAGGACATGTTAAAGATGTCCCCCTTTTTCACCTAAAAAGTGTGAGATACACACATATTTAAGAACTGTACAGCTTGTTCAGTCAACTTCAATAACCTATTTGTTGGTACTGTTAGATAGTCCATATGTGTATTCATATAAATGAAGTCGTAAAAGTGTTCCATCTCAACATTTCTCTGTTTATATAGTGTTTAAATGGAATTGACAAGAAAAATATGCATTCTCCAGAATAGCGAATTCTTGCCCAAATCATGCTATAGCAAATCCACGACCCACCTTCCACCACTGGCCCCAATGTCAAGGTCCACCGTACACCCCTTAACCCAAGGTCAAGTTATATAATATTCATGTTTTTTATACAACTGTGCCAAGTTTGAGTGAAGGCTGCCAACAGGCGAGCTTCGTTGTCTTCTGACAACTCTTGTTAATTTTCACACTGTATCCATGTCCATGCAATAACTCAAGTTCTACTTACCGGTAAAGATGCATGCCCACTCAGTAGGCACACTGTTCGTTTATATAGGAATTAAATAAGTGTATATTTGTGTCGCTATTCGACCAGTTCTAAAAATTACGAGTGCCCACTATACATCGATATAATCATTTAGTAATATTTAGTTTACTGATAGTGACTCGCGTTGATATTGGGCTATTTTCATATGCAAATGAGGCACGTTATTTTTTAATTGCATATATTTAATTAAAATAATATTTTCGACAGATTATAAAGTAGTATCGCCCCTGATATCAGTGTGGAAATTTACGTCGGATATAAAATGTATAATAATGCCAATCAATACATGGGATAATGGTGAATGAATGTTTGGTTTGCCAGAAAATGTCTCCGATGATGTCTCTGATACAAATAACATGTTGTGTCTAGTGAGTGGGCATGTACCTGTAAAGCATTATGGTCAAATTTAGTACTTATGTTTATCATTTTCAGAATTCTCAGATCACTAAAATATCTCCCCTTGGTGGCCATTTCTAATTTTCGCATTCTGTATCTTTGTCCACGGAATAACTAGAGTTTTACTGGACTGATCATAACCAAATTTGGTGTATATGTTTATCACGGCAAGACGACAAACCTTATTTATTTTCAAGTTGTGTAGAATCTGGGCTGTTGGAAACATAGGCGATCGGCATGTTGATAAGTTAGTGTATTATACTTTTTAGACATATAGTCTAATAATAGAAATAAAATGTGGTCATTCTATTTTGAAAGTGTTATATAAATCAAGGCCTGGAACTTGGTGTGCCTCAATTTCACCATCACAAGTTTCAAGAAGTAATACATTTTCTATTTTTCATAAAATCCAATTATTCCTAGTGCCTACACAGAGCTAAGGCCCACCTGCACCTAATAAAACCGACACATAATCAGCATTTTACACGCAGAAGCCGCACCAGCCCAAAAACCGGACCCAAGTCACCCGACTACGCTAGGTCGGACACGATTTCGTATTGCGCTTTCAGTAAAATACTCAAAACTAAACTGAACAAACCAGAACAAAGTGCGTCGTCGACAGACCACATTTTCTAGTTTCCTTTTGTTTTTCGCACATTGATTTCTTGTCAATCCAAAACTTGATTACTCTTTGGAATATTTTCATGATATTTCACATTTGCATAAACCATTACCCCAAGGTCATGCAAGAACGACAACTCTCACCTTACTAACATATTAGTTATCTCCTTTTATTATTTCAATGGAGGCCCGTAGGCAATGAGGGGATATACACATGCGCTTGTGAACAAGCGTCAATTTCTAGTTTCTCTGAGATGTTAGAGAAATAAACTTTCTGCGTTTCAGAATTTAACCCGACGTTCCCAGCGCTGATGGGAGTGGCCTACTTCATACATAACTGTGTCCTTTCCATCACACGGACACAGAAAACACAGAAAATAATGTAAGTAGAGTTGAATTTTGAAAACAATTTGCTTAAATTTCCGTGTATTTACACAATTCTGTATTTTTGTGTATTACATATGTTTGCGTGCTTACTCCCAATTACGTATATTTTATTGCGATTTGAAAATCCACACGCACATCCATGTCCTTGACCTACATTTACCGCTTGAATTACTTACCATATTTTATGTTCTTAAATCTTAGAAATTAACCTTTACATTTAAGTCATTTTTGTCGTGCCTGCTTTAGCAGAAGGTGCAACTATAGTCGCCGCTTTTTCCGTCGTTGTCGTCTGCGTTAATTGTCGTCGTCCTAAATGTTTGTACAAGCTTCATCATCATGGTATAACTTTAATATTACGGATTGCTTCAATATTTGGAAACTTGATATATGTGAGCATTTGGAACACACTCATGTCGCCAATAACCTGACCATGACCTATTGTACCTTCACATGTTGCGGAAACACTTAGTCAATTTTTTGTGTCAAAAAGTTTGTACAAGTTTCTTTATCATCGTATAACATTAATGTTACATGATGGATTGCTTCATAGTTTGGATTCTTGATACATGTAAGCATTTGGAACACACTCATGCCGCCATTAAGATGACCTTGACCTTTTTTACCTTCACATTCTTCCGTCGTTGTCGTCCGCGTCGTCCGAAATGTCAAAAAGATATAGGCTATACTCGCCGCTTTTTCCGTCGTCGTCCACATCGTCGGAAATGTCTAAAAGTTTGTACAAGCTTATTTAATAAGGAGGAAAATCAATAATACTTAGTAAAAGTAAAATACGCATTGAATTTGAAATCTGGTAGTATATATATAATACTCTCTTTATAGTTACAAAGCTTATCTGGAGCTCTAATTTTCTCAATAACTCCTTAACTCTTTCACCAATTTGCTGCAGGTGGGGGCATTTGTGTTCTATGAAAACATATTTTTTTTTTTTGTAAAATCTGTGTTAAACGTTTTAAGTAACAAATATCTCCACAACCATAAGTCCAATTGACTAGGAATTTCAAGTACCTCTTTATCCTCATCCATATTTTCATTCTACAGCCCATCCATGTGGCCCCCATGCCCAAGATGAAGGTTAAATTACTTTTTTTAACTACCCAATATCTCAAACATATATCCAATTTACTTGAACCTTCATATACTTCTTTATCACCATCCATATTTTCATTCTATTGCCCATCCATGCAGCCCCCATGCCCAATAATAACGTCATGAGACACATGCATTACGTAGTCTTGGCCCCAGAATGAGCATTGTCTACAGCCATGGTCAAACAGCATGCGCTGTCTGTTTGAGCACAGCTGTGAGCGGTGTCAAACACCGGCAGTCATGTAACAATCCCTCCTTCAGGATTCATGCCTCAACAGTGATTGTTACATGACTGCCGTTGTTCGACACCGCTGGAGCCGTACAGCTCGTGCTGTATGTTTGAGCACAGCTGTGAGCGGTGTCAAACAACGGCAGTCATGTAACAATCTCTCCTTCAGGATTCATGCCTCCACAGTGTTTGTTACATGACTGCCGTTGTTCGACACCGCTCGAGCCGTACAGCATGTGCTGTATGTTTGAACACAGCTGTGAGCGGTGTCGACCAACGGCAGTCATGTAACAATCCCAATTTCAGGATTCATGCATCAACAGTGATATTGTTACACGACTGCCGTTGTTCGACACCACTGGAGCCGTACAGCACGCGCTGTATGTTTGAGCACAGCTGTGAGCGGTGTCGAACAACGGCAGTCATGTAACAAACCATATTTCAGGATTTATGCATCAACAGTGATATTGTTACATGACTGCCGTTGTTCGACACCGCTGGAGCCGTACAGCACGCGCTGTATGTTTGAGCACAGCTGTGAGAGGTGTCGAACAACGCCAGTCATGTAACAATCCCTCCTTCAGGATTCATGCCTCAACAGTGATTGTTACATGACTGCCGTTGTTCGACACCGCTCGAGCCGTGTTCAAACGTACAACACGTGCTGTTTGGCCATGGCTGTAGACAATGCTCATTCCTACGGCCTTGGGTTACAAACAGTTCCCTCGTGCCACTACGGCCTTCATGTTCAAACAGTTCCCGAGTGCCACGGCAAACGTTTACCCACAGCTGGACATGGTCAAACCTTATACTCTTACTGGGATTCACACCTGGGGACCAATGATCTTGTGTAGTAAAGGTGCACTGCATATCGGGACATCGGGACACTGCATATATGTAATTGGAATTTGACAGATGGCTTGTGGTCGAGAGGTTAGAGCAATGGACTTCAATAATGTGGGTTCAAACCTCGCCTTGCATAAAAAATACGTTCATTGTATTTCCATCCCACTGGTCTTTCGGATGAAACTTGAAACCAAGGTCCCATCTCTTAAGAACCCGTGCTATACCTGATCATCGTTTGATTCAAAGATAATTGCTTTCTAAATGAGATGGGATATACATATTACATATATATGTGAACTTGCTCTTTTTACTGTATCCTATACGGTACATGGAGTTGCAATCTCGGCCGTCTTAGTGTTTTCATGCCATCATGTAGCATTTGACATATACATCATACAAAATTAATGTTCCTTAATGCACTCAATGCAAAGTAACCTTATAACTGTGCACCCTAGATTGCCTGTGTAGAGGTTTCTGTGTTTTAAAAAGTAGGCACATTTATCGTCCAAAGTCAGACTTGGTATTGATATGGGCTACATATAATGGATAGGATGTTATAAATAATTATTTTTAAAACATATTGCACTAAATGTTATTACTTTATCTGTCAAATTCTGAGCTGTCTGTGTCAAACGCTACAAGAGGTGAAACTGGCTGATAGCTTGTCCATGCTACGATGGCAATGCACTATATAGTATACACTAATAAGGACAGAGTGAGATACACTTTATAGAAATATCCAATCTCATTTACGAAGCTATTGTCTTAAAAACAAATGATGGTGTTCTATAAAGTCAGTCCTTAATGACCTTGGCTGTTGCTGAGACATTAAGCCCATCCACTTACACTTTTATTGTTTTTTCAGAGCTGCATGATTTCACGAATCTCCCGCCATACAGGAGCATTCCCGTCTGTACGTGACCTTGGTTTGGTATGGGAACGGACGGAAAACTCCAATCAATCAATCAATGGTAAAAAGACTGAGAGTGATGGAATGGAGACTATATAGAGCGAAGGCCCTGATCAGACTGCCTTTTCTCGTCCAGTATGGATTTTGTGACTTTGGCCGAGAGTTTTTATGACTTTGGCCAAGAGTTTTTATGCACCCGGTCTACGTGGAGCCAGTCGGTATATAGTGTTTGGATTGTGTGTCCGTGTGTCGCGCCTGCTTTAGCAGAAGGCGCGACTATAGCCGCCACTTTTTCCGTCATTGTCCGCATCGTCATCCGAAATGTCAAAAAGTTTGTACAAGCTTCGTCAGCATGGTATAACTTTAATTTTACTTGTACTTTTTTGTGTCAAAAAGTTTGTACAAGTTTCTTCATCAGCACATAACATTAATATTACTTGATGGATTGCTTCAATGTTTAGAGACTTGATATATGTGAGCATTTGGAACACACTCATGCTGCCAGTAACATGACCTTGACTTTTTTTACCTTCATGTTTTTGCGGAAACACAACCATTTTTGTGCGTCAAAATATTTGTACAAGATTCTTCATCCTCTTATAACATTATATAACATTGATAGATTGCTTCAATATTTTGACACTTGATACATGTAAGCATTTGGAACACACTCATGCCACCATTAACATGACCTTGACCATTTTGACCTTCACATAGTTGTGGAAACACTTAGTCATTTTTGTCGCGCCAGCTTTAGCAGAAGGCACGACTATAGTCACCGCTTTTTCCATCGTCGTCGTCGTCCAAAATGTCAAAATTAAAGTTTGTACAAGCTTATTCATAATGGTATAACTTATGTTACTTGACAGATAGCTTGTAAATTGTATTACAGATTGCTCCTAACATGGTGCTGTCGGACGAGGAAATAGAATATCACCAGAAGATGGAGTTTCAGGCGTTCTGTTATGAAGAACAGAACATGGTATAGAATCACGTGGTTTCCGAATGGTGTGATGTCATGAATTTTGTCTCACCCACGAGAGTGGAAAGTGAGACACAGCAGTCACAATTCCGGCGTCTACAATTTTGGATGTTTTCCAAATTTTGCGTATTTCTTGATCCGTTAGTCGGATCGTTACCAAACTTCACCAATAGCTTCCTCACATTGATAGCTATCCATCCAGTGTCATTCCGGTATGTATCACTTAGCTGTATTCTTTTCAAGTGAAAACCATATTGTATCAGGCTTTGCATTGGCCCACGTACTGACTGATAATATAATGTCGTATCGGGCTTTGAACTGATACGAATATCCGGGTTAAAACGAATTGAATTCATAGGTCAAACAATGTCACATGACGTTACCAAATGACGTCAGTGTAATGGCGCAATGTAAATAAGTCTGCGTTCTTTTCAACAAAAACTATTTTATATTTGGCCATCGGCTATCGCAAGATGTTACCTGCTAAATAGAATACCAACCTCATGTCTGTTGATATACTTTGTTATCAAACGAGTCTCAGAATTCCTGCACGTTTCTTGGTCTTGCCCGATAAAGTGGATATTAAAAGATACTAGACTGGTATTCTCTATATATTTGCTCATTCTGTAAAATTAACACACTTCCTGATAAATGGAAGATTGTGCTGGTTTCTTTTGATATCAAGTCAGCAAGAAATGGTTAGGATATGTTTATGTGGCTCTGGCTGACCACATTTCTAGTGTATATTATCTGTTATATTTGCTATATCTAAACTACAGTCTATGCCATATGTGACTGTGACTGGAGAAATGGGGTTTACACGTTGTGCGACTGTGTAGATCCAGATCAGCCTGTCCAAAGTGCCATTCCATCAATAAAACACCGCGATGGGTCTAACAGGCAATCTAGATCGTTATTGGGCTACATGAGTTTTGCGACCAGTGTAGATCCAGATCAGCCTGTACAGGCTGATCAGGATCTACACTGTTTGCCATTCCATGATCAATAAAACACCTGTAGTGCCTCTAACTCACAATATAGACCATTATCAAGCTACATGAATGTGCTAGTTGATCAGGAGCTACGCTGGTCACAAATCCCATGAGCCCTATTTATCCGGTTACAGCCAAATATAAATCTGAGGCTGGCAAAGGAGTTTCTGCTCTTTACAAGCCTTGCTTGATGATCTTGATACCAGTAGACGATTTCGAATTGCAAAGTATATTTACCTTGCTAAGAACACCTCGAGGGAGAAATTTTCAATTTAAGGATAAATTTATTAATTTTTATTTTACTGAATTTATTACATTATCACAGCAATTTTGGCTGTGGTAATATAATAAATTCAGTATGATAATTCTGCATGCTTTTAATTATCAATTATATGCAGTCATTAGTTTTAATAAATGAAATAATGAATTTTTGGAAAAATAAATGAGTACTCCCTCAAAGTGTACTTAGCTAGATAAGTATACTTAGCAATTTTGGTGAAATTGGCTACAGAAGACACTACTAGCCTTGTGGCTGTGACCGGAGAAATGGGGATTATGGGATTTGTGACCATTGTAGCTCCTGATCAAATAGCACGCTCCCGTAGCCTTATAAGGATCTATATTCATTGTTAGAAACATTAAGGGCATTTCAGTAATGGAATGGCGAACAATGCAGATCCTGATCAGACTGTGCGGATGCACAGGCTGATCGGAATCTACACTGGTTGCATAACTGACAAGCCCCATTTCTCCAGTCACAGCAACACATTTTCCCCGGGATGGTCTCAAATTGTTAAAAACCGACTCCATTAGGCCATAAAAAGCACTTTGGTTCTCAGACCGCCACGTCAGAAAAATACCGGCACGTCGGGGCATTTTATTGGTGTGGAGAAATAAAAACTGTACAATTTATTTTGTCACCGAGTATACAATATAATAACGGACTCCATTAAGGTAGTTGAACCCTTCTTGTGGCCCCATATAAAGTCTATGGAAATCTAATAAAAGCTACTAATAATATATTATAGATTATAGCTACTTACTCAAATAAACCATATGCATGTGATCAATAAGCCATTATGCCGATACTGCCACCAATAAAAATACACATAGTACTGTAATCAGCAAATAATAGACCAATTTTGGTGTTTTTCATGGATATTTATATTCTACAAAGGTGTGTGTAGAAGCAAAATTATGCATGTAAAACATCAAAATGTGCGGATAAATTGTTTATTACAGAATATGGAGTAATAACTCCAGTTCTACTTTGCTGATGGATCGTAACCAAATTCGGTTTATATTATTATCATGGCAAGATAAAGAACCCTATCGATTTTCCGACTCACCCCTCCTTGGCGGCCATTTTTAGCTTGACTATTCGAAGAATAAGTAGAGCTTATGTTGTCACCCCGGCGTCGGCGTCACGCCTTGGTTAAGGTTTTTAGTCAAGCTTGTATATGGAATACTCCTGGCCCTACACCCACCATACTTGGACAACTTCATCTCCTAGTGATGTACATCAATAACCCCTGATCTATATTTGACCTTGATCTACATTTCCTCTTGAATTACTTGGTTAATTCCCTTTGGTTAAGGTTTTTAGTCAACCTTGGTTAAGGTTTTTAGTCAAGCTTGTATATGCAATACTACTGGCCCTACACCCGCCATACTTGGAAAACTTCATCTCCTAGTGATGCACATCAATAACCCCTCATCTATATTTGACCTTGACCTACAGTTCCTCTTGAATTACTTACTTAATTCCCCTTGGTTAAGCTTTTTAGTCAACCTTGGTTAAGGTTTTTTTTCAAGCTTGTACATTGAATATTATTGTGCATCCAGACACCATACTTTGACAACCTTTTCTCATGGGTATGTACATCAATAACCCCTGATCTATATTTGACCTTGACCTACATTTCCTCTTCAATTACTTACTTAATTCCTTTTGGTTAACGTTTTTAGTCAACCTTCTATATGGAATACTACTGGCCCTACACCCACCATACTTTGACAACTTCATCTCCTAGTGATGTACATCAACAACCCCTGATCTATATTTGACCTTGACCTACATTTCCTCTTGAATTACTTACTTAATTCCCCTTGGTTAACGTTTTTAGTCAAGCTTGTAGATGGAATACTCCTGGCCCTACACCAACCATACTTGGACAACTTCATCTCCTAGTGATGTACATCACCAACCCCTGACCTATATTTGACCTTGACCTACATTTAACCTTGAATTACTTACCTAATTCCCCTTGGTTAAGGTTTTTACTCGACCTTGGTTAAGCTTTTTACTCAAGCTTGTACATGGAATACTATTGTGCATACAGACACCATATTTGGCCAACCTTTTTTAATAGTGATGTACATCAATAACCCCTGATCTATATTTGACCTTGACCTACATTTCCTCTTGAATTACATGTACTTACTTAATTCTCTTTGGTTAAGGTTTTTAGTCAAGCTTGTAGATGGAATACTCATGGCCTACACCAACCATACTTGGACAACTTCATCTCCTAGTGATGTACATCAACAACCCCTGACCTATATTTCACCTTGACCTACATTTAACCTTAAATTACTTACTTAATTCCCCTTGGTTAAGGTTTTTACTCAACATTGGTTAAGGTTGTTAGTCAAGCTTGTAGATGGAATACTATTGTGCATACAGACACCATACTTGGATAACTTTTTCTCATAGGGATGTACATCAATAACCCCTGACCTTTATTTTACCTTCACCTACATTTAACCTTGAATTACTTGGTTAATGTTTATAGTCAAGCTTGTATGTATATGGAATACTTCTGGGCCTACATCAACCATACTTGGACAACTTCATCTCCTAGTGATGTACATCAATAATCCCTGACCTATATTTGACCTTGACCTACTTTTATCCTTGGATTACTTAGTTATCTCCCCTTGGTTACGGTTTTTACTCAAGCTTGTATATGGAATACTCCTGGGCCTACAGCAACCATACTTGGAAAACTTTATCTCCTAGTGATGTACATCAATAACCCCTGACCTATATCTGACATTGACCTACATTTAACCTTGAATTAATTACTTAATTTCCCTTGGTTAATGTTTTTAGTCAACCTTGGTTAAGGTTTTCATGTAGGCCGCAGCCACCTTCTTTGTCAAGCTATGTGTACATCGACAACCCTCGTAGTCGAGCTATGCTGTTCTCCTACAGCTCTTGTTAATTTTCGCACTCTGTATCCTTGTCTGCACAATAACTGACGGATCATAACCAAGTTTGGCACACATGTTTATCATGGCAAGAGGAATAATCCTACTGGTTTTCAGCGAGTTAGCTCCCCTTGTTGACTGGCCTTGCCTCGGCGGGCGTATATTGTGACCTTCGGTACTCTTGTTTTTATTAGATATCCAAAGACTTTGCATCGGGCCACAAAGACCCGTTTCTCCCCTGAGCATCATTTGATGCAAACATGATTGGATATATGTACAACGTACCGGTATATGTGGCTGTGAGTGGAGAAATGGGGCTTATGGGATTGTGACCAAATCCTGATCAGATAGCACACTCCTGTAACCTGATAACGATCTATATTGCTTCTTAGATCTACACTGCTCGCAAAACCCATAAACCCCATTTCTCCAGTCACAGACACATATGTGAATATTGCCTTGTTACTGTATCCTACATGTATATGGTTCATTGAGTGGCCAGCTCGGCCATCTTAGTATGTTCAAGCCAAATGCCAGTATCACCTCTTGTGCCGTTTGACAAAGTACTGAAAATGCAATGTAGAACATATGATACAGTGTAGCTAACAATTTGTTGAAAATCCAGGACTGGATAATGCACTCCTATAAATTATATTACACCAAGGGGTACTGCAAGTCGGATATTGGCGTACAGGGCACGAAAATTCCACTCGTCCGCTCATCCTGACGAGTGTGAATGCCTGTAGGACGAGTTAAATTTCAAATGTTTGTATGTAATTTACTTAGTTTTGCCATTTCCATCAAAGTTAGGATGAGTGAATATTTTAAGAATTTTTATGCCCCGACGTACTTTTGACAACATACAAAAAATATATACATCAGCTATTTTGTTCGTAGATACTGCACTGTGCTATTAACCAAGTCGATCTATAAATATATTGGCAGAACCCACCACTAATTGTAACAGAAGGTATCTCGGTGCTATTCCGTTCTATATATGCCACATAATAACATACGGTACTAAAAGTAGAAGAAAATCGAAAGATATGAAAGTTTATTTGTTTGCACATGCTTAATTACAATAATTGTATAAAATCATTAATTTCACACACCTTACAACATGTACAATATTCCTATTTAAATGAGTAAATGCAGGTGTTTAAGAGTTTTATGATTTCAGACATATACAAACATGAACAGTAAGCGAACACCAGTAAAAAATACCGTATATACTTTTTCGAACAATTTTGTCAAGTTTCGATAACATGTTGCTAACATTACCCCACACATTACATTGCTCCGAAATGACATTTTAAGCGTTTTAAATGGCCTCAGTAATTAACGTATCATCCAATCATTAGGAAATTGCTACTTGGTAATCTGACATTTGTATAAATCGAAGATGGCTGCAAAATTTCCACATTTTCAAATCTCTGTTCTTACATTATATTTTAAAGCGTTTTAAATTGCTATAGTCTAGATTTTGAATATATGCAATCATTTGAAATTTGCATCAATTAAAGATGGACACTAAATGTCGAATTGTTTCAATTAATTTCGGGGATGGATTGTGGCCTACACCCGACTTCCAATCCGGAGGTTTTGGGTTCAAACCTTGCCTTAGGCATCAAACATACATAACAGTTCCATCCCACTGATGTGTCGGATGAGACTTTAAACTGTGGTCCCGTCTCTATATGACCCTAGCTGTTGGTGGAATGTTATTACAAACTAACTGATCCATTGATTAGCTAGTATAATGTATTGTATGAAAATGAGAGTTTCATCAGCACTATTCTCAAATATAATTATCACTGGACATGAGATTAAGTTGACTAACACTGTATTTCCATGGTCATAAATGTCGATATGTATTTTATATAATGATAAATACGATTGTGATTTAATTGGGTATACTCAGAGTCGTGAATATGCAAATTATGCATAAAATTAATAAAATATATGTCCTTATTAATACAAGTGGTTATGCAATATAATATAAGCATAGTTTCCATATAATCTGTGTGATGACGTTATAGTAATGCAGACTTTAATACACTTTCAGACAAACAGGTGTTGATGATTGTTTCTAATGTCAAAATGTGTGCCGAGTTAAAAAATATATTTCTTAGAAACACAAACATAGCAGATGTTTCAGAAGTCAAGGGTTTTCTAGGGCGCCTACTTTTGATTGTTTCTAATGTCAAAATGTCTGCCGAGTTAAAAAATATATTTCTTAGAAACACAAACATAGCAGATGTTTCATAAGTCAAGGGTTTTCTAGGGCGCCTACTTTTTAACTTGTCATTTTCAACAAAACAGAAAAATATGTATGCAATTTATTGAAGTAGTTATACCACTGTAGTGCATATAATAAACACCATTCTTCATTATTCTTCATTCTGTTCATTATGTGAACAAAACGAGGCAACTCACATCGTTGTCGTGGGTGGTGGTCGGGCGAATGAGACGGCGTAAATTAACGGTATGGGTTCCTCCTTATAGGAATCACGATTTGCCTGGTTTGGCCCTCCTGTACGTTTTTATCTTTGGCGCTTTTGTTACCTGGGAGTTGAATTGGGTTATTGCCCATTATAAAAGTAGTAAGATTATTACTGATCCTACTGCTTTTGGGAGGGGCCAAGTAATTCTGGTGTGGCGAGGACCTGGCATCAGATCAGGATTATTCTGATTTCAGTGCTGAATATGTAGTTGTGTTATTGTAAATATTCAGTTCTGATATTGGGATTTTCCCCCCATTTGTACATGTACTTGAACATGTCATATACTTGAACATGTCATGTACTTGAACATGTACTTGAACAGGTAATATATGGGATTTAGTACTAAACCCATTGACCCGGCCTTAAATGACCTCAGCTGTTGATAGGCCGTTAAACCCCAACAAACAAACACATCGTTTTCCATTCTTCGTTTGGTTTTCGATACCTTCACCATTCCAAGCTGCACTGACAGAACATGTGAACAGTTGCGTTGGAAATGTTGTGGAATAGTTGGTTAAATATATATATTTGGTGGCCATCTTGTTTTATGCATTCATGTAAATGTAAAAACACAATAGTTTATCTAAAACGATTTTGCATAACCGGAAAACTGAAAATAGCATTTAAAATAACATTATTAGAACTAATTTATCCAAATGTCAAATGCCATCTTGGAATTAAACAAATGTCAGATCACCTCGTAGCAATTCCTCAATGATTGGATGCATTATGAAAAAGCAGACTAAGGCAATTTAAAGCGCTTAAAATGTCATTTCAAAGTGGGTGGGGTAAAATTAGAAAAATTGACAAAATTGTTCGAAAACAGTACATTTGTATATTGTTTTTCTTGTGTTTGCTTACTGAAATCATAAAAGCTCTGAACCACTTTCATTTACCCGTGCAAATTGGATTATTGTAAGGTGTGTGAAATTTATGTTCCTATACAATTATTGTAATTAAACATGTGCAAAAAAATTACCTTTTATATCTTTTGATTTTCTTCTACTTTTAGTATGTTATTATCTATGAAACTTAATAACAGAGATACCTTCTGTTGCAATTAGTGGTGAGTGCTATGGTATATTGACTATATATGTAAATGAGGCTATATGTATACAATTGATGTGTTGTTTATAAAAAAAAACGGGCACAAAACTGTCCAGAAAACCGGACATATTTTATAGTTTAATTTATAGGAGTGTTGTCTTGGATTTTCTATGTATGGTTAGTACAATATATCATATGTTCTACAGTGGAACCCCTCTAAACCGGACACTCGAAAAACATGTAATATACAATTTATTCCACTACCATTTTGAAATGTGGCGAAGAAACTTGTGATGTATTTCAAAATGGTAATTGAATAAACTCTATTTAACTTAGATGTGTTTCGCTGTTATGTATTTCTGTTATGTATCTGATTACAATGACTTCACTTGGTGGCTGAAACGCACAAAGATGGCCATTCATAATGTGACCTTGTTGTTGAATGGATGTAAAACCCCAATCAATCCATGCATCGTATGTACAAATTACATCAGTTGTGTGTTTTACACATTTCACATCGTCTACGTAAAGATGACACATTTGTGATTTAATCCATGAGAAAAGTCTTTTGACTTATGGCTTTTTCATACATTCAATATTTTTTTTTTTTAATTTTCCTCCCTGCTGATATACATGCTTTATACATTTGTATTGTCCAAATAACTTATGATTGTCTGTGTAGTTCTGGCAATATTTCACTACTAGGACTTGGAATTAAAAACGAAACAATGAATTTAAAAATATTTATTTGTTGTTATTCCCCGAGTTCATTTGCCAACACCAATGTATGACTACTACATTTGCAGAAAGTATCAGTTTCTGTAAATATATTTTATGAAAACTTGCCGCGACTCGTCGAGTTTGTAAATAGTGTGAGCTGATCTGGAGCTACACTGGTAATAGAACATCCCTCTAATGGCCGATGTGTATGTTGTTATCAAGACGGTTGAAGCGAGTGGCAACAACATATTTTTTAGATGAAATAAAGAAAATAGGAACTTTTTTCTCAAAGAATCCTACCACTATGGGTTAAAGGTACATGCCCACTCAGGTGACACAGTTAAGTCTCATTTGCATATGAATTTCATAGCCTGATACCACC